>JARHVA010001353.1:352500-952500 GCA_037957365.1 Torreya grandis | reverse complement strand
TCTCTTTTCAAATCTAATACCTATCTTATCTGATATTGATTTTTGACTTTCTAATATCTTACTCAACATGTCAGTGTTATTCTCAAAATTTGAATCATTGATAGCTTTATCATTGACTGCTTTATTTGTTTTCTCGATATCTTATTTTAAAGAGGCAATTTCAATAACATAATTTTCACATTATTCACTTAATTTTTGTAATTGAGCTTGTAGATCTTCTTCAGTCTTTTTAGCTTCTTCAATGTGTGCTTTTAGATCTTTAATTATTTCTTTTGACTCCTTTTCATTTTTCTCGATCTGGAGCTTCAATTTTTTATTCTTCTTCTCAAGAGCTTTGAATTTTTCTAAAGCATAAATTAGTTCTCCTTCTAGATTCACCTTAGATTCATCATGTTCTTCTTCTTAAACATCTATACTTTTACGTACATAGGCATCTTCATGTATGGTCATGAATAAAATCTCTTCTTCATCTGAGTCACTGACTCCGCTATCTTTGACTGAGATAGGATCTTTAGAATATAAACTCTTATTCTCAAATCCATTATTGAATTTTCCTTTGAAGTTCTTCTTATATATAGGTTTTTCTTTTTCATTGTCACCATTATTCTTATTTGGGCACTTAGCTACAAAATATCCAACTTTACCATATTTAAACTATTTAAATGGTAACTTTCCTTGATATTTACTTGTGCCTTTTTTAGGTTTGCAGATGAATAGAGATTTGTTGTCATCTTCCTCATCGCTAGAGCTATCACTTGATTCTTGAATCTTATCCTTGTCTTTCTTTAATATCTTAAAAAAAACTTCCCTCTTTGAGGGCTTCTCTTATTCAATCTGCATCTCATATGCCGTAAGAATACCATGTAGTTCATCCATCTTTATCTTGGCTAGATCCTTCATCTCCTCAATTGTAGATAACTTTACATGATATCTCAATGGTAGATATCTAAAAACTTTTTGTAGCACCATTGACTCTTATAACTTTTCTTTAAGATCTTGAATTTGATTAACTATTTGATCAACATGCAGAAGATAACTTGCTATATTTTATTTCTCTTCCATCTTCAAACTTCAAACTATCTTTTAAAAGTCTAGAGCTTAGCTTGTTGAACCTTACCATCACCTTTGTAAATATTCTCAAGCTTTACCCAAGTCTCATGAGCAGATTTGTATTGCACAACTTTAACAAATTTTGATTCACATAAACCACATAAAATAACATTTAAAGCTTTAGCATTATTTTCACTTGCCTTCTTTTCCATAGTAGTAGTTACAAGTGTCTGTGGCTCTTTGTATTCCTCCATCATTACTTGCCAAATGTTGAATCCAAGGGCCATCAAGTAAGTCCTCATATTTATGCTCTAAAAGACATAATTTTTCTCGTAAAAAAAAGGTGCCTTATTTGTATAAAAACCTTCATGTGATCTAGCCATCATGCTTTTCTCGATCTACCTTCAAGATTTTAAACTCTTTCTAAAAGAACCTGCTCTGATACCAATTGTTAAGCATGAGATATACTGAGGGGGGGGTGAATCAATATATCATATATCTTTTAAAGCTTTTACTTAATCTGATTACTTTTCTTTAACCACTTAATCATACATTCAAGATATGCAATAAAAATGAAATAATAACATGCACCACATAAGAGAGAAAGAGACACCAAATTTTTACGTGGAAATTCAAAGTGGAAAAAACCACACATAACAATATCAAGTATATGAATGAGCACCAACTCAAATTACAAAGTTATTAAGCACCAACTTGTAGGAGCACCAACCCCTTTACCGAGCACCATCACAATAACTATTTTTGAGCACCAACCCATATGAGCACCAACCCCTCTTATGTAAAATAAAACTATCTCTCAATGTTGCTTTCTCAACAAATGATATAACTCTACTATATCTCTTTCTCTTCTCTCCTCTTTTCTTATATAAAATTAATTACAAACCATGCACTCTCTTGCATATCTAAAATGGCTTCCCAAGCCTCCTTTTATAGCTTTCCAAATGACCTTTGGCATTCACCCTTTATGACTCTTCAATCCACATGGAAAATGACACCAAACTTGCATGACCCTTCGAATCCTTTCATTTGAAAATGCATATGGTGACCCTTCATGAAGAAATGCATCCTTTCCCCTTTTTGTCTTTTTTTGGTGACTCTTCAAATTCCTCAAGGTGACTCTTCATGAAAAAATGCACCCTTACCTCTTTTGTCTTCACTTGGTGACTCTTTGAATTCTTCAAGGTGACCCTTCATAAGAAAATGTGTCCTTTCCCTCTTTTTTATTTATCCCATGACTCTTTTGCTTCTTCATGGTCCCTCTTTTGAATATATGTAACCAAAAATATATTCATCAATATTAAATAAATATCAACACACTTTAGCCAAAATATGAACATTAAAAATACCTTTAGACAATAACTGCTATGGGGCCTTTGTCACCAATAATGTTAGACCTTTGACATCAATGACAATATTTCCAACACTGTCCATATCCTGGTTATTAAGATTGGTATTCCCTTTGCTGGAAACCCTTATTTGTATAGTGTACATACATATCACAAAAGACCTAAAAATTGAAATATTCTATAAAACCATAAAAATTATAAAATAAATAAAATCCCAAAACCTATAATTTGTCATCTTATATCTTGAGTATCTTGTTTGCCTTATCCTATGTATTATGTTGTCCATGTCATCATGTCTTGTTTTATGTCCTAACAATCTTATCATTTTGTCATCTTGTCTTGTCTTATGTCCTAATCTTGATATCCAAGTCCTTATCCATAACCTTATCCTAATCCAAGTCATTAATCTACTCCAACTCCATACCCTTGTCCAATTTGATTTCTTAATCTAAATTCATATCATCATGATCAACTTAGTCCAACTCATCACCTGATCAATCATCCTGTCGACTCTCATCAGGATAATTAGATAAGACCTTATCTACTTGATGTATATTTGTGTGTGTTATTTGTATGATCTATGTGTTTTTATTTATAATTTTGTCTATATTCACTTATCTATAAATATTTGTCTAATTTTGATAGTTCTTGTACTGTAAATATTTTTTATCTATTGGGTAGTGAATGAGGATGCTATGTTGAACCAAAAGCTATAATGATGCTTTTAGGTGCCCTTGATGATGTAGAGTTTGATATTTTCCCCTTCTATAATCATGAACTTTGGCATAATGTCCTTTTGGTCATACTTATATCATGGGGCATACTTCCTAGTGCTACATTTAACATCATATTGCTTATACTATGATGAGCCTTATTACAATAATGATGGCTTGATAATGGACTACACTCATCATTTATCTTATCCTCTATCACCTGCCTAATTATTTAATCATCTTTATCCCATCATCAATTTGATCATACAGGTCCAATCATATAACCCAACCACATATCATAACATATAACATCTCATATCCAATTATTTCTCCTAATCTTCATGTCTAACATTTGAGTTGCATCCTCTCTCTAACACTAACATGTTTAATAGTCATTATCATCCTCCTTCTCTAGTATATATTGTCATCTATCATTTAGTATAAACTACATTGTCCTAAGGTGTTTTAAGACTATGTAGGTAATGCTTAATCACATAAAGTGTCTAAGGTTAGCCTGACCACTCTCTCCTCTTTCCTTGTCATTCATCATCACATCTCTCTTATCCTTCATCATCCCTAAGTCTTGCATTAATCAAATATTTGAAATATAATATCAATCATTAATCAAATGGTATATCGATCAATTACCATCCCTAAAATTATCTCCCCAATATTCCCATTGAATCACTTATAACTATTTATTGGGCCTAACAGGTCACAACATCCATCTTTTCTTCCATCAGTAATCCATTATCATTGATTGGTTAATTCATCATTTAAAGTTTATAATTTACTCCTTCGATTGGGGCATGACCAGGGTCATAATTTTATTATCATCTCTTATTCTTTTTTGTGTCCTTGCTAGGGGCATCACCATTATTAATCACATTTTGGTTTATTGATTCAATGCGTTAAAGTCCAATAATTCCCCTTCATCTTTTTGTCACTCAATCATATTATTTATTCTCTCTCGTCTCCTTCATCATATCACTCGACTTTAGATTTGAGTTAAACTCATCATTAATATTATAAATTCATTATCTTATTTTGACTTGATGCTCTCCTTCAATACATCCTTACTTGGGATATATCAAAAGCTTATGGCCTTTATAATCTTGGTCTATAGCTCTCCGTGACATGTGTCCTTGCCTAGGACATGTCAAAATCTTATAAAATTTTGTCTCATCATCATCATGTTATGGTTGTTTCCTCCTTGGGATATATCAATAACTATGACACAATCATTTCCACTCCCTGTGCATATTTCTTTTTTAAGGGCATCATCAATTTGTAGCTCATTGCTCATGTCAATTTCATCTTCTTCATCATCAATCCCACATCTAGAATTCCATCCCCTTATCTCTTCACACATCTTACCCATCATTTCCTCTTTTGAGTGGCCATCTATCTCATTCTTTACCACATGTCCCTTACAAGGGGCATCATATTCACTAATATTATTTACTAACATTCATCCATGAGCGTCTTTCTTCTTTGAAAGACCATTACTCCTTCCACTTCATCCACTCACAATCACCTTTCATAGAGGGGCAAAAATGTATACACCTAAATTTGCTCATCTCATTTCTCATCACTAATATTACTATTAGTCAACAGTAATTTCATTTAACACTACCTATTTCCCCTTACTCAATAACCTAGTCCCCTCTAGATATATTTCTTATCCTATACTAACCTTCACATTTCCCATCCAATATTAATTTTCTGGTTATTTCTTTTTAACATCCTATTTGTAATTTAAATCCCTCTTATGCCCACTTGTGAATTTTAAATTCACAAAATCACACCTATCCCTAGCTTTCCTACAAGCCTACTCCTTACTCCTCACATAACCTTTTTTCTGATCTTCCCCTAATCATCATTATACTCCCTAATGGAATCTTCTCTAAATATTTCTCTCTCTATAGAATTATAAGGTATTTAAAATTCCTTAGAATTCCCACCAACTTTCTAGAGAGTTTTCTCTCTAGAGAGTTTTCTCTCTAGAGAATTTCATGGAATTTTAAATTCCATAAAATTTGCCTCCCTTCTCTCTATTTAAATTGATCATCTCCTTCCATTTGAAATAACTAAGGAATGTGAGGAAAATCCATGTCCAATCTATGATCAAATTTATCATGCCAAATTAGTGTTTTAATCAAGCCATCAAGTCTATAAGTTGAACAAAAATATGAGTCTATTATAGCAATCCAACACTAAATCTAGAAATCTTTAATTTTTGTCTTAATCTTGTTTGGAGCATAAAATAGGTGAATATGCGAGCATAATGTGGGTATAATCTTTTAATTTTAATTTCATTTTTATTTAGTTAACTCTAAATTAGAGGTGTGCTATTTTTTTTGGTAGGATAGTGATAAGTTTGTATAAATCAATCCATTTGCACAAAGTGTGGGGGTAATAAAAGGATTCCAATAATTTTCCATACCTATTCCTACATAGGTAGCCTTTACCCATCCTATAATGACTATGCTTGTTACATTACCAAGTTCTCCTACTGCATGTTCCCTTGAGTAGATTGTAATAACTCTACATGTTAAGGTGTTTCAGTTAGATCAAGGTTCATCTAGAGCCATTTAACCCAAGGATTCACATGTATTACTTCATAATCCATTATCCCTCAAGATAACAGCTTATTATTTACGTACATGTTTTGTAGCTTCTAGGATTTCACTATATGAAGGTAAAGGTGATCTAAAATAGCACCTTTGATCGTTCCATTCATAATGCTTGGATTATGCATATAGTAAAAAATTATTAACCTAACTATTCTTTATAAGTCTCAAGGAATATGATTTTCGATGGTTCAATGACCTTCCCCTCCAACCAGTTAGAGCGTTCAACCTTTTATAAAATCATTTTATAGCATAATTCGCTATCAACATTTATGAGAAACAATCTTATGCATAATTTTATAAACTTGATCAAGGGTCCAACAAGTTAATCAGAGATTATTTATTTTGGTATAATATTATTGTAGCTACGATGACTAATGTTATGGTTAGAAATGAGTTATGAATATATTCAAGCAAAGCTTATTTGCACCACTCCAACAATCAATCATCTTTAAAAGATTAAAATTATTTGATGACCTATGCCACACATTAAGAGATAGAAAAGTTAAGATCATAGCTTTGAACAAGCTCAAGTATACACCTACTCATACAAATACTTCAACAACAAAATTTTAAAACAAACCAAGTTACAAGGTCAAACAAATTGACAATAATAATGAGGCAAAGATGATAGTTAATATAGTGTTACTATCTGAAAACTGAGTTCAATTGGTAGCTCCACTAAAGAGGTAATTTTTTAGATTACCATCACCTCCTCATATATTATTATAGATGCTACTCAATTAGAACCTTATCAATCTTCCTCCTCCATATGAGTTCGATACAAACATGTCTATACTAAAGAAATATGATAACAATGCATACTGTGACTATCATCAAATTACAAAACATTCTTTGAACAAATACTAAGTGGGAGAACTATGTGTGGCTTGATTTCCCTCCTTGGTGTATCATATACATAGGTAATGATAAATCATTAATGGTGGTGATTTAGGTTAGCTCAACCCATTGCACTTCCCTAATTTTTATAGGGTACAAAAAATGATCTCCAATCCATCTTGCTTTCTTTCTTTCACTTTTTTGTAGGTGATGAAATTTGAGTAGGTGATATATATATCTATATGTCAATGCCCATATAGATAGAGAGGGGGGACCCAATTAGATATAGATATATAGACCGATGGTGATGGATGGTAGGTTCAATAACTACTCCTACTATATTGGTACTGTAGTAGGGATTAACTTCAATGTACATTCCATTCATCTCCCCCATTTCTCTATACAATAATATCTATCTGGGGTAGGTTTATAGCCCTCACAAGCACACCTAGGGTTTCAAGGTGAAGGATGCTAGTTTTTGGAGTTACATACATCATCAGGGTTTGACATCACACACACAAAGATTTTAGAGATAAATAAAGGTCATATTTTCCACACATACCATTATCAACCACTACATGCCAATCTCAACAGTCAATACTAACCTAAATCTGATGGAATTGACCTTGCATAAATATAAACAAAATTTTGCATCTATAATATCACATGCCTACTTCAATTTATTTTCCACTATAAGAACATAGTCACATTTAGATAAACTTATGCCTTTTTTGTACTTACTATATTTAGCATATGGCAATTATTGAATCATTACAATCTATTTCAAGCTTTTACATTCAAATTCATGCTTAAATGTCATATTTAATAATCTCAATTCACACACTTGTTTCTATCCTATTAGGATTTTATAATCCAAATTAGGGTAGAACAAGTAGTTAGAACTGGTGAGGAATACCTTTTTATGCCAATTTTAACAAATAAACTATGGTAAAAAAAGATTCCCAATTCTTGTTAAGTGTGTCCATAATAATATGTCAAAATGATCAACTCGATGAGAGGATCAAAATGTGAAAATCAACCTATGGAAAAAATTACAAAAAAAGGTATCTAGAAATACACATTAAAATGATCAACTCTACTATACCTCTTCATCATCATGGCATATTCCTTTTGGAGAAGCTTCTTTGCTATGCTTAGATATGGGAAAATTGAAGGTTTAATTTTAGATTTTGATTCCAACCCTATTTTGCATCAATAACTTTCTAATGGCATTATTATTTTAGGCGAAACCTAGTTAAATGAAGTAAAATAATTTATACTTCTATTACATAGATATGATTTTATCTCGAGCTAGAAAATTAATATGAATATATTTTTCTCTTCATCCTCAACACTTATAGTCATCAAAGAAGAATCACTAGAATTTTAGGTTATCTATTGAGACATATTCCTTCTAACTAGATTGTCATGCCAATATTTAAAGGTAGAATGATAGAGGGCCTATGGAATCCACCCCTTGAAAAATTTTAAAGGAAATTAGAAGGTTGGAAGGGTTGTATTATTTCTCAAGTAGGTAAATTGAAACTCCTTAAAATTATCCTCCAAAGTATCCCAGTTTACTTTATGTCCATTTTCAAAATTTGAAAGAAAATCATTGACAAGATTGAGCACATCTAAAAAATATTTCTATGGTCAAGTATTGAATAAAAATAAAGAATGGTGATAATTTATTGGGAGAGAGTGTGCCTCCAAAATAATCAAGGTGACCTCATAGTTTAAAGCATGAGATATTTAAATAGAGTACTTCTAGTTAAAGTTCAGTGAATATTTTTGAAAGAAGATAACTAGTGGACGATCATTCTAAAGGCTAAGTATCTTGACAATAAGGATGCCATTATTATTTTATATAATGAGTCTTTTCATATTGGCTCAAGTTTATAGAATAATCTAATCAAGAGCAAAAATTTATTATGGAACGGTAACAAATGGAATGTGGTAACATGTATCAAAGTATTATTTTGGGATGATGTGTGGCTTCTTAACACCCCATTAAGTGATATCAAACCATAGGATAACTCATGTATCTTTGTCAAATAATATGGGAGAACATGTTATTAATTATATAGAGATCAATAAATCATGTAAATTTTGGAGACCTATTACCATGAACTCATATAGCCCTAAGAATATCTAGCAATTGAACTCATCTAATGAGCTACTAAATGGTTTTCACATTTGCCATATTGAAAGAGAAGATGAGCTTGTGTGGTCAGCCTCTCTAGATGGAATTTACAATGTATATTTTGGTTACTCAATGCTCAATCATTCACAACTAGGTGGTTTCCCTTGGTCATTGATTTGAAATAAAGACCTCATTCTAAAAATCAATCGCTTATATTGGTTAATTATCCAAAATAAAATCCTTACCCAAAATAATTTGTTGAAAAGAAGGTTCATGTTACTAAGCATATGAGTCTTTTGTGAGAAGGAAGATGAATATATTTACCATATTCTTATTGAGTACCCTTATGATTGGAAGGTCTTCAGTTTCATTCTTTCTAAGTTTGAGGTTTATTGGGCTCAATATACTTCAATTATGAATTTTGTGTAGCAATGGATCAGTCCTCAATTACAGATCCTTTGGAAGTTAACTCTCCCTCATGTTTTTTGGGGCCTATGGAAAGAGAATTTTAAAAAAATCTTCCAACATAAAATACCATAATTCCATAAGTGTGGCTTAAAAAATTATTCAAGCAATTTTTGAAAACTTCACATCTGTTAAAAAGAACAAGAAAGTTGAATATATCGTGGAAAATGAAAATGGGATAGCTGCTAATTAGAACATTTTTATTCATATAGGAAATTTGAAAGAAAGAAATTAAATATAAAGAAGCTTTACTAAATATATTTTCCTTCCCTCTATGGGCTTACCCTCCCTCTAAGTGGTTTAAATGAAATTTTGTTGGTGCCTTTAAAGACAACCCCAGTCAGGTAAGAGGAACAAATGATCAAAGATGTAGTTTGGTTGTTTCTTATGCTAAAGAGTTTAATATTTCCCACCTCTCCATTGAGGGGGACTCCATCAACATCATTAAGTGTTTCACCAAGAAAAGGCCTCAAAGCTGGACCATTAAAAATATAATCAAAGATACACTAGAGATCATTCAAGTCTTTAATGAAGTTACTATTGGCTGCATTTATAGAGAAGGTAATCATGTGGATAATTGGTTTGATAATATGCTTCTTTTCCTACCCCTATTGTACAAATTATCATTGATGAAGCTAAACCATTGTCTCCTCTTTAGTATCTTGATTACCACTCTAGGTGCTAGCAAGTTACCCTTAAGCCCTTCTAGCACCCCTTCTATTGATTAACTCTCTATCTTTTCCTTTGTCCCTCATTTACACCTTTTTGAGACCCAATGTAAATTTGTGAGGTATTTTATGCACTAAGGATCTTAATTATCCCACCTCTATTCATGATCTTCTAGAATCTGAGTAATGTCAAGACATAGATTTGAGAGAAAATTTTAAACTTTCTAAAGCTTTGGACTAGAGATGAATTGAAACCAATTCTCAATGGCAAAGGAAATTCCTACAAGAGTAATCTTTATGTGATCTTGATGGGAGGATAATGATCCTAATGGGAGGATAAAGGGTTATAATTGAACCTGTCAGTTGTGAAAGTATTATAAAATATCACATCTTGTGACACATCCTTTGTAAATGTATCCTTGTAAATTTCATTAAAAAAATGAAAGGATTTGAAAATGTGCTTTTTTTGGAATTCACAAAGTCTTCAAATGTTAGGCAAGTTAATGTTAAAGGTCTCACCTTCAATGTATCTAAGTATAACATTGTTAATGATATGAGTCTAGCTTTTAAAGGGGAAAATTTATACAAGGCTAAGGGGATGAAAGAGGAAGATGTCGAAGTCATTCCCAATGGTAATGAAATTTTTAGAAAGATCCAAGTAGGATACTTGAGGATTTCTCTTCCAAAGCCTTGGGATAAAGTGGCACTCCAGATTATGAATTATGTTCTCTTTAGGGGAGGTTTAAATGCATCTTATGTTACCATTTCATGATCCTCAACCAATTCAGACATGAGATTAAGGTTATCATCCCTTTATTACTCCTCATGTCCCTTGAGAATTTTATTATAAATACCCAAGTTGATAAATTTGAACTTCTCTTACATCAAGGCCTTGTCCTCCTTATTTTTAAATAATCCAAGTCCCAATTGTCCAAGTCTATTCCTGTTAAAAAATTCACACTAGGGGATTCAAATCCACCCAATGTCAATCATTTTGGCTAGGTCAAATTGGATTTAGGTAAGGTTCTCCATATCCTTGACTCTATTGTCATTTGGGTTCCTCTAGATAACAAGAAGTCTTATGATATAGATATAAAGATTGGGATTAATAGGCAACCCAATATTTATAGTATTGATTTTAATGTTAACAATAAGTCCCTCCACATAGTTACCCTTAACCATCCATGCCCTAATAAGGTCTCTAACATCTTGGCTAACAAATTTGACCAAGTGAAACTAAGTTATTTATTATCAGATAGAGGCAATGCTAATAAGTAGAACAATTAAAAGTCTCAAGCAAACCATCCTCTGGTCTTAGAGTATAAAAAAGAGTAAATTATGAATAAGGTTAAAGTTGTTTTTTTGGAAAAATTACAATCCAAGATTGATTTAATAAAAAATAAACTAATCCTTCAATAAAGCATTCTCATGTGGTTCATGATTGAAAATAGGAGACTGAGAATGAGAATAGATATTTTAAACCATCAACTAAATGTAGACTAACCCCAACTACAGGTTAAGGTTCCTTTTGATAAAAATCTTTGCTCCACTACTAGCAATCTTTGTGAACTCAAAGAAGAGGTGAATTATCTGAAATAGAAAATGTCAATAATGGAAGGAAATGAAAATTCTCTCTATAAAACATTAAAAATAATGCTTCAAATGAGTAGGGTGATGATGACAACTATGTAACTAGCACTATCACTCTTCAATAAGGTACGGAAAAGAGAAGAGAGATATCAATAAAAGGAGGTCCCAATAAAATAACTAGAAGTTAAAGGAAAAATAAAGAAACTGAAGCCAATACTATTGATTTGGACATGGTTGAGGATCATCTAAACTTATTAAGGGAAGGAATAATGGCAAGTTACTGAAGCCTTAAAATATCTCTTCTCATCTCAACATTCCTCTTGATTTCTCTTTACTTTCTGTTTTTATTTTTATTTTTTTATGTTGTCCTATTACAACCTTCTCTCTGCTTGGGTTTTTATTTAACCTTATTTTGTTCAATGCAAGTTTATTTTGCTTGTTCATATTGTATCTCTATATCTTTTTTATAAAAGCATTTAGTCTCTTTAAAAAACCCACTTTTACCCAATAATAATAACAATAATTATTAGTTCGACGAAGGGATCATAACGGTTTAGTCATCTCATGGGTAAATAATTTTTTTTGATATTTTTAAATTCATGTGGAAATGATATTATGTGGCCTTAGTGGACCAATTTTAGTTAGAACTACTAAAATTTTCACAGATCAAAAGTTGACTACAAAACCCTATTTTCTACTAATACACCCTCTATACTTCCCTCTCACTATTATGTAATTGAAACTAAGACATGAATTATGCAATTGTAATAAAACAAAAAAATCTAAATCTAAAACTGAAATACTATAATAGAGCGTAGATCTTCCAAGTGTACCCAAGTGCAAATACCTAATTATAGTCATAAGCACTTTACAATGCTAATTATTGATATATCTTTAAACACTTGACTTGTACAACTTTTATTCACCATTCCTCTAGCCATTTATCGATATGTAGGTTTGACCCCTCATTTTACAATTAGTACTGCTCATAATTTCCATGTTAAAGCTCAAACCTCTCTATATCACTCTCAAACTACTTGCCATCTTAGGATAGTTGTCTCTGATTCTCGAGGATAAATCCACCCTAGGTAGATAGGTCCATTACCATGGACCTATTCATCTAGAGTGACCTTATCCCCATGCCAATTAAAGATTAGTTTCTAAATTTAAAATATTATCTTGGGTCTTCCCACACATTTTTCAATGTTAGATAAAGGAAATTATCACAAGATAAGTCTAAAGCATCTCAAAGGATGTCAAGGGTTATCATTGTCAAGTATCAAATCCAAATTTCTAGTTATGTACTTATAGTCAAGGATTAAAATTTTAAAATCACTCTAGGTGGGAGAAATACATGTTGATTGATTTAATATTTAGAGTATTTGGATATATTAGCTATGATCAATCATCATGGGGGTGATTAGGGTCAGCTTAATCCATGACACCCTCCCTCTCTTTTTGGCAGGTTTCTAGCTCTCACAAGACCCTTACGGTTTTCAAAGGAAATAAAAGGAAAACAATGATCTTTGCACAAAATAAACAAAATCAAAACATCTCATCCTGATCAGTTGACACAAGTGCAGAAGGCATAATAAGTATAGTTTCATCATAGTCAATGCAAACAAGTCCACTGTCAAAGGACATAACCGACGTGTTTTATTGTCTAGGTAGTGCAGTCTTATCCAGAAATATTCTTTGATTTTGCCTTTGATCCTTAACAAACATAGTCTTGTCTTTTATTTATTTACACTATCAAACATTAGAAATATTCAACCATGAATTCAGATCTATGCTAAAATAAAAAATACAGTGTTTTACAAAAGTAATATGTTTCCATATTTAACAAGTTGCAATCAAAATTATTAGTACCTATATATCTCTAACATGTTGATCTTTCAAAGTTTTATAATTATTATATAGAATTAAATTCTTAAATAAAAATTAGCTTAAAAACATATCGATGAACATGTACTTTTTTTATCATTGCTTATTTTGATTTTGTTCTAGAGTTTCAATTGAATTCATGATTTCCACATATTAAAGAAAAATCTAATTGTCCTTTATTGGATTTGATTGAGCGTTGCTCTAGGATTTCTCTTTGAACTTAGGGTTTGATATTGAATTCTTAAATTCTATGCACACAAATATTTTCTTTTGTTGGATTTCAAATTCTTTTTCATTTCTTTGCTTCCTTTTTAAAAATTATGTTATGATAGTTTTAAAACTCATAGGATCTATCAATGTAGGATAAACAATCTTCATTTTTGCTTGAGTTGTGGTGTGAGGTATTGCTCCAATACTTAAGCCATTAGAAAACACTATGTATAAATTATAGTTTTCACATAATTCACAATATAACAAAATGTCTAGGTTTTTTCTTTTTTAACCATAAGAAGCCTCTTGGTTGTTTGTCCTTATAGTGCATTGGCAAGCAGTTAGCTTCAATAAGTTACTCTCAACATACCCTAGATATGAGATAGTGTGACTATGGGATGATGAAATCCTTCATATTTAGTGCACTTTAGGCCTTGTTCACTTTTTCATGACTGGGATCAACATATATGAGAACCTACAAAATAAATAAACCATGCTTAGTTATACCCATTTTATCTTACCTTTTACAAATTTACTTGATTCCTTCTTGTGATAAACAATAAAGTTAACTCCTCTATTCCTCTAATGCCTAATTGTAGATTAAGTGGAATCCTTATAGAGCATATTTAGATTACTTTGATCCCATTTAATATGGATAATAGGTACATTTTTTATCAATATGATAATGCAACTATTAAAAGTTATGTATAAATCAAATATGATGCTAATGATGAAAATGATAATCGAGATAATGAAACTATGCATGATAATCAATATAATCCTAAAGGCTTTGAGAAAATTGATCCCGATGAACTTAATGGAGTAGATCCCGAGAAAGTCAAAAAATTATCTAATTTCCATCAAGGACTATGTCAATGTCCCAAATAGGTGGATAAGCTTATCCAATTTCTCATAACATCTAATACTGCACATCAATATAAAATTGTATCATCTCAAACACAATAACTAGAGGTTCCTTTAATATTTTTCACACTTGTAATTCATGTGTTTTAGTTTCTACTGTTACTTATATTCTTTTATCGACATCTCTAGTTACATATGTGACATTATCCCTAAGTATGAGAGCATCATAAGGTTTCGAACATAATGATATGCCTATTTGTACATAGGAACCATACACACCTTCTTTGGTTACTATGCATGGTCCATCACCAACCTTGCCTAATTCATACTCTCTTGAACAAATTTTTATAGCCTTACATGCTGAGGTATTGCAATTAGAGCAAGGTGTATTTAGAGATAGTCATTTAATATACTCACATGCTTTACTTCACAATCTTTTGGAACCTAAGATAAGCTCTTACCCACTACCAGTAGGCTTTGTAGCTCCTAAAGTACCACTATATGAAGGTAAAGGTGATCCTAAACAACATCTTTGATCATCCCATGCAACATGCTTGGATTATGTTTTCAATGACAAATTATTAACCTAGATATTTCTAAGAAGTCTCAAATACTATGCTTTGCTATGGTTATATGATCTTCCACTTCAATCAGTTAAAGTATTCAACCCTCTAGCATATTAGTTTCTAACACATTTCTCTATCAAAATTGGCAAAAAAATATCTTATACATAAATTGTAAAACTCAAGCATCGGTCAAATGAGCCAAGCAATGTGTATATTTTTTGATACAAATTTATGATAGCTAAGATGAAAAATTCTATGGTAGACAATGAGTTATAACATATCTTTACATAACTTTTTTTAGCACCACTTCATGAGTCTATCATGTTTGAAAAATTTAAATCTTTTTATGAAATATGCCATACTATCAAAGAACACAAATTCAAACTCATAGCTTTGAACAAACTCAAGTACACACCAAATGCACCAACTATTTCAAATACTAAGTTTAAAATCAAACCAAGCTAAAATGTCAAATCTAATGAAATAAAAAATGAATAAAAAGTAATAGTTAGTGCAATATCACAACCAATGAATAAGCTTCAACTGATAGCTCCACCAAGGAGGTAATTTGTAAGGCTACCTCAACCTCCTCATGCCTTGTTACAAAATACTTGATAGCAATATCATATCTCTCCCTCCACCATTAGATGTGGATATGACTAAGCCTACAAATAAAGGATTCAACAGTAAGACATATTATGACTAAAAAAAATGCATTTGACATTCTACAAACAAGTGTTGCATACTAAGGCATAAGATACAAGATCTTATCAATGATAATACTATTGAGTTAAGCACACCAATAGAAGAATCAAGGACACGACAAAATAACAATGTAAAGTTGAAAATCTTGAGTAATCCATTTCTAAATCATGGCACAAAATAAAATATTGATAATTCAGAGGTACATAATGCATACAGTGCACATCCTCCTCCTTCCACATATGGACATTCAATAGATGGTATTATTGGTACATTTATAGGCACGTTAGCACCACATCCGATGATCACATTTGATGACAGTGAGATTGTTAACGATGATTCAAATATATATGCACTCTTTATTTGAGCTTGTATCAATAAACAACCTATACACAATGTCATGATCGACTATGGGTTAAGTGAAAATGCATGTACAATGCCATTTATTATCACTCTTGGGTACATAAAGAATGAATTACAAGATACATCAAGGTTAATTAAAACATTTAATAGACATGAATAGAATACTCTTATGCATATAGTATTACCTCTTCAAGTAAACTCAATGGCACTGGTTACTCTATTCTTAATCTTACTAATCACAAGGGTCTTTGTTATGTTATTGTGATGCCCTTAGATATCGAAGCTCCACATAGTACCATTAATAATACATCGATGTCTCAAGCATATACATTGTAATCAAGTGGTACATTTTTTAAGCATTTGGTATGATTGCCCTCTTCAGTTAATGGTAACTCTTCCTCCTCCCCCACCACTATTGTAGTTCATTATTCCACCTATTCAAGAGCATAATATAGAGATAGTTAGTGCACATATTCAAGAACATAGTACACATATAGTTATTGTTGCTATTCAATAACATAGTACAAATACATTTATTACACCTATGCAAGATATTTATATATATTCAGTTCAAAGGAGAGTGGTACATCCTCATAGATAACGAGCTGCATATTTAAGAGTTATTTAAAAGTTAAAATAGATCTTCATCTTATACAATGTGTCTCAACGCACTAACTCAAACACTTAAGTGTGTTCCATAATGAACATAAGCAATAAGCCATTCTTCTATTATACAATAGACTACACCAAGTCCTACATCCTCTCAAGTTACACATAAAGCAAGTGAATCAATGAGCAATGATCAAGACATTTGCATCACATCACTTGATGGCCTTTCAAATTTAGATTCATCTACATGTAGAACTTTTCCTTCACATAAAGTCAACATCAAACTCTATGATACAGGAACACACTATACTCCTCCCATTTATGGGATCGTAGGCTAGTTTATTTTTGTTTCAAAAAATGTTAAAAACACACACAAAAAAACATTTAAAAAAATCAAATATTTTAGAAACTCAAAAACATTCAAATATGTAAAAAAATACAATAAAATTTAAAATAATCTCAAAAATAAAAAATTAGGACTTGAGCATGACATGAGTTGTTAGTTTATTTCTTTACATATGTTAATTATCACATCTTTTGGTAGATAACATATTCTTTTTCAAACACACATGAATTTTACAAGGTATATGAGTGTCATGCAAGATTTATATAATGGATTTCTATATGTTGGATTCCCTTTACCCATTAGCCATACCCATGTTGGGAGCATCTTATTCTACATGTTACATTATAACAAGTTATATCTATGTATGACCTCATCACGATGTCAAGCTACATTTATTACAAGTGTTTTAATAATTAGTCATATCTTACATTGTGCTACATGGATATACCACTTTTCTATAATATGACATTGATCATATTGATAGTGTAAACTAGTTTTCACTTTTCTATGATCCTTTCATTGCTTGATTATTGTGTGTAGCCCTTGGTTTTATGTGTGTGATATTTTATTATGTGACATATGAATATGTCAAATTTATTATGTCCCTTGGTCCTATGTGTGCAATATTTTATTGGTATGGGTGACATTTGAACAAGTCCATTTTTTTGTGGCCCTTGACCTTACGAGTGTGACAATTGATTGTATGCATGACATTTGAACATGTCTCTTGTATGTAACCCTTAGCTTTATTTGTGACATTTCATGAAATTATATGACCTATTTGTTTATTTTTGAACTTGATTTGTGGTGTCACGATCTTGATCATACAATTTTATTGCGTAGTCTTATTTAGAGATGGCTACTTTACTGCATGTCTCATTGTTACATCTATCTAGACATGACATTTGTATGCCTCAATTCAATATGTTTTTTATTATTAAAGGTAAAGGTAGGTTTTTTAAGGGCCCAAACCCTTATTTTATAAAAATGGAAAATACATGACAATGAAAATCAAAAGGACAAAAATAAGATAGGGCTAAAAAACTTTCTAAACAAAGGGTAGTTGTCAAACAAACTTAATATGTTACATAATTCTCCAATGATAATTACATTATTATGATGACATATTATTTACATTTTATCATAATGATGAATGATTATAAATGTATAACATGATAAATTTAACTTTTCTTTTGAGATGAGTGACTTGAGGGTTACATCCCTCATTTAAAAAGGGGGCATTATAGTTGGCTTGTCTTAGAGATCCAAGCCTCTATGAGTAAAAAAATAGATTTGTTGATAGAGTAAATTTTTTAAATATTCAAAGCAATTCGAAAATTATATTCCATAACAAATTATAGCTTTTAAAGATTCAAAGTAATTCAAAAATTAGATTCTATGACAAAATATAGGTTTGAAAGATTCAAAGTTTCAAAGATTCAAAGTAATTAAAAAATCAAATATATGAAAAAATTTGTAATATAAAATATAAATTATGGGGGCATATGACATGCATATGAACTCAATTTACAAAAAAATCAAATAATATTCATACACACTTTAATGCATATGCAACAATTAAGATAAAAAATTGTACGTTTCAAATACAATTACAATTTAAGCATATAGATTCATGGCATTCTATATCATTTGGCACAAATTCAGATGGGCATGATACTTTTCCATGCACATATGTATAATTTTCAAATTCAAAAGGAATGATACTTATTCATGCACACACACATTTTTCAAAGTTTAAAATGGCATGATACATTTCAAATATAATACAATTTATAGATTCAAATACAAATGATTGTTTCTATTCAAATCTATTGGCATTGAGGTCATGATGGGGGCATGAATATTATTCATTGTCTTTCAATCATGCAAGAAAAATCCATATCCATTTGCAATGGTGTGATTCATTCTATTACAAGTAATGTAAATTCAAGTCTAGTGACATTCAATGACTTTGGCATTACTTATAATAAACCCTTTATGTGGTTCCATCTTATATTATGGGTGATGTATGTTCAATTCTAGTGACACTTGACAACATTTGAATAAATTCATAGTGAACCCATTATGGTTCCACCTTCTTGTAGTGGTACATTGGTACTTTTACCAATTGATGAGAGTTGGAGTATGCATCTTTCCAACTCAAAAGTTTTATTAGTTATTCAAAATTGGGACTTGATCACTCTCAATTTGTTAATGATTCAACATGAGGAACCATCTATCCAAGTCTTTAGATAAAGGGGCATGATTCTCCAATGCTTTTATGGGTTATAAAGCAAAATGGTTTCATCTCCATAAAAGAGTAATCCTTTCTCTCTTTCCAATTTTCAAATTTTCAAATTTTAGATTTTTTAAATTTAAAATATTAACAATGACTGCTTCATGTGTTGTTCCAGGGTTTACTAAATTTGAGTGCCTTACACAATTAGAGTTTCCTACCAAATAGAAAGTGCATTGTACACACTGATGTATTATTTTCACTTTAATTTATCAAATTCATTACTAGAATAAGGTGGGGGTTGGGGATAGCTCATGAGGGGTGGTGGGAAGGGTAGGGGTGGGCGTGGGTGGTGGGGGCAGGATGTAGATACTTAAATATAGTCACAAGTAATTGATAAAATTAATTATTAAAATATCTTATACCATTTGATTTAAACAACTCTTATTTTCCATTTCTCTATCCGTTTATCTATATGTGAGCTTGATCCCTTCATTTTTTTTCACTACTACTTATATCTCCAAGTCAATGCTCAAACCCCTTTATATCACTCTCAGACTACTTGCCATCTCAAGATAGTTTTCCTTGATTCTTTGGGGTAGGTCCTCTCTAGGAAGATAAGTCTTCTACCATAGACCTGTCCACGTAGAGTGCCCTTATTTCCACATTAATTCAAGGCTAGTTTTTAAATTCAAAATATTATTTTGGATCTTCTTAAATATTTTGCAAGGTCGACCAAAGGAAATTGTCAAAAGTTTTCACTATAAATATCAATAAAAGGTCATTTATTATTCTTAGATTGACACTATATATTGAACACTTATACACTATTGCATATTAAGTAAATCTACAATATTCTTCCCATCTTCAAGATCATTCACAAGGAGTAGTCACAAGCCAAGTCTGAAGTATCTCAAAGCAAGTTGAGAGTTATCATTGTCAAGTATCAAAGCTAATTTTATAACTATATACATATAGTCAAGGAACACTACATAGTCACTATAGGTGGGAGAACTACACACGGCTTGATTCCCACTTTGGAGTATCTAGAAATATAAGCAATAATCAATCATCAAGGGGGTGATTGGGTTCAAATCAAATCGTTATAGTCCCCCTAAATTTTTAATAGATTTATAGATCTCATAAGACCTCTAGGTTTTCTAAAGCAAATAGAAGGAAAACAATGATCTTCCTATGACACAAAAAAATCAAAAAATCAGAGCTCAATCAACAAACACAGGCAAAAAAGATGAAACAACTATATTTTCATCATATTCAACGTGGACATGTCTAAGTCAAAGGACATGATTGACCTACACTACTATTCAAGGAACATAATCTTGTATAGGAATATTATTAGATTTTGCCTACGATCTTGAACAATTACATTCCTATCTTTTCTTGATTTCCATTATCAGGCATAAAAAACAATCAACTAGGAATATGTATCTAAGGTAAGTTAATTACTTAGAGTGGTTTCCAAATCTAACATGTTTATATATTTGTCAAGTTACAATCATAATTGTTAAAAATTATATATCTTAGTAATCTGGTCTTTGAAAGTTTTATATCTATTAAATGACATTCAATTATTAAACAAAAAATATGGTATAAACACTAAGATTTCTATGGAATTTATAGGCTAAGTGTGTTTAATTTATAGGCTCTATGATATATAAATACTAAGCATAAATAGTGAACATGAATAAAAGACATTAACTATAGAGGGTTTCAGTGTACATGTAGCCACACTATCTTATCTCTAAGGTACATAGAGATTAACTTCTTGAAGGTAATTGCTTAGTAGTGAACGAAACAATCAAACAACTAATGGCTTTATATTGACAGAAAATAAAAAATACTAAGTTCTTCCTATATACGATGATGTATGTGAAAGCTAAAACATGTATAAGACATTGTTTGAGGCCTCGATTTTAGGGGCATTCTCCTCACTTCAACGATAACAATGAGTCAACTTAGCCAATAATGATAGATTTATTTGAGTTTTAAAATTGGTGGGACACAATTTATAACTTTTATGATTTCCATGAAAATAAATAGCTTCAACACTAGTACCTCACTGTGTTCACCATTTTTTTATCAACCAAGATCCCCTAAAGGCGAGGTGAGAGCATAAGATTTGGTATTTTTAGTAGGGTGAGAGATTTATTATTTTTAGTAAGCAACTTAGATTTGAGCTTAAAACTTAATATGTAGAAAAAGAAAACTACAAATCTAAAAATAGAAAAAAAAAAAAATGCAAAAAAAAAATCAAAACTGTAAATGTAATCTTTATACATGTTTAAGACCAAAAAATATAATATTTATATGCTACATAAAATAAAATTACAAGAGGTGAAGCTTTTATAGCTTTGATACCATATTAAATTGTTGGATATTATCCAACTTTGTTGTAGTTATCATAAGACAAACAACCACAATACATGCAATATATAAATATAATGTAAGCTTAAAAAAAAATACATAGATTTGTCTTGGGTTACATTACTACCTCTTTAGATTAACAGTTTTGATCTAAATTTTTGAGTATAATAATAGTAACTCTCTTCCACGATGTGCCTCACCCACTAGCCCATTATGATTATATATTTTTTTATTTTGGATTTATAAGATATAAACAGGCCAAAATTATTGAAATTTATATTGCATAAGATTGAGCGTAAATGAAAGGGATAATCTTCATTTTTCTAAGGTAAGAAGAGCAAAATTTGGAAGTTTTTTTCCCTACACCAATGGTTTTAACTAAGGATTTTGGCACCTTAAAGACCTCTTTAGTGATGACAACACATGGGTCAAGGGAGCAAGTGTGTGGCGACGATGATGCTATGAGCGTTGTGAACTAGGAATTTGACTAAGAAGAGGAGATTAGTATTGTGTTAGTGAATGAACCAAATAAAAAACACATTAAACAAACATCTTCATGCATAGTTACTAGGGTGAGCTTAGTAACAAATTAAATAACAAACACAAATAAAAAGTAAGGAAAAACAAGAATTCTTTCACCTTGTTTGGATGCTCCAAATGCCTTTGTAGTTGTGGCTTGCTTGGTTTTGTGCTCATGAAGTCCTTGGCAATGGAAGATTGGCTACTTCCATCTCTCCTTGGCACCTTTGGCTTTGGATTGGCTTGGCTTAGAATTAATTTGGCATGGTAACACTAGTTTGAATGAAGCTTTTGGAATCAATCCTGTATTGTAACTTTACATAAATTAAGCTTAAAAATGATGTTCATGGCCTCTCTATTTATATATTTTCAAGAATGACCAGAATCAACCATGATCATCCATCTTAAGATTGAGATGTGTGGTCATGGATTAATTGAATTATGTAATTAAGATCCATAATTATCCTCATCATGACTTTGGAAGAAGGGACATTAATGAGGCATGGGAGGTAATAAAGAGGCATGGGAGACCCATAATCCTGATATTTATGGCATTCATGGCCTAGGGATGTCTTCCCAAGAAATGAGGTCACTTGATGATGCATATATTCAATATTCATTTCTAAAAATAAGTTTTCAATAAGTTTCCATGGAACTATTAATTAGGCATTGATTTAGATTAATTAGATCTTAAGCATGATTAAACACTTTGTGCACAAATTACTCAAATTGATCAGAATGCTTTATTATTGGTACAAAATTTGATTAGATTGGAATTAGAAGTCAATGTCAGATGCATTTGATTTGTTATCCCATTTATGATGTTTCCAACACCAAATATCAAAGACATGCATATTGTATAAGAAATTTGATAGAAAAGGGCAATCTAGAGCACCCAGGTGCAAAATTGGCATTTTGACTCGAAATGATCTGATCAAAGTTAGCTGGCCCATAAATTACATTGCTCCATTTAGTGATACCATATCCAAAATTGGCACTTGAATATGTCAATTTCAACTCATTTAATGTGCATTAATGTTTCTAAGCCAAATTATGCATTTTGGTGGAAATTGATTAAAAGCTTGGTTGAAGGTCATTGGTGGCTAGATTTAGGTGTCTACAATTTGCTCCTATTTGGGAAGGTCTTACAAGCTATAAACACATTAACATTTTCTCAAAGAATGAAAAAGTCTCGTATGCCTACACCTACAATCATGACACACTAAATGTATGATGGTTTTCCCCCTCGAGGGAACAGTTGGCACAAGTAGGTTGACAAATGGTCCCTCGATAATAAGCAAAATGAGGGGAACAAAAAAAGGAAAGATGATGGGGTGAAAACATAATGATTTTGAAAAATTAGTCAAAATCATTGAGAATACAAGTAGGATGGTGTATAATGGTTTGCCTAAAAGTGGTTATAAGCATTGTACTCTGATAGTGGCAATGTGGTATGATAACACAATGATTTGCCCAAAAGTGGTTATAATCATTAAAAAGATGGAGCTACCTCAATTAGGATAGACAAACAAGACACTAACATGCCATTGTATGGGTAAGAAAAGTAAAGTGGTGACAACACAATGATTTGCCCAAAGGAGGTGATAATCATTGAGAAATATAAGTGGGACGGTGTGCAATGATTTGCCCATAGGCGATTATAATCATTAGACCCCAATTATGGAAAATAAGATAAACTTGGTCAATGATGATGATAACTTAACATAGAGGGTAATGATGAATGAGGAAAACCTACTAGTAGGGAGATGCTCATCCGAACCAATAAAGGTTGAAATTCTTTTGTGGTTAATTACTCTATTTGGGATATGATTGGGATTGAATCGAGATGTCGATGCTAAATAGATGTTGATGCTTCCATTACTAAATAGAGTTCTTGAAGCTAAGGTTTGTTATAGCACGTGTTGATAGGAATCATGGTATAACATCATGAGGAATTGGCCAAAATATGCATAAGGACTGACTCTCGTAATCCAATACTCAATAGAAAATAATGCACCAATGATAGAAATCATGATGACAATGTAAGCATATGAATATGGATAGATTCAAGTGTAAGTATGGGCAAGGAATCAGCTAATGAACACACATAAACTGAATTAAGGTAACAGTGCTGAAAGTAAATAAATAGGAACACAAACAAATCAATGAAGAAACAAACAAAGAAACACTCAATAGAAACCATACGAATATTTCCCCTAAAAAATAGGTGACAACTTAAGAAATGAACAAAATGAGGAAATAGAAGAAAAGAAAGGGGGTGCTTAAGCTGTCTCCATATGTACTAAGTGGACACTACCTACATAGTTCCATGGATGTAATATCCAACAAAAACTTCAGGCCAAATGTAGTTCTCCCAGGGAATGGGAAGAAAAATGATAACTGGTGAAAATAAACAGAATGGATGTGATAGAAGAAGAGGAATGGTCTTGTAAAATGGTAAGTGCATGAGAGAAAAGGCCAAAAATAATGGGGAAACTAAGTGATAAGTGGTTTGCTTGAAACTTAGTGAGGGTTCCTAGAATCCTTAAGGCAAAGAAATGGTCAATATTGTTAGTTTTTTCTAATGATTTTACAAATGTTTTTGGATTTTTTTGAAGTATCTCAACTCGATCAAGAATGACAAGACACTAAATGGTTTAAGCTCACAAAATGGTGAGAGGGTGGCAAGGGAGTAACTTAGTTAACATCAACAAGTATCAAGTATTTCCTACATAGACCCAGAGTAGGACCTCAAATCACTATAGTTCTGCCCTATAACAGAGGAATTTGACTAGTGTAGTAGTCAATTCAAACAAGATAGGCATAGGTGGTAAAAAGGCATAATATGGAATATAAAGTGACAAGTTGGTATGTCAAGACTTAATAAACAAATATTACTCCTAGTTTACCCATAGGTGGTTATAACTAGGACACAACGTCATAGATCAATGGTACTAATTTGCCTAAAGGCGATTATAATTAGTAGCAAGATTGGTGATAAGAAAGGAATACCAAATGAAGGATATAACTATCAAAACTTCTATCATTCTACTCCAAAATATGATCTCTGTCTAAAGTACTTGAAATAATGGATGAAACTGATTAGATTCCTTGGTACCAAAAATTCATAATGAATGGCAAAAACCAAGGTCAAAGGGCTAGGCTTTAGAACATGTCTAGTTGATATTAAAAAATGGTAAATTGGATAAGGATAAAAGGATCGATAAGAGTGATATTTGTACAAATATGAATAAGGATAAAATGGCACCACTGAAATGGCCTTTACAAATAATACACCTTAATGCTCAAGCATAGTACTGCTTGAGGTGAATAATATTCATTAGCTCAGAAAGTTCATCTCCATCTAGTGCGGCAAGCCTATATACCCTTGATCCATAATCTTTAGTAATGATGAAAGGCCCTCTCCAGTTTGGTTTGAATTTACCTTTATGCTTCTTCTCAGCTGTTGTATTCTTTAAGAACAAGATCTTCAAGTTTAAATTTTCTATATTTGACATGTTGATTATAGTGTCCTTTGATTTCGTTATGATATGCTTGAAGATTATTGACTGTAGCTATGTTTTTTTATCAAGTAGGTCTAGCTCTTTCAGGTGAGCTACTTGATATTCATGATCATCTAGGACATGTTTGAAAGATATGCATAGTGAAGGCAATTCGATCTCAATGGGAAGGATGGATTTAATACCATAAACAAGTGAGTATGGAGTGGCTCTTGTAGGGGTATGATGATTGGTACGGTATGCCCAAAGGGAAAGGAATATCTATAGGTGCCAATCATAACCAACATCATTGATGATCTTTTTGAGAATATTGATAATGGTTTTATTCAATGCTTTAGCCTGGCCATTACTTTGAGGGTAAGATACTATAGAAAAATGTTATGTGATGTTATATTCAGTACATAAATGGTCTACATCCTTGATCTTGAATGATATTTTATTATCAGATATAATTTTAGAGGGGATACCCTAGTAGCGAATGAGATGATTGAAGATAAATTTGGAAATTTGCTTTCCAGTCATGTAAGTGAGGGGTATAGCTTTAACTCACTTAGTGAAATACTCAGTGGTGTTAAGGATATGTTTATGACCATTGAATGAAATGGGGTTGATCTTCCCAATGAGGTTAATTCCCCATGTAGCAAATGGCCATGGTGTCAACATTGATTTTAGAGTTTGTGCTAGGGCGTGAATTAGATTAGCATGTTGTTGACATTTGTCACACTTCTTTATATATGCAGCTACATCTACATACATCATAGGCCAATAATGACTAGTACGTAAGAGATTTTTGGATAGGACTGACCCACTAGAATGAGCTCTACATACTCCATGAACTTATCTTAACGCTAGCGTAGATTCTACTGAAGTTAAACAACAAAGCAAAGTTCCATCAAAACTATAGTGGTAAAGGGTGGATCTAAGTAGAGTATAATGAGTGGAATGATGAATGAAGGCTTTGGTTTGTTTTTGAGATAGGTTAGGTGGTATAAATTAGTCAAGAAGGTAGTTGTAAAGGTACAAGTACCAGATAGAATTAGGGCCAATAATATCATAAATCATTGTAATGGTTGAAGGTTCATGAGCTGGTGCAAACAAATTCTCAACAAGGAACTGATATTCTCTAGCTTTATCTATTTTTTGAATCAGAGAGTTGATAATAACCATGGTATCTTAAATTATATTACTAGCCCTTGGTATATGCTCAAATTGGATATTTACAATTTATTGCTTTAGGGTATCGACCATAGCCTTGTATGGAACTAACTTGTCATCTTTGGTTTAAAAATGGTCTGTGACCTGATTGATGATTAATTAAGAATCACCATGAACCTTTAGATGAGATATATTCCATTGTACTACTTGTCAAAGTATTGTGATAAGTGCTTCATACTCAGACATGTTGTTTGTACAAGGAAAACTGATTCTGAATGATTTAAGGATTAGATCCCCCTATGGTGTAATAAATAAGAGACTTACCCTGGATCCATGTGCAGTAAATGAACCATCAAAATATAGCTTTCAGTGTTACTCTCTAAGAGGTGTGTTAATGATGGTCATTATGGATTCATTAGGAAAATGAAATGTGAGTGGCTTTATGTCTGTAAGGGGTACTTCAACAAGTTGATCTGTAAGGACCTATACTTTGATTATCTTCTGATTGACATACTCTATGTCAAACTCACTAAGAGGCATGATCCATTTGGCCATTATACCTTGTAAATCTATTTTAGATAGTAGATACTTGAGTGGATCTACTTTTGAAATAACCATGGTCTTATTGTTCAACATGTAATGGCATAGTTTTTGAGTTGTGAAGACCATGGCTAGACAAGCTTTTTCAATAGGTGCATAGTTATGTTCATATGTGACTAAGGTACGGCTTAAGTAGTATATTGCATTCTCTTTTCCATTTTTATCATGTTGAGCCAAAAGTGCCCCTAAGGCATTGTCATTAGCTGATAGATACAACAAGAATGACCTTCCTGACATAAGAGGTAACATAATAGGTGGATTAACTAGATAGTCCTTAAGTTGTTGAAAAGCTATTTGGCAGTGGTCATCCTAGTGAAATGGAACTCCCTTCTTTAGAAGATGTGTAAATGGATGACACTTGTTTGGTAATTAAGAGATGAAACATCAGATTGATTGGATCTTGCCCTATGAACTATGGAGTTGCTTCAAATTGGTTGGTGGTGGCATCTTGATTATATCATGGACTTTGGCTAGATCAACTTTAATGCCCCTATGAGACACGATGAAGCCAAGTAACTTTGTTGAGGTTACTCCAAACACACATTTCTTTAGATTGAGTCTGATTTTATACTCTTACAATCTTTTAAATATCTTATGTAGCACTGTTGGATGATCGACCCTAGTTTTAGATTTTTCTAATATGTCATCAACATAGTCTTCAATAATATCATGCATCATATCATGGAAATTTGATAGTAATGGCCCTTTGATATGTATATCCAACATTTTAAAGACCAAATGGTATTATCTTATAACAAAATATTCTCCATAGAGTGGTGAATATTGTTGTATGTTGGTCTTCTGGTGCTATTTTGATCTGGTTATATCCTGAAAAGCCATCCATAAGTGAAAGCATTTCATAACCTATTGTTTATGTCTCAAAAATTAGTACAGATTTTGATTTAATCAAATTTTTTGCTAACAAGTACAACATTATATATCTATTTTGACTAGTCAATGGACTAGATACATCCTGCTTCTAAGAGTTTTTATAACTCTTTCTTTACCAAGATTACAATACAAGGATGCATCTTACACAAATTTTCTTTCATTGATTTAGCATCAAGATTGATGATAAGGTGGTGTAGAACCAAGGTAGGGTCCAAACCTAGCATGTCAGAATAAGCCTATGCAAAGATATCTATAAATTCTCTCAATAAAGCTGTAAAGACTTCACGTTCCTCCTCAATGAGGGATGCACCTAATTGTATCCGTTTTGGGTTTGATGGAGTCTTGATGTTTACCTCTATTATATCTTCGACTACAAGGGTTGAACCATCTTCTAGGATAGTAGGCAAAGACTTAAACTGTTAGACTATATCAGGGTCCTCTATTAGGACTTGCTCTTTAATGTTTCCTAGGTATGATGAATATGAGTCCCCAATGGGAGATCTAGACATGTGACAAAAATAGTTAGAAATTATTAAAGAATTCAATCAAATACTTATTTTTGTATAAAACTAAACTTAGATCCATAGTCAAGTTAATCGTTGGTGGTCTCCTGGTCTAAAGTTGAAGAAGAATGAACACCCCTATCTAACGGTGCTTGAAATAGGTTTTAACCACTAGACTAGCCTTTATCTTTAATTTTTCCTTGGTCAAAAAATGCCTCAAAGAAGTTTTCACTTGGGGACCTCAATGTTTTATTTGTTTGTTTTTGGCTAAGGGTGTTCACCCGCTCTCCAAAATAGGCTTCAGGATCCAATGTAAATGAGAAACCTAATTTATGATCTCCCAATGAAACATTGTCTCTAAGGCCTAAAAATTCATAGAATGCCTCATCATTTTAAAACTCGTCAATCAACAAATTGGATTCTTGTTGGTCCCAATCTATTAGTTGGGGATAGTATAATGGTAATGGGTTATGATAAATGATTGGGGTAAGATTACATATAGCATTATTATCAAACATGTTAGTCTCAGTTAGGTCATCAAAGGTGAGGCTATGATTAGACTCTATTTCATTGTTGGCATCATCATCACTAGCCACCAGTGATGGAACTCGAATAAGATATGTGGGGTCACCACCAGGTGGTTTAAATCCAAGTCCATAGGGTCTTTTGTACTTAGTCATAGAAATTGGCTCAATGGTTCCTTGTTGATTTGGTCTGAGGCCTCTTCCTTCATAATATTGATGCTCCATGATCCTATTGAGAATAGGATAATTTGCACTTTTAGAACAATCAACTTGCTTGCCATTGTAAAACCATGATTCATTCCCTTCAAGAGGTTTGGTTCTAGGCTAGATTATGGTACAAACATGACAGGTCCCTTATCTTTGTTCTTTTGTTGCCAATGCATGTGTGGGGTATTTTTAGGTTGCCAAAGGTCTTTGGATTCTGAGGAAGATTGGAAATATGAAAGGTATCATGGGTCACATAATCCCCTAGGCCATTATCTAAAATGGTGAAAGAATTAGAATCTTTAGGAGGTGGTATGTGGGAAAGAGAATCAAAGGTATTATGATCTATGTAATTATTATGTAGAGGATCAATAATTATGGCCTTTCCTTTATCTTACTTGGAACTTAGATTCATGATGTATTGATAATTGTAGCTTTGAAACTTGGCATCAAGATGTTTTTAGTGTTCATATGGGTGTAAATCTCTTGGAATATTCACTTCCATCCCTGAGTGGGAAAACTTGATTCATTGGTGCAGCATTGATGGGACATCTCATATAACGAAGGCCTAATTAGAAGCATATTATATGACAACTCAAGATCAAGAACATGGCAAAGTGTATCATGGGTCAAAGGCCCAATGATAAATGGTAAGCTAATGGTGCCTTGTGATTCTCTTTCTTGATTATCATAGGCTTTGATAGTTATCATTTATGGTTTGAGATCTGTCATTATGTACCCAAGAAGCTTGATGAGCTTTAGAGACACTATGTTGATGCCTAATCTATTGTTTATAAGGACACACTTCACTTTATGCCACTTTATATAAACTTCTATAGACAATGAATTATTATGGAGTGGACCAAGGGAAGATATATCACTTTGGTTGAATGTGACTTGTTGGGCTGGAGCTAGGTGTCCAACCAAAGCTTGAAATTTATCAGGGGATATGTCACTATTAATAGTGGATTGGGTTAAAAACTCATTCAAAATGTTCTTGTAGATTATTGATGTTCATAGCAAATCTAAAATAGAAATTTGTGCTGGTGTCTTCTGCAATTGTTCCACAATATCAAACTTCTTGTCTTGGTCAATGGTGAATGGTTTATTCTTAGGTTGAATGGTTGGTTGGATAACAGACAAAGTGGTAAATGGTTATAGATTTGGGATAGTAATCTTTGACCTCTAAGTTTTGATTGCATAATCAAGATTAGATGCCAGATCATAAATGCTAACAAATTCTAGGAATGGTTTGGGACCAGATAGGATAAGTCTCAATTACCGATGCACTTGCATGTGGTCACATTGCAAGGGTGAGTTATCGGTATATGGTCCAAAAGTGAGAGTCCTAATTTGTTGGTTTGCTTATGTGCAGTCCCAAGTCAAAGAAGGATTATCTATATAATTTGGTTGAGTGGTATTACTTAGAAATAGTCTAGATTGATTAGTTCTCAGTCTAGGATTAATGGAGATGGTATTATCGCTACCTTCTATAATATGACCTACAACCCTATTGTAGTCATATGCAAATGCATGGTAGGTTTTTTGGTTATTACTATTCTAACCTTGGTTTTATCCATTATTTTGATGTTGTGGGTTCTGTTGTTGATTCTATTGGTTCAATGTTTGATTTTGATACTATTGATTTTGTTGTTGTACTAGCTAGTTTTGTTGTTGCTGATTATTATGCTGCTGCTATGTGTTATGTTGGAGAAAGGGATTTTAATAAATTCCAAGAGTTTGATTAGAGGTGGAAGTACCATTATCCAATATTAGATCCCCATTATCAAGTGCTTGATTTGTACACATCTTCATAGATTATGCCTGTTGACTTGATGATATTCACAAAATTCATTTTCATGGTACCAATTAGGATAAGGAATGCCTTATGGATAATTCTTTGGTATAAGCCAACTAATCAAATTAATAGTAGCAAGTTTGCAAAATATAGACTCAATAGGCTCTCCTAGGTCCCTAAAGACATGACACGTAGGCACAATTCTCCTTGAAGGAGGGGTTTATAATGGTAAAGGTTGTTAGATTTGTTGCATGGGTCTTGGTTGTTGTGCTTGTGGCATTGGTTGGAGAGGTTGTTGGGTAGGAGTAAGTTGAAAAGGTGGTGCAGATGATGTTTGCACTATTTGGACATGATGTGACTCAATTACTTCATTACCCACAACATTCTTATTGTGGTTGAATTACTTTGGTCTATCTTAGTTATTGGCCTATGCTGGTTGTGAAGCTTGTGCTTAGATTAGATGTTGGTTTTGGTCACTTCCCTAATTGGTACCTTGATTTTGATTAGTTGACATAAGCTTGATGATCTTTTTATTAATAAGGGCTCACTCAATCAACAAGCCTTTATCGATGATCTCCTTGAAAATATGTGTACATTGTAGTTCCAGGCGATAAGCTATCTCACTATGCAAATTTTTAGTAAACACAGTGGTTAATTGTTTATCTGTAAACTATGGGTGAATTGGCTTACAAGGGCTCTCCATCATTGTAGATAAATTGAAAAACTCTCACTAGCCTTTTGTTTTATTTGTGTTAAGTCAACTAATGAAATCTCACGTTCAAGATTATAGGACAAGTGCTGCACAAACTTATCAAAAAGATCCTCAAAATTTGTTACTAAATTCTTGGACAAATTAAAAAACCACTCCAAGGCTTGTCCAACCAAGATCCTTAGAAACAACAAAAGGTATATATTTTTATATGCCACTGGTTGACATGCGAGAAAGAACTCAATTAAATGGGCCTTAGGGTCACCTTTCCCTTTATATTTGCCAAATTTTAGTGGTTCGTATCCTAAAAGAAATGATATTTGCAAGTAATCCATGTGGAATGGATAAAAACACACATCATCCAACTTAAAATTTTTAGTCTATTTCCTAGCCTGAATGGTAGCATTTGCATCCTTCATCTGTTGTGATTCTTTGGATAGAAAACTAGAAGGAACATTAGTTTGAGGTAGAATATTGGTTTAGACAAGTGGTTGGGAGGTCACAAGTGGGACACCTTGACCAGGTTATGATGGAGATATATATTGGTGTATATTAATTTGGTTAGAAAATGGACTAAGAATATGCATACGTGGATTAGGATGTACTTGAAATTGCACATTTGGTTATGTGATATTCTAGTTTGGGTTGGCTATGAAGGTTTGACTTGGAGGATTTTGTGGTTGGGATGGAGGGATATAACTATACTGTGGCTACTATGGTTGAAAAGAGACATGCTACCGACTAATCAAACCTTATTGATAAGTGGGAACTTGTGGACCAAGACCCCGTCTCTGAACTTGTGGCATATTTTGAACCAATGGTTGTTTAGTAGGTACTTGAGAAACATGGGAACCTCCTTGTTACACAAATCCCTATGGAGAAGTGAAAGTAGGTTGAAGATTCAATATCTATCACTGACCAATATTTACATGTTGTTGACTATTCATTATTTGGTTTTAGATTGGTATACTAGTCTGAGACTGAAGAGGTATGTTTGTCATTACTTGGCAAGGTGAAACATTAGTTGCCCCTTATTAAGATGGCAATACATTTAGCCTTAGCTACATTGGTACACGATATTGTGGAATAATACTCATTACTTATTGTGGAGGAGTAGGATTTGTTACATTCTGTTGTTGAAGCATGACATTGGTTGTTGGTTGACTATCTAATCCCATAGGTTGCACACTTGAGGAAGCAATGGGTTGAAGTTGGGAAATAAGTGGTGATGGTTGGGGTATAGAGGCTCCTATTCCTTTGTATGATGATCAACTCATGGTATTAACTATGGGCACATGTTGTTGACTAGTTGTTTGTGTATTAGTACCACTTTGATTGGGATTGGACATTGTTTGCACATTATCCACTATATTTGGCTCACTATTCTGCCTAGAAGTAAAAGACACTTTTTCAATAACGGGCATATGTAGTAAGTTTTCTACCGAAGTGTTTTGTATGAATGGGTTTGAACTCTGATTCTCTTGACTACTTGACTCTATCAAAATTATTGTTGAAGGAATTAAGTCAATAAAAGGTTTTCTCACCATGTTCATTTAATTAAAATTGCATGCTAAATTCAGGTAGGTTTGATATGCTATCTACATTTGATTAAAGTGGTCTTCCATGATGTTTTTGCCTATGTTAAGCATATTAGGGTCCTGATATGTTATTTGGAGTAGAACCAAAGGATTGCTAGAAGAACCCTATTGATTGTAAAAGATATTGTTTGGCATTCTTACTAGGCTTGGTAAATTATCATGAGGGAACTCTACTTGAAACTTGGCCCCTACCTATATAGCTCTAACCAAAATATCATGTTTGTTCTCCAATAAATGATGCTCAAATAAAAATGGATCATACGTGGAAGCTATATTAGTAAAATATGACTATTGAAGAACTGGTTCATCAACTGTGGGTATTGTAGCTAGGTATTGTGCGGTTTGTTCTCGGTCTTGTTCTGAATAAGGTGGTGTATTAACCAACTAATTAGCTAATTAATCTTGGATTTGTGCCCTTAATTGAGTATTATAAGAGGGATAATAATCCATCTGATAAGGAATATTATCTACGTAGGGGTCTTGCACCATTTCTTCCTGTGCAACCACATTACTAATCCTTAGATTGTACATGAATCCACTACGAGTGTAGTAATACATGTTGGGATCCATAGTCAATGCTTTGTGATAAAAGGTCAAAGAGTTATTCAAACTTTAAAAAGACAATGTCTTAAATAGATGATGTTCAAACTTGGTCTAAATTCATCAAAGGAATCAAAAAGATTTATTCAAAGATTTGTGAGGAAACAAGCTAGCGTTAAGTATCTAATTCCTCACTGTTCACACAAGGATGAGCAAGTAAATAGACCAAAAATCAAAATGCCAAACTCTAAGGTTGAAGTGTTTCAAATCAGTCTAATCTAGAAAATTACAAGTTGCTAGGTCTTTTGGCCAAGTGCGGTGTCAAAAGCTAGGCTCAAACAAGGCATATGTTAGGACTCTTGGCCAAACGATGTCAAAATCTAGAATTTAAAATAAAGATGATTTTTAATCTAATAGATTTGAAACACTTCTAACAATTACTAGGAATTTGAGTTTTGGATATAAACTTGACCAACTAAGTATAAGGTATGAAACAAAAGGCACTTTAGAGATAGTTTAATTTGCTCACAAATAATGGTATAAAACTTGGTTCTTTTGAAAAATAATCTAGACAAAAATAAACAACATAATTATGCTAGATAAAGGTTCACAAAAGGTACACTCATATTGGTCTAAAAATATGGGAACAAATTTGAAATCTATGTAAGAGGGTCTATGAAATAATATCTGAAATGTTTTGGGCAGCATAATAATGCTAGACTACCCAAAAGATGTGACAAAATGTTTGTTTCAAAAACTCTCTAAGGCAAAGATAATTTCCCAAAATTTTGACAGCATAACACTATGTTTCTTAACTCAAAATGTTATGGTGCATAGACTTAAATTTAAAGTGTTTAGCACAATATGACTTAAGTCCAACAAGTGGTGAATAATGATCATGCATCTTAAACTACCTTCAATCCAAGTTGGAATTTGAACCTAAGTTCCCTCAAGTTTAGTGGAAATGGTGAACCCAATTAACACATCAACCCTATGAAATTATAAAGGTGTAATTTTGAATTTAGATTATAAATTAAGGACTTAAACAATTTTGGCAAAGGTCTAGACTCAATTGGGTAGCATAACTGTGCCAAAGTGGGTGATATGACTCCAAGTTTTGATGAACTTTGAACAAGACAAATTAATGATTTCATGTGGGCAACATAATGCCTCTTTGTTTAAAGGAAAATGAGGACCATGTGTTTGGTTTGCATCATTTGTTTACACCAAGTTTTGACTCTAAACAAGACTTTAATTTAGGATAAAACCAACTAACTAATCACTCTTAGATCTTGAACTGATAAGGTTGCTTGGTATTGTTGGAATCCATCAATATACATCATTTGAGAGGATTTTAAGTGTTCATCCAAAAGTAAATGCACATTATATAGCAGGGTTCTTACTCCTCTCCTTCTCTCAATTGACAAAACTATGACATGGACCTTGAGGCGTACCTTGCACCAACAATACTTCTGCAGCAAGTGGGGATTTATTTAAGATCTACAAGTTTTTGAATGTTTTAGGGGAATCAATTGCATAATGACTTTCACATAAAACAATGATAACTAAAAGCATGAATTTTGGGTCTGTATCACTTAAATTTTTGCAAAAAAGTCTAGTCCTTTTTGCAACCACTACATCCTGCTATTCGCCCAGTGTAGTGCGATGTCTAAAGTGCCACTACATCCCATGTGCAACTCCAATATGGAGCCAAATAAAGTCAATGCCTAGAGGTGAAACTCTAGGTCAAAGCTTCCATAAATTACTTGTGGAAGGTAATGATGTCCCCCTCATAAGACAAGTTTACATTAAATAAAGAAATCATAAAATAGAAAGACTTTAGGGTCGTCAAGGTCATCCAATACTTTTATGAGTTTTTGAGGAGTGCTTTAGATGATATTCTTTCTATGCCTTGGAATAGGAAATTTACAAATAAGGAAAGTGATTTTGATTCCAAGGGTTCCCTAAAAGGGACAAATGGAAGAGTATACATGCAACATCCTTGTATTTTGTGAAAATAAAGTGTTAATTGAAACAAAGAAAACAAAATTGGCAAGTGTGTTTAATTTTAAGCCCAAATGAAAGATTTGGTGGTGTTCATTTGACCCTTGGTCTTAAAATTGTATCTTTGAAAGCCTAAATTATCAAAATATTTACTTAAGCACCTAAATGTTTCATTAATCACCAAAAACAAGATTCCTAATTCATTTTAAAAGCATGCAAAAGATGGTCTAAAACATGTTTTAACAAATTGAAGATTGTCGGTTACCTGTCTACCCTTAAGGCATCACCCCAAAATTAAATATGTTAGGTTATAAAATATTATAAAAAATATAAATAAAATTAAAATAAATAAATATTAAACATATGCACACCTGCAAACAACAAATTAGAAGGCTAAAAATAAAATATAACACAACACAAAATCCTGCACATAAAATATAAGAACTTGTAGTTAGTATTTTTAACATAAATTTTAAAAAATAGATTGGTTTGCTATGAAATTTTGAGAGGTTATCAATAACTCCATGGCACAAATATTTGAAAAAATTTAAGTCTAAAAATTCAATAAACAAAAGGTTATCAACTCTGTTCTAACCATTTTTACCAGAAAAATAAAAAATAGAAAGTGACAGTCACTAAAATAACTAGAACTTCTAAAATATAAATTATTTTTGTGTAATTTTTTTAGAGAATATCCATGACATATTTATATATATTCATAAAAACATTTAGACAAAAATATAAATTAAATAAGAAGTTATGAATTATTTATTCGCCGTTTTTACTCAAAGCAAAAATAACAATAAAAAGAATCAAAACTATGAAACACAAAAAAGTTTGTGGATTGCGCTCTCATGAAGATCATCCCACCGGGCGTGCCATTATGTGAACTAGGAATTTGAATAAGAAGAGGAGATTAGTATCATGTTAGTGAATGAAACCAAATCAAAAACACAATAAACTAACATCTTTATGCCTAGTTACTAGGGTGAGCTTAGTAACAAAAACAAATGACAAATACAACTAAAAAGTAAGGAAAAACGATAATTCTTTCACCTTTATTGGATGATTCAAATTCCTTTGTAGTAGTGGCTTTCTTAGTTTTGTGCTTATGAAGTCCTTGGTAATGGAAGCTTGGCTACCTCCATCTCTCCTTGGCACCTTTGGCTTTGGCTTGGCTTGGCTTGGAATTAGTTTGGCATGGTAAAACTAGTTTGCATGAAGCTTTTGGAATTAATATTGTATTGTAACTTTGTAAAAATTAAGATTTAAAATGATGTTCATGGCCTCTCTATTTATAGATTTTCAATAATGACTAGAATCAACCATGATCATCCATCTCAAGAGTGAGATGTGTGGTCATGGATTAATTGAATTATGTAATTAAAATCCATAATTATCCTCATCATGACTTTAGAAGAAGGGATCTTAATGAGTCATGGGAGGTAATAAAGAGGCATGGGAGACCCATAACCTTGATTTTATAGCATTTATGGCTTAGGGATGTCTTCCCAATAAATGAGGTCACCTAATGATGCAGACATTCAATATTCATTTCTACAAACAAATTTTTAATAAGTTTCCATGGAATTATTAGTTAGGCCTTGATTTAGATTAATTATATCTTAAACATGATTAAGCACTTTGTGCACAAATTACTCAAATTGATCAGAATGCCTTGTTATTGGTCCAAAATTTGACTGGATTGGAATTTAAAGTCAATGTCAGATGCATTAGATCCGTTATCCTATTTAGGATGTTTCTAACACTAAATATCAAAGACATGCATCTCATACAAGAAATTTGATAGAAAAGAGCAATCCAGAGCACCCAAGTTTAAAATTGGCATTTTGACTCAAAATGATCCAATTAAAGTTTACTAGCCCATAAACTATATTATGCCATTTAGTGATACCTTGGCCAAAATTAGCACTTGAATATGCCAATTTTGACTCATTTAATGTGCTGTAGTGTTTCTAAGACAAATTGTGCACTTTGGTGGAAATTGGTCAAAAGCCTGGTTGGAGGTCATTGGTGGCCAGATTTAGGTGTCTACAAGCATAAGGTTGCAAGTGAAGTCTATGCCAAAGGCAGGTAGGAGGTCACAATTTAAGCTTAAAAATGGGCAAGCTTTAGTAAATTTAAGTGAGGGAAGCTTGAAGGATTCCTAGCTTTAGTCCTCTTCAAATTCTTTGCTTAACCATTGAGTTCTGGCTTTCAAAGCACTTGTAATCTCCTTGGTGGATTAGAGTAGGGTTTCTTCTATTAAATTTGTTACTGCTAATTTTGAAAATCAAGATTTGGATGATGTTTTGAAGGGAAAATAATGGTTTTTGAAGAGGGGTTTGGTCTGCCATTTTGATAGGTTGTGGCCATCCCTTTCCTCCCTGCATAAATGGCTTTTGGATTCTTGGAGATCTTTGCTAGAAGCAAATATGGAATTTTTTCCATGTACCAAAAGTTTTTTATTATTACTTTTGATTCAATTACCAATCGAAATAAGATTTTTCAGGGTAAAATTTAGAGCTTTGATAATCACATCTTACTTATAAAACCTTAGTCTCCTGATTTTAACCCTTTGACCTAAAATATTTTGCTGTAACATGTATGAGTTAGATTGCCATATCTTCCACTTCAATTTTGGTCTAAGATGAGTTTCTCAGTTATTGGATATGCATTGGGTGTTTTGTTAAAAGTTGATGAATCTTTGTGGAATCTTCTTTGAACTACCTTTGCCAAAATTTTGGTTTGTCTAGATATTTCATAGGATCTACCTAGAAGTATTGAGTTGAAAGTGCAAAATAGGAGTTGGTTTCAGACCCTTGATTTTGAAAGAATCCCCTTCAGATGTTGAAATTATTTATAGGTAGGGCATCTTTCTGATTCCTACCAAAAATTTAAGCATAAGTGTGAATCGACTTGGGGTAAGGAGGCCAAAAAAGAATAGTTGGAAGTTGTGGTGGTTAATCTAGTTAGCCTAGAAGAAGCAGTTTCAGAGCAGTTGATAAGGAAAAAAGGAAAAGGTAAAATTTTTGTTAAAAACAACCCAAAAACCTGACTATGTTGATGATACTATTGATAAGAATGAAATTGTTAGTAGTAAAAATAAGGAAAAAAATAGATGTTTAAGTTTGAATTCTATCAAATTGGGGGATGATGATGAATGGAAGCTAGTAAAAAGTAGGAAAAAAGAATGTTGGATTCCTAACTCTCCATCTAGGGGAATTATGAAGGATGAACAAAGTAATTATGGATATTCGGTTTGATCAATATGGTTCTTTAGATGAAGTAATTTTTACTTCCAATAAGTGTTTTTTTTGTTTTTTGGGTAGATATATGCCTGAATAGTTTTTACCATTAAGCCAAGCTTATTTTATTTTTTGAAATAATATGTTATAAGGGCCAGGGACACGTTAAATTCTCTAGCATCGATAAAAAAAAAAGATTGAGCATAAACAACAAAAAATTTAATTGATAAAGGCACTTGGCTAATATTTTATTATGTATTGCTCACTATCTATATAGATTCTGTTGAAATGTTATCAAATAACTCTGTGGTTGCTCAACTCAGAAAATAAACTATCAAAATATATGTGGATAATGATGGAAAATCCCAAATGCATGTAACAACAAGATCTATCCACTGCTTGTTCATATTATCCCTTTGCATCTTTATAATATGTTTTACCACATATTTTTGTACATGTGTATCAAAATTTATATGTATTTATTGACCTCGTTCCTATGTGCAAATCCTAATTTTGTCTTCCTTTGCCTTGAAAACTTAACTCCACTTTTGATGAGTATGAAAGATGGATTGGACAACCTCAACCACTCCCCATTAAATGCTTGAGCATCACGTACTTTCTAATACTTTGAATAGGACTCATATCACACGTATTTATCTCACCTATGTGTGTGCAATTAACCATGTTCTACTAGAATGAAATCTAACTCTTTGGATTTTGACACTTGACAACATGAGACTTTAACGTTATATTTTTATTTAGACTTGGATTTAGGTGATACTCATTTGAGTAGTTTTTAGAAGTTTAATTTAACAAGAGAGTGCCAATGGATTTATGAATCTTGCTATTAATTTTAAAGATGAGTGATAGATAAATATGGAAATAGGCTTGATTTTATTTATAAATGACTTTTTGATATTCTACCCACAAAAATATATATGAAACATGCTTAGGCCAACTAAAAGGATACACTTAAATTTTAGAATTATCCATTAAGGGTTCTTATATACTTGTTGATAAAAGGAAGACACTTATGATAACCATAGATTTCACAATATTACTTATGCTATTAAGAGAAGGAAAATTAGGGATCTAGAAATTGTGTCAGTCTACTTAGGATTATAGCTTGTTCTTGAATAGACTATGGAAATCCTGAATATGAATGATAAAAATTTGGGCTAGTTAGTTCCATAAATAAGTAAATGGATATAAGAGAACATGAGTAAGAGTTAAATGTGTATGCATAAATCATGTATGTCAAAGATAGGTCAGAATTAATGTTTTGAAGTGTCTAATACCAAATTTAGGTGTCTGCAAATGCCATACTTTTAGTCTAGTATTGAAAATGCTAGATTAAATTAATAAAATAGTTAAATTTGGCACATGTGTGTTATTTAACTTGGTGTTTCCTAGTATGCCTTGAATATCGAGCTTGTTCAATGCAAAATTTACAAAGAAATATGTAGAAATCAATGTTCACCCATGATAGAAAATCTAAAATAATCTAGAACATTGAACTATTTGAAACTAAAAAGTCATGAAATGGATACACTTTTAGTTATGCAAACCAAATTCCCTTTTAAAATCATTTGGAGAATTTCATAGGGTGATTATGTCACAAAGAGATGCCACCTTTAAAACCAAGGTTGAGAAGTATAAATGCCTCAACCCTCATTATAGAATGATAAGTGCTAAAAGTTGAGCAACACAAATCTCAACTAGACCCCTCTAATTATCATTATAACTATTTTGGAGGAACCTAGAAACAAGTTCATATGCAAAATTCAAACTCTAAATTAACCATTAAAAATGGATTTTAGATTCAAAGTGGTTATGTAGTACCATCAATCCTAAACATAAAAATATAAAATATGTTTGCATGATCAAAATTCATACCCTAAATATGACCCATATGTACCTCAATTAATATATAATGCCACAATATATATGTCAATCTACCTGATATGATCAATATGTTCAATCTAAACAATCTGATTACCATGTAATATGCCTCATGATGTCATAAAATTTGTCAAATTTATATTGTAATCTTATAAAATACCTAACACATGCTGCCATATGTCTCAATTTGTCAATATGTTCTAATATGAATCTCATCTAACCTAAAATCTGAACCAACTATCTGTCAAGGCCTAAATCTCTATAATAAGACAACTAGTATGCCCCATTTTGAGGTGAGGTATGAAGCCTATAAATCACTCATCTCAAAATAAAATAGTTATACACATCATGTTATATATATAAATGTAAGTATAAAAAGCATGTGTGCTAACATGATCATGTGTCATCACATAAAGATGTGATCACTCATGCACACATGAAACATGTAAACTAAGGTATTGGGCATGTACGTGTCACGTTAAGAAAATATTAGAATTAGGCACATGGTAAAAATCATTACTATGATAAGCATTCAAGAATAAACCACATAGAAGTTACAGTTTAATAATCATGGCATCACACACAAAAAAATGTGTTCTAGTAGTCATGACAACATGCTTAACAATTATCATAGTTTTAATTGCACATGTAGGCACATAACATCGCAGTCATGACACACATAAGAACTCAATACACTACATGAATCTGACTTGAATCTAACCCAACACATGAAACATGGCCATGACATGGACTAGAAGATCATTGAACACACATAACATGAGAACACACAATCACTGCACTCATAGAATCATGCAAGATGACACACATCAATTGTCAAGTAATGTATCACACATTGTATTAGACATCCATAGTCACATAATGAAGCCACAATATAACCATAATGTAACACACATGAATGGTCACATAATATAACACTCAATAATAATAACCATGCATAAATCAAACAATTCCATTTCACACAATCCATTAATGTTATCATTACATGTAAAAGAGTACCATATCCATATAAAATAACACCCTAAAGTGTATACACAAGATCAGTTAATGTATAACTAGTCTAAGTAGCTCAATATGATCATAAAAAATTATAACTTGATAATATGTACAAAGATGACCCTATTGCAAACATGCCCTTGATGTAGAAAGGTAATCCTTGGGTGTAAAGAACATCTTGCACATATAAAATACATTTATTATATGTAATTTGCATGACCTACATCCCATTAATGTATACCATGAAAAGAATGTGCGTATAAAATGGATACAAAATCTACCATACATATGATAAATAATTATGTTATCATTTTAAAGATTTATGTGACCCTAATATCATAAACCATTGAGTAGATCATATTTTTTAAGATGTATGATAACTAAAAAAATATGATTGTAACTAGTTAAATATAATAAATTAGTATTGATACAAAACACTAGAGAAATGATGTATTTAGCCCATTTCCAGTTTGTGTAGGTCTGTGGAGGGATACAATCATTAATTATAATATGAAAGTGGCTTGTGAATTTTGAGATCTAAAAAAAAGAATTTGTGCATGCCTGGACAAGTTTTTGATCCCATGTTACCTATGCAATCTAACCTTGTCTGATGTATTGTAGAATTGTCCATTGTGTTTTTGGTGATCTATGATTTTTTTGGCCATTGCACCTATTTCTACTATGTATGCATGTATATTTTAATGTTTGCAAATCTATATGACTATCTATTTTTTGCCTTATTTTCACTTCAAACTTTAGATGTGCACTATAAGATAACTATTAACTAAGATAAAGGGAAGGGTTGAGCTAACCTTATCCACCCCATTATGACTAAGCATGGCCTACATATCTAATACTCTAAAGAGGGAAGTCAAACAACTTGTAGTTCTGTCACCTACTTGAGTTTGTGCAATCTTATGTAATACCAATATACTATGAAATAATGTATATGGATTTAAACACTTGATAACCTATGACTTGACCTTGAAAATGGTACTCGGACTTAGCTCATGGATTTTATCCTTTGAGTGGTGATTTCTAGTGATAACTTGATATGTTACAGATAAGTTACAGATAAATTATAGATAAGAGCTACATATATAAATGCTTAGGATTGATTTGACTATATATCTAGCTCTTTGGGTAATTTTATCTGAATTGACATTGTTTCACATAAATTTTGCTTTATTTATGAGGAAGAAAGTTGTAAAACTTTAAAGAAGGGTGAGGTTAGTAGAACCTAGATTTGGTTTGCATTCTGTGATCCAGATGATTGTAGATACTCCTCTTTAGCTTGGGAGGAATGACCTATAAATAAGAAAAGCACTAAGGAAATGGTTTTTTAGTTAGGTAGTAGGGTGGATTGCCTAGCAAGCTAGATCTAAGAAGCACAAGCTTCCTTTAAGGCTTTCAACCCACACTTTTAAATAATCAAGTTTTAAAAATGAAAGATAAATTCCTTACATGAATAACAAAAGATATTGAAATCAAATACAAGAAGTGCTTGAAAGAGATGCATTTGCCTAATTATAAAAATAAACAATTAGATATCAATGTTAAATTCATCAAACATGGTTCAAAAAATAGGGTGATGTTCTATGATCAGGTAAAATGTCAAAAAGTGGGATTTGGTTAGGGTTTGATAGGTAGAATTAACTTGCTATTGGAATTGTCACACAATGACAATCAGTGATTGGGTGAACCGTCGATAGTTGGGTGATCATCGGTGGTTAGATGATAGTCGATGGTTGGGGGCAAACCATCAGTGGTTGAGTGATTATCGATGGTTACGGTTAGATTTGGCTTAGGTAAGGGCAAGTCTTGTCTAGAAGATGGTCGAGTGATTTTGGTAGGTGGGTTTAGGTTGGAGGTTGGTTATGAGATAGAAACAAAAGAACTAATTACTAAAATTTTATATTTAACTCTTTTGTGTGAAGAATGTTGAGGTCAGTGGATGAAAACTTGTTATGGATCCTGGAGTAATTTCAGTAGAATGTTGGTGTTTTGGCTATGATTAATGAATTGCAGTGCTTGTGCTCTTTGTTGTACTCATTGGGAGAATACCTACAAAATAATATTTGGTACAAGAAGCATTGATAATTATTGATTCTCTTTGATGATTATGGCTCTCCCTTTCACCTCCTCCTCTTCTCTTTTTATAGAAAAAAGGGATAGGTGAAATAATAAGTTCAAATAAAGTGTTTAACATGTTATCTAATTTTAGTCTTAATATGCATAATTATGCAAGTGGCTAAGATTAAAAAAATAAGGTGGAGTTGAGCTAGAGTTAGTCATTAATGTGGTTAAAAGGTTGACTATCGATGGTTAGGTCTAACCATCAATGGTTAGAGGTTGACCATCGACGATCGATATGTCAAAGGTAGAATGGTCAAAGTTAGTCAATTTGACTTAGTTTTGGTGGTTAAAAGGCTATGAAGTGGTCTTTAGGGGGTCTAGGGGTTAGTTTGACATCTAGAATCATAATGCATAGTTTTCTAGTGTCTACATTTTACCCCTTTTTGTTATGCAATTTGTATCAGCAAGATGCAAAATAAAAAATGGAAGGTTGGTTGAAGGTTTGGTTACCCCAAGCATGGAAAGATGTATTCCCCCTCAAACTAGGATTTGATGAGGTGAAATATAATTGGGTGTAGGTTTGAAAAGTAGATAAGTGGGTGATTACATTAGTTGGATTGGGCATCGAAGCACAAACACATGCATAGAATATGACTAAATGTGATATCACATATCATGCATAAACTAAATTGTCATGGTTGAAAAAGTTAGTAAAATAGTTGGTATTGGAAGGACAAGTGACAAGTGAACCAAGTGACCACATTTAGACATGGCAGTTAGGTTTCACTCATAAACTTAGGTCTCCTAGGTAAGGTTAGTGTATTCATAGGTATCCAAGGTAGGAAGTGCTCCTGAAAAGACATGATTGGGTCAATGCACAAAAGTAGTGCGAGTTCAAGTTGTTCAAAATGGTAATGTAGTTATAGCAGTCAAAGCAACCAAGGCAAAATCATTACAAAACATGTGAAATTTAGACCAACATGACCAATATCAAAGTTACATGGTTGGTTATTCAGTTGGTAGATAATGGGTACTCCAATGGTGCATAATTAGTAATGGTAAGGGTATAAGTGGGTAAAAAATGTTTTGAACCTAATTGAAATGATATGTTAGGTTAGAAAAGTGTTAAAGAGGTTGATCATCGATGTTCAGGGTTGACCATCGATAGTCACCTAATGAGCATTGATGATTGAACATTAACCCTAAAATGGTGAAGTTAAAAGGTCCATCGAGGCTTTCTTTATGCTTATTTGCATTTGGTGACTCATGACACTTTGAAGTTATTCTAGGCAAAAAGAAATGGTGGTGGTTATTTTTTTAGTGAGAGATCTTGTGGAGTTAGTGGAGTGTGTGAGGTTGATTAAGAGTGATTAGGTGAGGTTCGACCATTGAGGATGCAGAGAGGATGAGGGAGAGCATAAGGTATAGTGGCAGTTTCAAGGGCACCTCCATGCTAGTGATTGTAAAATAAGTTAAGGGGTGTCATTAAATTTGGAATTGTTTATTGTTTAAATGCATGTTTTCTTGGTGATGGGTGGGTTAAACCTAGGGTTAGGGCTAGGTTTAGGGTTAGGGTTATGTAATTGGGTAGGTGGAGGTATTAGTGATGAAAATGGTAGAGGGGGTGAAATGTGGGAGAGGTAGTGTAGGTAGGGGAGGGTAGAATGGTTTAGATAAGGTTTAAATCAATTTTGGTTTATGTTTAAATAGTTATAGGGAGCTAAGTTTAGGATTGTTTTATAATAGTTAGCACACAATGACCATTGGTGGTCACTATTGATCATCATCAATCAATGAGTGACTATTGATGGTTGATAGATGATCGTTGATAGGTTACTATGTGATGATCATCAACAATTAGTCTCCTAATCACTAGAGGTTAAAGGTGTGATTGGTCAAAATAGAATAATCATTGATCGATATTTGACCATCATTGGTTGATGGTGTGATTAGTGATAGTTCTAAAGGGAACCATCATTGATCAATAGTTGATCATTGGTTGTCGATGAGAACATGGTAAAGTTAAAATTGTTAAAAATAATGGGTTGGGGGTTGGTTGAAGCTAAAGGGTGTGTAGGTTATTTAAGGGTGAAGTAGGTAAGGGGTGAGGTTAAAGGTAAGGGTGTGTTTAGGAAAGGATTAAGGGTAAATGGGTGGATAGATGAGTTATGATAGGTAGAGTCTAAGGTAAGTCTTTGGTGTAGTTTAGTAGAAGAGGTGAATAGGTAAAGTTGGAAATAGATGTAATAGGTTGTATTTCATAGTTGATGTTTGATGATCTAGATGAACTAATGTATTAGTATGAATATGTAGGTGAGGGAGTAGATATAGATGTGAGATTGAGTATCATAGTTGCTAGATGAGGTCTGTTGAGTGATGACAGACCAAGAGTGGGACCACTTGTTAGTAGTGGGCTTTGGTAGCATTAGGTATTATTAGTATGTGTCCCAGGATGTGGCAATGTTAGTGTCACTCATTGAGAGATGGAATCTAACCATATCACATTCTTGTTTCTTATCAGAGAGATGATGATCTTATTGGTGGTCATTCACTAGATCATGTGGCTACCTCTATGAGGTGAGTCGATAGAGCACATCAATGGCAAGGAGCAAGACCAGCTCATGGGTGTGTTGTATGGTGACAATGTGGTGCATGTGAGGTGGCACACTAGAGGATTACATTATGTACCATTGTATTACATAAATAGGGGCATGAAATGGGTCGTCACTATGATGATGATGGTAGTGACTTGTTATGCATTGCCAGACTCAAGTAGTGGTAGATTTCCTAGATTGTTATTAGGTGTTTTGGTTAGCATGGTGATGTATTAGATAGTGTACGCTTGGGGACCTATCTTACTAATGTAGATATATCAAGAGATTTGGGGATTTAGGGTGCATAAGAAGTACTGTATTAGCATTGGGTTTGTATTGCATTACTAGGCTTATGAGCACATCAGAGTTCTTCGACCAGGTGGGCTAGTATGACATGAATTTATTTAGATGGACTTCAGGGTGGGGTTTATGCAATGAAGATATGATTATGCACTCATAGGACTAAGATGAGAGACACATGATCTAGATTGGTATAGGGACCAGTTGGATGCATTGGTGATGGGTGATGTGATTTGGTGATTGTATGTCTAATTTCCTATATGGGCCGGTCATATGAGGAAAATTATATCACTACAAAGTTATAGGTGGATCTACATGAGGTGAGATCAAGAGGTAGAGTTGATCTCATCTAATAGGGTGAGGAGGAAATTTAGCCTCATTTAGGATATCCCAGGGGTGTTCTCAAGGTATTTGAGGGAGTATGCAGAGTTCCCATTGCCTACCCCAAAGCTAGAGGACTTATTTATTAATCATAAGGAGATGTCAGTGAGGGATGAGATTGATGATGTAGGCATTGCTGATGAATACCCTACATGGTTCTAGACACATTATGATGTGGCCATTTTTAGAGATGATGAGGATCCATAGGACATGGGTGTGGATGTAGAGGTGGGGGGTGGTGATCAGAGGGTTGAGGGTGCCCCAAAAATATAGGTATTGGTTGTTGAGAGGGATCAAGAACAAACATCACTAGACACAACACAAGCATTTTTAGCATCATTTACCTGGGAGAGGAACATGGCATAGGGATAGGTAGCCACATTGATTTGGGAGAGGGATCAGGCTAGGGCTTAGCTAGCCATGGTGACATAGGAGAGAGATTTTTAGAGGTAGGTAAGAGGAATACTAAAAACTGTAGGACCACTAGGGACTATCTCGATGGTGAGATGTGTAGTGACAGTCAAGGAGCTCTGGTACTATGAGGCCTTGGTTTTTAGATGTCTACTAGATGAACCCAAATGGGGAAAGTACAAATCTAGGATAACTGGAGGGGCCAATAGTATGACATAGAGTTAGTGGGCTATATCTACAAGGGGACAGGTAGGGTCGAGAGGCAAGCTTTAGGAGGTAGTAGTGATCTAGAGGATTAGAATGTTATGAGACATTATATTTTGATGTATCATATGATTTTGATATTGGCTTGTGAGCTGATGTAGCATGATGTATAGACATTTTTGAGAGACACGTACATTATTGTATGCATGATCATTATTTTTATTATGAGCTTATGATATATAGATGTGATCATGTTTTTTTTTGTTTATGTTTATGGATGTGATGTTTTTTATGATGATTATGTTCATATGATTAACATGTTATGGTTTATGTGTATTCACCTAGCTAGGCATGTGATGATGTGGCTATTTAATTGATGCTCATAATGATATTCGATATTGATGGATGTTGTTTATTATATGATAATGTTTATGCTTTTTTGGACATGACTAGGATGTTTGTGATTATTGTTATGGTTATGTACTTTATGTTCATGATATGGTTATGGGTTAATGGATCATATTTCTAAGGATGTGATAGATGGTAGGATGATTATGATGTTATGATTAGGTGATGTGATGTTTATGATATGATGATGTTTGTTATGATAAGATGTTTTGTTGGACTTGTGGATGAATCTTTTCTTTCTTACCTAGATAGGCATGTGATGTATAGAATATGTGAATTATGTATAATTGAAAAATGATAGATATTTCATGATTAGTTGGTGGTGTTGGCTATTTAGATGAGTTGATTGTGATGTGATGATGTTCCCTATGTTTAGATATATTTTTTTGAGGTAGATTGATATGTGATGACTTGTTGACTGATGATGTGATAAAAGGTAATGTTTGTGATGAACTTATGTTTTTTATGATTGGTTATGATGGCTAATATGTTCTTTTGATTAAAAATACTTTAATAAGGCACAACACATAATATGTTTTTTAAATGTTTTTAATGGGCTTCATATGATTAGATAAAGGTGGTTGAATCTTAAGACACATGAAGTAGGTGGGATTAGAAAACTATATGTGAGGGAGATAGGCTAATCAAGAGACACATGCTATAATGAATGTCTCAAAAATTAGATATGAGAGAGTAAGAAGAAGGCATGATGCTTATTCTTTGGCAAGGACTAAAATAAACCAAAGTATTATCAACTTACAAACATAAGTCTTTTGAATGCTTCACATTAGCATTCATTAGTTGGCTTAAAAGGTGTCTTGGTCACATAATGTAAAGTAAGATCAAAATCCATTGGTTAAAGAGTGTATAAAGGGTGGTGGTGGATGAAAATGGAACCTTTTTGTGAGACTAGCATGCCTCTTCGGCAGGTTACCAAAGAACCAATATAAACAAGTCCATGTCTTATAAAGTGTAGACTGATCGATGAAATATGTCTACTTATGAAAGTCAATTGTGACTTCCAAAATTATTTGGTCTTTTCTGATTTTGATAATGGGTCTATTTATATTTTGTTATTGCTTGGAGGGACAAGGGAAGCTGATCGATGCAAAAAAAGTTCAAGAAATTGCTACGCTTTGACAAATGCTTTACTCAACCATCCTTTAAGGGAGTAGTCTAAGTTTGTGATATTAGTTTAAGGTTTTTGATAGATGTCCTTCAAGGGAGCAGTCTACCTTATATTTGAGCAATTTCGATATGTTTTGGTAGTTGTCCTTCAAGGAAGCAGTCTGTGAATTTTGATGAGTGTTAGATTTTTGTGATTTTTTGATTGTTTTTATTTTCTTTTCTATTGACATGGATTTGCTTATATAGGCTCAAAAGGTTCACCTTTATGAAGGAAAAGCTAGAGCACAAAAATGTTGATGATGGGTAAAAGAGGTTTAAGTGACAACAACCATGGGAATTTGTCATATAAAGGGATGGAAAGTACCAAGAGAAACATGCCATGGGTAGAGTCATGGTACCCATGTTCAAGATTAGGCCATGATTATGATGGATAATCACATGATTTAGTGTTAATTGGTTATCCTTAAAATAAGGGTATGGATGTGAATGAAAACAAGGGATGAGCTTAAGTTAGATAAAAAGTGAGTTTGATCCTGTTTAACAAAACAAGGACATAGTTGTGAAGTATTAAGGGGCTTAGGTTTCAATTTCCCATTAAGTGAGGACAATTGGTAAGCTCTTGATCCATATTTTTGCATTATGATATAAGGTCCAAGCCAATTAAAATAAAATTTACCCCACTTGATTTTATCCATATTGGTTACATGTTGATTTTCCTTTAGGATAAGGTATCCTATATTCAAATCTTGCATTCTAAGGTAATTGTTATAAACACGCTTGATTCACTCTTGATAGACATGAAGGTGAGTGAACGTGGCTAAATGACGTTCATAAAGTAGCTCAAGTTAGGATAAATGTTCTTGATGATAATCATTATCATAAATGAGATCTTACAAGGTTATGCCTAGAGAGGGAATTTGGACTTCGAGAGGCAAGACAACCTCAGCTCTAAACACAAGAGAGAAAGGGGTAGCACCCGTTGTAGACACGAAAAATTTTCACACTACAATTTTGAATGTTGAAACACCCTTGGACCACCTTAGGACCAATTTGACCCTTTGACACCTAACAAAGCTTGACCATGGTCAGTTTGACCAACTGACTAAGCCCACCCTTTAAGCACCTTTTTACCTTAACCCTTGACCACTGATGGTGAGGATGATCATCGATGATCACCTTGACTATCGATGGTTAGGGTTGTACCACCTACACCACTTAACACCCACATCAAATCTACCTTGATTTTCTCAAAATAACTCATCTAAATCCACATGTGAGCCATTACACACTCAAATTATAATTAGAAAGCCCAATTAACACCTTATTGCACCTCTTCTTCCTTGCCTATAATAAGAGAGGAGTAGGGGGTGAAATCCATCCATAACTATCAAGAACTCTTGCATCCAAAGCTTTTTTTGTAGATGTTCTTCCAACAACCCAATAATCTAGCCATCATGATAGAGATCCAACTTACCATCACCCCTCAGATGATAGCCAAACACCGTTACTCTATCAAAATTATTTCAGACTCTATCAACGAGCCAACCACCTCAACCACTCATTTGATCAATATTATACAAGCTAAGTATTTGTTTTTAAGTATTTAATTACTTTATTTATATTTCACAATCATCCTGGCATAAACCTATTTCCCAAGATTGCCTTATGGAATATCATCAATTAGCCATTTGTTACCCACATGATAACACTTGAACCAATTAAGTTGAATCTTGTGCCCACTGAGTGCAAGTCCACAAGCATTTTACTAATCACCAAAAATCAAGTACATAAAAAGGGTGCCTTTACTTTGTTAACCCTTTTACAAAGACAAATCAATATTTAATAGGTTTTACCCATGACTGATAAAACCAACTAATCCTATAACCAACTATTTATGAGAAATCAACCCATAAAGTAGTTCTAGATTAATCAACTCAAATAATATATAAAACTATCTAAACTATGTAAATTTATTTATGGGGCTATCTTAATTAAAATATGCATGCCCCATTTACATTTATTAAATTAATCTAACATATCAAAAATCCTAAGTTAATGTTAAGACTTTAGATAAGTCCTAACACCACAACCTACACACAGTAACTGTTAACAGTTAGCTTGATCATCGACAGTGTGTCCAACCATCGACAGTCACCTCAACCATTGATGATCACCTTAACCACCAATGATCACATCAACCACTGAAAATCACTATGGTAAATAATAACAAGTTATTTTTACCCTCTTACCCTCAACCAAATCCAACTTTTTACATCCCTACCTATTCATAGACCCTTATCCTATTTTTTGAAGCACACTTGATCTGTTTAGCATTAATATTGACTTACTTATTTCTATATTAGTCATTTATAGCCTATTCCTTTATCAAGCATTTATTATGCTCAATTTTAGAAGCTTTTGATTATTGATGCAAGTACCTTATCTTCTATTTTTTAAACTTAATTGTTCAAAATGAGTGGATTGACAACCCCTGAGGAAGCTTCTAATTCTAAGATGTAGCTAGCGCTAGGAAATCCACCCAACTATCTATCTAACCAACCATTTGATTTAGTGTTATCTTATTTGTAGGTCATCCTCCCAAGCCAAAGAGGAGTTCTTCACAATCATCTGATTCAATGTGTGCATAATTGAATAGGTTTTTCAACCATACCCATAGTTAGTTTTTTCTTATTCCTTTCTTCAAATATAAGCTAAAATTCACTAAAACATTTTGGCATGCCCAGTGGGACCCTTGAGTCTCTACTTGGGTTTCGCTTATTTGCATCTATATGCTCTTCTATCTATTTTGTGCTCATAAACAACACCAAAGTTTCTTTTGGGCTTAAAATTGACTGCACATATTAATTACTTACAAGTTTAGCTCACGTAGTTTAAATTAAAGCAAAGTAATCCTATTGTAGCATCATTTTTTTTGCACACACTAAGCCAAACCACATACATCAACCAAACATCAAAGAAATTTGAGATAATGCCTAACTAAGATTTTATCACCTAGTGGTCACCTTACACTTTCTCAACAATCCTACTTGGAGGTCATTACCAAGGGGAGAACCAAATCAACTCTCTAGTTAAGTATAAACTCTAGAAATCATTATATATTGGCTAAGCACCCAACACCCTTATCACTGTGGTGTGTGAAGTGATGGGGTGGGCCCCAATACCAAGCCACATATTGATTTCTCATACATATTCTTTTTGAGAGCTTGAACAACCTAAAACCAACCATAGACTTCTTTTCTTGTACCTATTCTATAAGCTAATTTTAGTCACATAATTTCTTGAACACTTAAGGCATAAGCCAAAAGAGAGACTAAAAAGAACCTTTAGGACTGAGTGTGCTTTTTAGAGTGTGATTGCTTTCCTTGATCATTTCTTGTCTTCTCTCTATTTGAGTGATGAGATTGTTTATGTATTCTCTCTCCCTTACCTTGGATGATTCTAACTCGCTAATAGTGAAAAAACCTAGCAAAATAAAACCTATCACCAAACCAATCCACTTCTTCTACCTCTTCATCAATGAAGTATGTTTATAAATAAAAAACTCTCTTCATCCTTTAAAAAGTCTTATTTTCCATAAGGAAGTTCCCCAAGGAGATACAAACTTTTCCACCTTCTTAGATAACAATCATGTGGCCCTTTAACATTATCTTAACACTATGCCCCATCATACCCCTACTTTAGTTCCACTTGTGGACCTACCTTATGATATGCCCTCCCAACTTATGGGAAACACTTCTATTTCCATAGTCACCACCCAACCATCGACTATCCAAGCTTCTTCATCCACCAATAATCCCTTTGATACTACTGTGGAAAACCAACCTACCCAACCTATAAAAACCCTTATACCTTCCACCCCCACCAATAAATCCTTTACCTTTGGAGCAACCCAACCACTATCCACCTATACTCCCCTCACCATAGGAGTACCTACCATTAGCATTACCAACCTTCCATTAGCTACCCATGATCCACTAACTACTATCCCACTTCAAAATCTTGTGGTATCTATACCTTCTACCTTACCATCAATTAATACAAAGGTAACTACCCTTCCTCTGATCACCAACCTAACCACTGATCCTACCCAATAGGTGCCCATTATTGTAAACTTGGGTTACATCCCTAACCCACAAGGGCATGTATCTCTACCCACTAGCCAACCACCGACATCCACCTACCCCTACATTATATCCACCCAACCACCTGTGTCCACATATCAATATGTGGCAACTCCTCAACGTCCTACCAATACCAATATGTCACCGAACCACCACAATAATATGCACCTTATAACCCTTCAAGTGCATAACCCCAAGTAAATCTAATGAAAATGCTCATGGATAAAATGACTACCTTAGAGTCATTCATATCTGGTGCTCACAACATATTATCATATGATGAGATCTTTAATGAGCCCATCCACTCATCTATCCCTATCATACCATATCCTCCCCAATGGGAACTTCCCAAGTTTTCTAAGTTTCATAGTAAGGAACATCCCCAACATCACCTTAGGTCATTTAGGCATGCATGTTATTTGATTACCTACAATGATGCCCTCCTTATTTGTACCTTCTGACATGTCCCTATCTAGTCCAACATTGGATTGGTATAGTGCCATAACCAAACTCTTTATTCTCCTTCACCTATCTAGCCCAAACTTTGTTAGATCACTTTTTGATAAATATATCTAAGAAGGTTTCCATCACTAACCTTTACTCTATCTAGCAATTTGATGATAAATCTATTGATGATTTTTTGTCCCATTAGAGAAGCCTAATCAATTAGCTTTCCCTCTCTTTAACCCAACCTAAATTGATAGAACTTTTTTCTTGGGAATGTGCTAAGCACACTCTTCTACACTATGTGGCTAGAGCTTCAGAACTTTTGACAAAGCTTTTACCATTGCACGTAAGCTATAAAATAGAGCCATCGATGAAGGAAAGTTAAATTTGCAAAACAAAAACTCTACCTCTAAAACCAATGAGGCTTCTTCCTCCAAACCAAACAACCAAACCAATACCAATTCCAAAAGCAAGGTAACTAACAATGTGGTTTTCCTTGAAACTAATCCTCCACCATCTGTCAACCAACCAAACTCTTCTAACTCCTCAAAACAAAATATGAGAAACCAAAACTAGAACAACCGAAAGCAATTTACTCCACTTAGAGAATCTTATGCTTCAATCCTGGAGAAGTTATTGAAGGCCAACATCATACAACTTCCTCCTATCAAACCCCCTCACTAATTTGATTCTTCTCATCCTACACGTAGATGGTATAATGAAAATGATATATGAGCTTTCCATAAATTAGTAGGGCATGATGTTAGTGGGTTTAAGACCTTAAAAAGCATTGTCCAATCCTTCGTTGATAAAGGAGAGCTTGTGTTGGATAACCCCAATGCACCTCATAACCAATCTCTCAACATTTTCAAATAACCTTTTCCTAATCATCTACCTACCAAAAATGAGAGAAAAAAGGTTGAGTGTTCTCATGATGCCCATACCGTTAATATGGTTCTTGACATACTCATTATTGAAGAACTTATCGCCCAATTTATCTATTCTTCACCCTCTCCACTTATTGAGGTAGTGGAATTACCTTCTCCTCTTTTGGAGATCCAAATCGAGGAAGTACCCCTTTTTCCTCCTCCACTTATTGAGGTAGTGGAGCTATCAACCCCTCCTTCAATTGACATACTGGGATAAGCACCCATTTTACCTTCTCCCTCAACTATTGAGAAATTTAGTGCCCCTTTGGAGATCATTCCCAACAAGGAAACCACCATGTCTGCACCTCCCATAAAGGAGTCACCCATCCAAACCTTACATCCTTTTATTGAGGAAAAGGATGAGGTCACCATTCCTCTTTCTCAACCTATTGGCTTATCTTTTGAGTCCACTTTCCAAGGATCAAAACTAGTCTATAAACCATTCTTTAGGTTAGTGCATAAATTAGAATTCATCTCGAACCTTGACATGGATCGAGCTACCTTTTGGTAGCAATCAGGGCTACTTTACATCATCAAGTAGGAACCTCCAACCATACCTTTGGTAGACCAACCCACCACTCCTATTATCCAAACCCCTATCTTACCAACCAAACCGATAAAAACCTCTACCAACCCAACAATTTCTCAACCATCCAATGCACCCAAAACCCAAACAACCAAATCACTTTCTCCAACTAAACCAACCAAACCAACCAAAACCTCAAAATATACATTTCACCACATCGACTCACAAGAAAAAATCAAAATGATATATACTAGCATATAATATATCCAAACTATATCAGAGCTATGCCCCTTGGACACTATTGTCTCCTAGATTATTATTAGGTTTCGATCACTATCCCCCTATAGTACCTATTAATCCACCTAAAGTCATATCCCACTAAATTTATGTCATCATGATATCATCACCTACCAAATTATCTTTGTACTCAACCCATTGGGGCTCATTAGGGCATCACCTCAATACTATAGCCTTATTGATCCAACTAGCAATTTAGGTGACAATTCGGGTGACAGTTCCACTCCAATTGATGATGGAACTTCTGGGAGCCATAACTTTTACACCGTAGCTCCAATTGACTTGCTGTTTGAACTATTGGAAAGCTAAGAATGAGGAGAATGCTGTGAGGTGGCATGGAAATTTTCTCAATGAATTTTGACCCTTGTAAACCCAATGGAAGTGTCCCAAAATGCAGTCTAAAAATAGTAAGTTTATAAAATTAGCAATTCCTTGAATTTTGTATTATTTTAAAGCATGAAATTTGAACCAATTAATCTCCCTCAAGATTGGTGACCTTACACATCCTCCCCATACTTTAAAAATAGGTATAAATGAAGATGTAATCCAAAATGGAAAATCAGACATCTCTTCCTAGAGATAAACATATAGTTGTTAAGAAGAAATTGTAGATGCTGAGCCTGACACCATTATCGCTTCATCACAGACCCATGAGGAAAGCCCAGATGACAAGGAAAGATTGTTTCACTCCAAATTATGGGTAAAAGGTAAGCATCTGCATTTCATTCTTGATAGTGGGATTCAAAATAACCTAATCTCTGCTAAAGTTGTGAAAAGTCTAAATCTATCCATGAAGCCTCATCTAAAGCCATACAATATTGGATGGTTGAGTCTAGGGAGAGACCTCCGTGTCACCCATCAGTGTCTTCTTTCATATGCAATAAAACCTTTCCAAGATGAAGTCTTGTGTGATGTGGTCAATCTAGATGTTTGTGATGTACTCCTTGGTCAACTGTTCATGTACGAGAGACATGGCACCTATGAATCACGAACCTAAAGAATCACCCTCACTCTTGGAACACAGTGCTAGAGGGTACTAGAGGTACCACCTCCCACATTTGTCTCTCTGATAAGTGCTAAGCAATGTAAGATATTGGTGGAGAAAACAAAGCAATTTGTTCTCATGGTGGTCAAACCACAGAAATCCAAAAAGGCCGATGTTGTAGTCCTAACTACATAATCAACACAATAATAAAAGTAGATAGGAAAAATCATAGGAGAATATGATGACTTATTCAATTCACCCACAGGAGTTCCACTACATTGCCAGGTAAAACATTCTATTGATTTGATCCCAGGATCACCTTTACCTAACAGTCCTATGTATTGCAGATCAGTTTTGGAGAATGATGAGATAAAAAGATAGATACAAGAATTGATCCAAAAGGGTCACATCATGCCAAGATCTTCACCCTATGCCAGCCCAATTGTCTTGGCACCAAAGAAAGATGGAACATGGAGGCTTTGCATTGACTACCAAGCACTGAATAAAATCACTATGAAAAATTGCTACCCTCTCCCCAGGATTGATGACCTGCTGGACCAACTATGTGTTGTGAAGTTCTTCACCAAAATTGATCTCAAATTTGGCTATCACCAAATTCCCATCAATCCCACCGATGTCTGGAAGACTGCATTCAAATCTAAGGAGGGGCTCTTTGAATGATTGGTTATGCCTTTTAGCTTAACTAATGTACCTGCAACCTTCATGAGGATGATGGATGACATCCTATGACCCTTCACCAACTCATTTTTGGTTATCTACCTGGATGACATACTCATCTACAATAGAACATGGGAGGAACATTTGCAACATGTTCGTAAGGTGATTCAAACTCTTTGGGAGCACAAGTTGTATGCAAACCTTGACAAATGCACATTTAAGATGACAACAATTCAGTACCTCAGGTATGTTGTGAATGAGGAAGGGGTCTATGTTGATCTAGAAAAGATTTAGGTTATTCGAGAATGGCCCACACCAAGGACCCTCATAGAACTTTGTAGCTTCTTGGGTCTTGAAAATTTCTATCATAGGTTTATTCTTGGATTTTCACATGTTGCTTGGTCACTAACCCAAGTGACTAAAGGAGGAGCTAAAGCTACATTTTAGTAGGGTGAAATACAACAAAGGGTATTTGAGAATTTGAAGAACAAACTTTGCTCAACCCCTATTCTTGCCTTGCCAGATTTGCATCAACCTTTTGAGTTGATGACAGATGCATCTAAATATGCCATGGGAGCTGTCATCATGCAACATGGCCATCCTGTTGCATATCATAGTCAAAATTTCACTGATATAGTCAGAAAATATTTGACATATGATAAGGAGCTCTATACCATTGTGTAAGCCTAAAAATAATGGAAACATGACATCTTGGGAAAAGAGACGGTCATCCACACTGAACACAGGCCATTAGAATTCATCTAGACATAGAGCAAACTATGAAATGGGAGGCACCAAAAGTGGGCCACATATCTTTAGAAATTCCATCTAATAATCAAACACGAAAATGGGAGCTCAAATATAGTTGTAGATTGTCTGAGCTATCCACCAATTATTGCACTCACAATAGTTCTTGACTTGTGCAGACATGAGACTACCACTTGGGGTGCTTTGTATGAAGCAAATCTTAACTTTGCTAATATATATCAGGTGCTTCAAAAAGGTAAACATGTTTCTAATTTCTATTTCCAATATAATTTCCTCTATGATATGGGGCACATCTATGTTCCAGTTGCAGAGCAACAGAAGATGATACGGGAAGCACATTTCAGTAGGACAGCTGGACACTTTGGTATAGAGAAGACATTGGCAGTTCTTCAAAAACACTTCTACTAGCCCCATATGTGAAAGGATGTGGAAAGATATCTCAAATCTTACACCCCATGTGCAATATCCAAGCCAACAAATAATAAACAAGGATTGTACACGCCATTGCCAAAACCAACCAAGGCTTGGGAATATGTCTCAATGGATTTTCTCTCAGGTTTGCCCACTTCAAAACATGGTAAGGACTACATTTTTATGGTAGTTGATCATTTTTCAAAAATGGCTATCATGATTGCTTATAAGAAAAATATGTCTGTTGAAGAAACTACTCAACTATATTTTAGTCATGTATGGCTCCATTTTGGTCTCCCCAAGTCCATTGTCTCAAATCAAGATAGCAGGTTCCTGAGCATCTTTTGGTCCACTCTATGGAAGATGATGGATACCAAACTGATGAAGTCCACAGCCTTCCATCCATAGACTGATGGTTAGACAGAGGTGGTGAAGTACTTGATTGTTCACATGATTTAGATGTATCACTCCAAACATCCATGTACATGGGATGAGGGGCTTCTTTTCATACAACATGGATACAATCAGGCCCTGCATAGCTCAACCAAGCACAGTCCATTCTAAGTATGCTTTGGGTTCCAACCCATGGCACCAATTGATATAGCTATTCCATTATCCACCATGGAATACACACCTCATGGAAGATCTGAGGTAGCAAAAGCAACAAAGTTCATTGAATAAATGCAACACATCTATTAACAAGTTCATGACAACTTGGAGAAAATGAATCAAAAGTATAAGCAATGCCATGACAAACATAGGATTGCACACTATTTTATTGTGGGTGATAAGGTTTGGTTGTGGATTTAGAAAGAATGAATTACAGGCCCACATAGAAAAATTTGGACTCCTGTGATATGGTCCCTACACCATCACCAAAAAAGTTGGAGAAAATGCTTCTGAGTTGAACCTACCAGCCTACCTTGGTCTGCATCCAATATTCAATGTGGAGCTCCTCAAACCATATCATCCACCTCTATTGGACACTTCAGTCGTAGTAGAAAAACTCGACATTAATGAGCTTGATCCATAAATTTTTGCTCCAGTGGAGGAGGATCAGATTGTGGACACTTGGATGAAGATAATAAGAGGACACTCTATTCTACTTTATCGAGTGGTCAAAAGGGGCCAGCTTAGCCACCAAGGTGAGTGGCTCACAGAGAATAAAATCAAGACACAACTACCACACCTAATGAGGAAAATTTGATGCAATGGGCACCATTGATTTTCAAGGAGGGAGGAATGATTTGGGCAGCAATTTAGGCAAGAATCCGGGTGACAGTTCCACCCCAATTGATGACGAAACTTCTAGGAGCCATAACTTTTGCACCGTAGCTCCAATTGACTCACCGTTTGAACTGTTGGAAAGCTAAGAATGAGAAGAACATTGTGAGATGGCATGGAGACCTGATAGATGAAGTTTAAACCTCTAAAATGGAATTGAAGTGACCCAAATTTCAATTTTAGTAGTGTAGTCTAAAAATAGTAATTCCTCAAATTTTGTATTGTTTTAAAGTGTGGAATTTGAACCACTTAATCTCCCTTGAGATTGGTGACCTTACACATCCTCCCCCTTATTTCAAAATAGGTATAAATGAAGATGTAACCTGAAATGGAAAATTAGACATCTCTTCCCAGAGATAAACATATAGTTATATTGCGATCTTGAGTAATAATACATCTCTTCTCAAAGAATTCATTATTATCGTGTTATTTCTGTGTTCTTAAAATATTTATCAACCAAAACTTTTGAGTTTTAGATCACTCATAATACCATAAATCCTCCATTATGGCTAGGTATCATGCCATGGGGATTATGCTCGATGGTCCTATAAATGCCATGACCCCTCCTCCTCTCTACTTCAAGGAGTCTCTCTCCTATGTAAGTAAGGCTAGTAAAGCTCTAACTTGGTCCCTATCACTTGTGAGTGTATCCAACTAACCTTGTAAGGAAACCACCTAAACCTATAGTTCTATAACTTATGCCTATACTACAACTAATTCCCCTTTTGCTTATGCATCTAGGCTACCTCCCTATACTTATACCATATGGCCTCCTCTCCCAACTGGGTCCACATCCATCTACCTCTTATCACCAACATCTCTACCAAAATTTGCTACTATATATAGAGCTTAGTATCATGTAGTGTACCCATCAAGAAAGCCCACATCATCAATTAGTGGCCTTACTGGAAGATCCTCATGATCAAGCAATATTCACATTGGCTATGGAACATGCAGAAGGATCTCCGCATCCTCTCATCTGTATCTCAAGAGTGGGCCTAGTATCCCCCAAACCAAGCTAAACTATATCAAAACCCTATCGAATAAGATGAGCTCTACCTCTCCCTCCCTTTGATTAAAGATCCACCTGTAACTCTATAAGGATAGAGTCTACCTCTTATACCCATCGCATTTCAGAAACCCAACATATGGTTTCCAAATAATATCACTGATCACTAATGCACCTAGTGCACCCTTGAACCAATCTACATCGTGAGCCCCTCCACCCGATCCTAAAGTGGTAAAGTTAATTTCCCACCTCATATAACCCATTGAGAAATATATCTAATTGTATCCCATCCATGGCAGCCCCAATGGCCTGAACACTCATATGTGCTCATAAGCCCAATAGTGTAGAACTAGACCGACACTAATGCCATATCTCCTGTGGGTCCTAAAACCCCATAACTCCTTGTATATTGACACCAAAAGCAGAGGTACCCATTCAAACACTATTCACCCTAGCAACATCTCAACCATCTTAACATATGGTTTCCAAATAATATCACCGATCATCAATGCACCTAGTGCACCCTTGAACCAATCTACATCGTGAGCCCCTCCACTCGATCCTAAAGTGGTAAAGTTAATTTCCCACCTCATATAACCCATTGAGAAATATATCTAATTGTATCCCACCCATGGTAGGCCCAATGGCCTCAACACTCATATGTGCTCATAAGCCCAATAGTGTAGAACTAGACCGACACTAATGCCATATCTCCTGTGGGTCCTAAAACCCCATAACTCCTTGTATATCGACACCAAAAGCATAGGTACCCATTCAAACACTATTCACCCTAGCAAGATCTCAACCAATACCCCTAATATCAAGTATGGGAATCTCCCACTAATTTAATTAAGAAGGGAAAACCACTAAATGACCATCATCATCATAGTCATAAGTCTCCTCTTTCCCGTTTCCCTCTAATATAATGTACTATAGATAAAACCCTCATCATGCCATCTTACATGATCATGATCATCCCCATACATTAGCTATAATAGCTCCTCCTACTCCTCCCATTCAATGTGATATATCAGATCACCTTGAAATGGTAGCTAAATGATCTTGTGCACATCTTTTGGCAAGATCATCATCTCACCAGTGGGTAGTAGGAATGTGTTCATGGCCGGATCCCATCTCTTGATGAGGGACACAATAATAGATGTATCACATGACATATGTTGATAATGCCTCATCATTATCAACCTAACTTTCTCCATGTATGCCCAATCTATGGGGGTCATACCTTGGTAGACCTTTGTGAAGATACGAGGTACCCAATCTTGCTTCTGGATCTTCTCACATGCCTGCTATGTTCAATATCCAACAAACTTAGTTCTCTATAATTTTTTTTGCCTACAAAATTTGCCTATCACACCTACCTCACACTCTATTCAACTCATAAGCATCTAACCTATCTTATCTCGAACCCTATACATCCACCCTCTTTACCTAATACACCTTACCCCAATCTTAACTAAAAACCATAACCCCTTAACCCTTACCCTTACAACATTAACATAAATATTCAACCACTAAATTCAAGCTATCAAAACCTTTAAACCATTTAACCTTTTTAAAATCAACCCCCATCTTAGTTGACTATCAACCATCAATGATCGAATGACCACTCGCTTACAATTAATTGACTATCAACTATCAGGTATGACCACTGATGGTCACTATGCATGATCATCGATGAAATACCCACAACTTCCCCTTTAAACTTTCACCTAAATACACACCTAAATCTAACAAATACACTAACCTAATTACCCTCTACCCTACCCACATTGACCTAACCTCCCTAATTTGGGGATCACCTACCAATTTTTACTAAAATGAGTAGACCCTACCTAGGGTAAAACTAGGTTAAAACCCTACCCACCCATAAAATCAACTTCAAAACTAAATACAAATGTCATTAATATCAACCTAAACTACCGAATGAAAACACCACCTACCTCATTCCTCAACCATCATCAAGGATGGATTCGGGGAACCACTGCCCATCCTCACCGCATCCATGTCCACCCTACATCTTCTCTAATCTACTCAGTCCTCTCAGTCAATCCACTTCAGCAAAGCACTTCCTTAGCAATCACTAGCCATCAATTTCACCAAATATGACAACATAACTAGAGCTCAAATGTTCAAATATTCAAATGAGTTCAAAGGACCCACTTGTTACTTTTTAACTACCTAACTTTTAGGGTTTGCCCCCTCATCATCGATAGTTAGGGTGACCATTGATGGTTGCCTTTAGACCCCCTAACCATTGATGGTTAATTTGTTTTACTTTTTTCCTTCTACCTCAAGCAAGCACACTTTCAAATAGAACCATATCCATCACCCACCCATGAAGACTACCTTCTCTATCCACCCTAACCACCTTGTCACCTTGTCATCAGTCCATTTCAGCCCAATTAGCATGCATTTTACAACAAATTTTGCTTGGTCCCTTGACTGTATTGATAATACTTTTCATGTTGACCAATTTTTTGGACTTATGCCAACTCACACATACTAGACCCACTTATGTATTCTTGAGAGCACTTCCTACCTTGAATATCTATGACACTTGACCAATTTATGTTTTTCGTGAGAGCACTTCCTACCTTAGATACCCATAGAGAAACAAACATTACCTAGCAGATTTGTGTTTATGAGTGTACCTAGTCACCATGCCTAAATGCAATCATATAGTCCACTTGTCACTTATCCTTCTTGTTCTAACCTTTATTTTTTCTAGTTATGATAACCTAGTCTATACATGATCTTGGCTATCACATGTTTTATTGTACTTTGTGCACTTGTTTATGCTTTAGTGACCAACTTATCACTCACCTCAATGACATCATCCTTCGTCACTCCCTTCATCCACCTTATCAAACCTACACTCAATTATGTTTTACCTCATTGACTCCTACTTTGAGGGGGAACACCTCCTCCCATACTCAAGGCAACTTGACCTTTGACCCACAATCCATTATTTTGGTAGCTTTTTGATTGAAAGTTGAATAATAAAAGGGGTAAAGTGTAGACACTAGAAATATACACATCATAATTCCAAATGTTGAAACACCTTTAGACCACTTTAGGACCCTCTTAAGACCAATTTGACCCTTTGACCCGTAACTGAGCCTAACCATGATCAGTTTGACCAAATAACTAAGCCCACCCTTTAAGTACCTTTTTACTTTGACCCTCAATTACTGACATTCACTTGAGTACCAATACTTAGGGTTACACCACCTACCCAGCTTAACACCCACATCAACTCTACCTTGCTTTTCTAAAAATAACTCTTCTAAATATTTGTGTGAGTGATTATATGCATGAATTCTAATTAGAAGGCCTAGTTAACATCTTGTTACACCTCTCCTTCCTTGCCTATAAGAAGAGAAGAGTAGGAGGTGAAATCCATCCAAAACTATCAAGAAATTTTGCATATAAAGCTTCTTTTGTAAGTGTTCTTCCAATAACCCAATGATCTAGCCATCACAATAGAGAGCCAACTTGCTACTCCCCTTTAGATGACAACCAAACATCATTACTTTTTCAAAAACATGCCAGACTCTATCAATAAGCTAACCACCTCAACCACTCATCCGATCATATTTTGTAAGATAAGTATTTATTTTCTATTATTCAATTACTTTATTTGTATTTCACAATCAACCTGACATAAACCCATTTCCCAAGATTGCCTTCTAAAATCTCATCAATTAGCCATTTTTTACCCACAACCTATACACAATAACCATCAATGGTTAGCGTGACTATTGATGGTTTGTCCAACCATCGATAATCACCTCAATCATCGATGGTCACCTTAACCGTTGATGGTCACATCAACTACTGATGGTTATTATGGTAGAAAAAAATAACAAGTTATTTTCACCCTTTTACCCTCAACCAAATCCAAATTTATACATCCCTACTTGTTCATAAACCCATATCATATTTCCTGAAGCACACTGGATCTATTTAGCTTTAGTATTGACTTACTTATTGCTATATTAGTCATTTATAGCCTATTCCTTTATCAAGAATTTCTTGTGTTCAATTTCAATAGCTTTTAATTATTGATGAAAGTACCTCATCTTCTATTTTCTAAACTTAATTGTTTAAAACATGTAGATTGACATCCCCCAAGGAGGATCCTACTTCCAAGATCTAGCTAGTGCTAGGCAATCCACCCAACTATCTATCTAACCAACCATTTGATTTAGTGTTGTCTTATTTACAAGTCATCCTCCCAAGCTAAAGAGGAGTTCTTCACAATCATCTAATTCAATGTGCACACAATCAAACAAGTTTTTCAACCATACCCATATTTAGTTTATTCTTCTTCCTTTCTTGAAATATAAGCTAAAATTTATTGAAACACCCATAGGGGTTTGAATACTAGTATGATATGCCCATAAGGTGAAAGCGATGTGAAAATGCCAATCTTGACCAGATGCATTAAAAATTTTAGTTAGCATGTTGTTTAGGGTTTTTTTATCGGCTTTCACCTGTCTATTATCTTATGGATGATAGGGTGATGAGAAACTTAACTTGATACTAAAAGCATTACAAAGATCTTGGACTTATTTTTTTAAAAGATTTTCCATTATCATTGATAATTTTATGAGGGAAACCAAAGTGTAGATAATCTGATGGTTGATAAAACTGACAAATATTATGTTGCAGTGATGATAGAATGATGTCATTATGAATAATGGGGGCTAATTTCACCAATAAGATCCAAACCCCATTATGAGAAGGGCCAGAGATCCTTGGATACTTGAAGACTATGGCTAGGTGCATGAAGTAAATTGGTGTGTTGTTGACATTTGACATATTTTTTCACATAATCACAATAATCTTGGTTAAGGGTGGACCTATCACTAGGGCTTCGTACTCAGCCATGAAGGTGGAGAAGGGCTATGCAAGGGTGCATTCATCAAAGTTTTTGCTTAACTAGCTTGACATCATGGTTGGTGACTATGTTATGGGTAGTGATAGAGGGGTCAATTCTTGGCATGTCACTATAATACCAAGTAAATGCTATGCTATGGTCTTCCAGGATGGAGGGGAGGTTTTGAATTTCCTTAGAATTTAGTGATTGGCAGATTTTGACAATGTGTGGGTTATCCAGAGTGCCCAAGTTGATGTCCATGGTAGATTCATTTAACATGGTTAGAGTCTCATGAGGATGAGATTTGTGGATAGAGGAATCTTCTGATCTAAGATAGATGATAATGGAATCATCATCCTGACATCTAATGATATTAATGGTATGAGAGTCATTTCCAACCATCTTAGGATGGGTTAGAGTAATAGTCATGGTCACCCCATCCTTTTGATAAGTCTGGGATTTGAGGCTGATCATGTTGATGAAAAACTGTTAGGGGATGATGTCAAAATCCTTAGTTGTTAATGGTGGAGTGGATGGTGAGGATGGGATTTCCTCATCAATGATGATAATGAGAGGTGGGTTGGTTTGCTTTTTATGTGGTGCAAAATTGAGGCCATGCTTTTTGTTAGGTTTTTGGGTCTTGATTGGAAGCAACTCATGTAGCCCATATTCATACCTACCTAAACTAAATCCCTTCCAAGCACACTTATTAAGATATGTCTTGGCAAACTCTAGTTTATCTAGATAAGAGAAACTAGAGGTGAATGGTCAAGGTGAAAAAGAGGTTACAAAAGTGTCAAGCGGTTTATCAAGTCCACCATAGATGAAATTGGTTTGATAAGTTGAGGACCCAAAAGGAACAATGACTCTAATATTGGGGTCATAAATGGGTTGTTGGTCAATTTTCCCATACTCTTGAGGAGTAGGAAAAACATCTAGTGTTAAAAGGTGGGACTACCCCAATGAAAGACATTGGAAGCTTAATTCCATAGGGTCCATTATGGAGATTTGGGTGAAAGGGATGGATGAATTGGTAAATGATTTATTGGTAAAAAAGATGGGGCTTCATCATTTACTGATGAAGGGCTATTACATGGAGGAAGGATAATGTCATTGGGTTGGTACATCATGTTTCATGATGTAAAAGGATTTGGGTTAGCTTGTATGGTAATAACTTGACCTTTGTGTTCAAATTTGATGCATCGATGCAGGGTGGATGGCACACAACCCATGGAATGAATCCAAGGGCATCCCAATAAAAATGTTTTACTAAAACTCATCTTATATTATGTATAATAGATCAAGAAGCATGTAGGGTCCTAAACAAATGTGAAGGATAATCGCTCTTAAAGTCATGATCATGGTGTCATTGAATGATTGGAACACCATCAAGGTTTCTAACATAATGTTCTTAGGTAATTTGAGTTAGTTGTATGCATGGGAGGAGATAATGTTGATACTATCTACCCCATCAATGATGACCCTATTGATGCAGGTTTGGTTGATGTATACAGTAATCAAGAGGTGAGGATCTGGATCATCCAAATGGATGGAGGGTATTTCTTAATCCTTGAAGGTAACAAGGTTGGAAAGTTTAAGAGCTTTGACAAAGTTGCTATAGATTATGGGTCTTCTTGTTGGACCTCTATGGATTGTAAAGCTTCTATCATCACTTGGTGGTGATGGGGTGAGGCATTGATCATCTCATACAAACTCATATTCACCAGTGTTTGGTGAAGCTATTTTTGAACTAATCATTAGATTGTTTTGGATGGGTTGGATTGAGAGGGACCGAACATGGACACCTTGGGTTTGGTGGAAGGTAAATATGCTTGGGTTTGGACAGGTGATGGAAGAGGTATATGTCTATGGAATGGACACCTTTGATTTTCCCTTATCCTTTGGTTGAGCCTATGATCATGTGACCACATGGATGGTATGGATTTGGGAAAGAGTTGAGCTAAAGGATTACTTCGGTTCTACTTCACTTTGAGATGAGAGTGGGGGAGTAGGTAAGTGTTGATTGATGGCTCTTGGTTCTTGGGTTAGTGGTGAGCTCATATGAGGCTCATTTGAAAATAAGTCATCCTCATGATACAATTGATGGATTAATACTTGGAGAGTTTTATAGTTCTTAGTATCATGCCTAAGTGTTCTATGGTATGAGCAAACTAATTTGTCATTATACTAGGATGGTTGAGGACTATGTGGGTCAAATGGCTTGATAGGTGGCAAGGTTAAGCAAGATGTTTGCAACAATATCTATAGGATGGTTGAGTAAGACTTGGGCAAATGTGGCAAAGGCATGGAGATCTTAGGTTTGGTAGTTAAGGTGGAATCCTTTTTAGGAGTAGGTTTGATGGTAAGATTTTTTGGTGAAGGAACATTCTTGGTGGATGGTTTTGGTATAGATTACTTGGGGGAAAAAGGTGTTGGGGTAGACGTCTGAGAAGTAAGTGGTTTGGTTATATAAGGTTTGGTGAAAATAGGTGAGGATGAAAGTAAAAGTGATGGTGTCACCAAAAGTGGTGCTCAGGTTTGGGTTTTATTTGGGATGGTTGGTTTTCTTACTAAATTAGAAGGGTGAGGTCCCAAAATAGAAGGTAAAGTGGAAAGGGGAGGCATAATTTTGGTTTGTGGAATCTTGGGTGGTTTCACCTTCTTTATTGGCTTGATTTGGGGTTTCTTTGATAGTTTTGGTGAAGTTAATTCCAATTTCAATGAGGGGTGAGTAAGGTTCTAAATAGGGAATATGCCAAGGTTTTTGGTGGACTTGGTTGGAGTGATAAAAGGTGAATTGGTTAGTTTAGGTGGAGTTAGCTCAGATGGTTCAATTATGGTTTGATTGGTAGAGGTTTTCAATGATTTAATTGTGATTAAAGTGGGGTCAACAGTGAAAATAGAAGGTTAGGATGACAGTGGCATGGTTGGAGGCTCTTGCTTGGTTGGGTAAGGAAGCCTGAGATGGTGCCAAAATATGGAATGATCTATGTTGGGTTAGGATAAGTACTCCAAGTTTTGAACCAGTCTAAAAAAGGGCTTATAGAAAGGTTTGATCCCTTTGATATTGATTTGAAAGGACAAACCCTTAGGTGAAGAGAGAGAAGTGGTTACCTTATCCTTTTCCTCAATTAAAGGCTCTAGGGTTTGGGAATATGAGTCTCCTATGGGAAAGGTAGGTAGAGTGATTTCTTCCTTAGGGATGCTTTCCAAAGGAAGAGAAGATTACTAAATGATGGAGGAGAAGGATATGATGGTAATAGTTGCCTCTTTTGATATGTCTTCCAAAAGAAAGGTGGGCGACTTCACTATCTCGATAGGTGGAAAAAGGAGAGTGGTTATTTATTTGGTCTCATTTTTTGAAGGAATGGAGAGTTACTCCACTACCTCAATAAGTGTAGGGGAAATAAAGGTGGTTTGGGTGATGTTTTCCTCAATAATGAGTTGAATAAGAATTGAGTTAATAGTATAGACTTTGTGGTTGTGAGAAGATTTTGCTCTATTGTTTTCAGTATTCACAGAAGGGGCATGGTTGGGAAATGGATGTCTAAAGGTGTCAAGTGATTGATTTAGGGGTGTGTTAAGGTTATCCAACACAAGTTCCCCTTCTTGATGATATTTTAGATGACATTATTGAAGGTATTACACCTACTAATGTCATGTCTAATGACACAGTGGAAGGCACATAATTTGTTCTCCTTATACCAACCAGGTACAGGATGAGAGGAATCAAATTGCTATGGAGGTTTTATTAGAGGGAGTTATATGATATTTTATTTTAATAACTTTTATAAGACCAAAGCATATGACTCTCCTAGTGGAGTAAATTGATTTTGGTTGTTTCGATTTGGGTTTTTAGTACCTTGATTGGAGGAACCTAAAGAGTTGGGTTGGTTAATAATGGGTAAAGGGGTGGTTTTAAGGACAACCACATTCATAGTTCATTTATTTTTAGAGTTAGTGTTGGTTTCATTATTAGGTTTGGAGGAGGGAGTCTCATTTGATTTGAAGGTTGAATTCTTGTTTCTCAATTTCAACTTCCCTTCATCAATGGCTCTGTTCTCTAACTTTTGTGCCATGGTGAAAGCCTCATCGAAGGTATTGAAATTTTAAACTTGTAAAGTGGAAGAAATGTGTTTGACATAAGCTCGAACAAAGAGTTCAATTAGATTGGGTTGGGGTAGAGAGAAAGAGAGTTGATTTATCAAGCTTTTCCAATGGGATATGAAGTTGGCTAAGGACTCATCATCAAATTATCAAATGGAGTAGAGATCAATGATGGAAAATTTCTTAGAGATGTTTATGGAAAAGTGATATAAGAAAGTCTAAGCTAGTTGGGAAAAATAAAAGAGGGAGTGCTATGTAATAGCACTGTACCAATCTAGTGCTAGAACTGACACAGACATGGGAAAGGTATGTATAAAGAGGGAATCATCATAGGCGATCAAATATAAAGAATGCCTAAATGATCTCAAATGTTGTTGAGGGTCTTCCTTTCTTTAAAAATTTAATTTTTTTGGAAAGTTCCCACTGAGGAAGATAAGGTTGAATAAGGATAGTGGATGAATTGGTTTATTGAAAATTTGGTTGTAAAATAAGAGGTTATGGGATCCAGAGATAGATAACTCTAAAGGAGTAATTTTATCCATTATCATTTTGACAAGGTCCATTTGTGGTTGTGTGCCCCCATAGTTTTAGGGTAGATTATGTTGGGTTTGGGTAGGTTCAACATACAAACAACTGGTGGGGGGTTGAGAAGCTACCATGTATTGTTGTATGGACATGGGTGGTTAGGATGATGCCACATATGAATACATGGAGATAGGTGGTTGGGTGGTAGGTAGAGGTACATACCCTTGTGGGTTAGGGACATAGATTAGGTTTTTTGCAATGGGCATCTATTGGGGGATTGATGTAGGTTGGGTTGGTAGATAGGAGTTAGGTGGTAACTTTGGTACTGATGGGTGGAAGGGTAGAAGGTATGGGGACCATAAAAATCTAGAATGGAATGGAGTTAAGTGGGTTGGAATCAAGAGGAAGGTTGGTGTCACTAGTAGAGGGTACTCCCATGATAAGTGGGGTACCAGTGGCCAAAGATTGTGTTGCTTTTATAATTACTAGAAGGGTTGTTAGTTGGGGTAGAAGGTGTTTGGATGTTAGTTGGTTGGGTGAGTTAGTTTTAGATGGTGGTGTTAGTGGGATTATTGGTATAAGAGGATGCTTAGGTGAACAAGGGTTGGGTGAAAATGGAGACACCATAAGTGTTACCCATAAGGTGGGATGGCATGTCATAGGGGGTCAACAGGCAAAACCAAAGCAGGGGTATGGTGAGATATGGTGTTAAGGTAATGTTGGAGGGATATGGGGTTGTTATCCAAAAAAGTAGCAAAATACACATCACCTCAAGAAACTATTTGAGGGATTTAAGGACTTCCTAAAGGATGGGGAGAACTCTCTGCATCTAAGATGTACTCCATGGACGAGGGAGAAGAGGAAGATGGAGGATTTAAAGGTGGAACCTGATTTTCTTGGTTTCTTAGATGTTGCCTAGTTAAAACCATGTAGATATGGAAAAGAGGAAGGTATAAGCAATATCATAACTCAGAAAAAGAGAAGACAAGAAAAACTCAAGGAAATATAACACACACTAAAAGCATGTTAAATCCTAAGGTCCTTTTTAGTCTTTCTCGTGGCTTATGCCTTAAGCTTTAAGAATTGTGTGACTCAACTTAGTTCATAAAGTGGGTACTAGAAGAAGATATCTAAAGATGGTTTCAGGTAGTTAAAAGATCTTAAGATCTATAATATAACTTAGTACATGGCTTGATATTGGGGCCTACCCCCTCACTTCAAACACTATAGTGATAAGGGTGTTTGGTGCTTAGCTAAAAAATATAGAGTTGCTAGAGATTATACTCAGCCAACTAACTGAGTTGGTTCTCCCCTTGGTGATGAAATCCTAGTAGGATAGCTGAGAAAGGTGACTACTAGGTGATGGAATCCCAATCGGGCCTTATGTAAATATTTTTATGTTTGATTAGGTGTAAGTGGTTTGGTCTTGTGTATGTGATAAGAGTGAAGCTATAATTACTTCACTTGATTAATTAACATATGTGAGCTAAAATAAATAAGAAAATAATGGATTTAATTAATTTTAAGCCCAAAATGAAAATTTAATTTCATTGTATGAGCAAAAAAACAAGAAAAAGAACCACTTAGATGCAACTATGAACCCAAGGAAAGACTCAAGGGTCCCATCGGTCATGCCATAAATGTTTCATGTAAATTTTGCTTTATTTCTAAAGAAGTAAGTTGTAAAACTTAAAAGAAGGGTGAGGTTATTAGAACCTAGATTTAGTTTACACTCCATGATCAAGAAGATTGTAGATACTCCTCTTTGGGTTGGGAGGAATGACATGTAGATAAGAAAAACACTAAATAAATGATTGATTAGTTAGGTAGTAGGGTGGATTGCCTGGCAAGATAGATCCAAGAATCAAAAGCTTCTTTGGAGGCTGTCAATCTATAATTTTAAACAATCAAGTTCTAGAAATGAAAGATAAATTGTTTGCATAAATAACAAAAGAGACTAAAATCAAATACAACAAGTGCTTGAAAGAGATGAATTTACCTAATTATAACAATAAACGATTAGATATCAATGCTTAATGAATCAAACATGGTTCAATAAATAGGGTGATGTCCTATGATTAGCTAAAAAGTTAGAAAGTGAGATTTGGTTAAAGTCTAATAGATAGAATTAGCTTGATATTGGAATTCTCACATGACTATCAGTGGTTGGGTGAACCATCAATAGTTGGGTAACCATCAATGGATGAATGTGGGTAGTTGGGTGAACCGTTAGCAGTTGGGTAACCATCAATAGTTGGGTGACCATCAATGGTTGGGGGTAGACTATCGATAGTTAAGTGATCATTGATGGTTACTGTCAAATTTAGATTAGGTAAGGGTAGATCTAGTTTGAAAGATGGCTGAGTGATTTTGAGTGGTGGGTTTAGGCTAGAGGTTTGTTGCAAGATAAAAATGAAATAACTAATTATTGAAAATAGATACTTAACTCTTTTATGTGAAGAATGTCGAGGTGAGTGGCTAAACATTTTTATGGAGCTTGGAGCAATTTTGATAGAGTATAGGTCTTGGATATGATTGATGAATTAAAGTGCTTGTGCTCTTTGTCATGCTTGTTGGGAGAAGACTTGTAAACAAATCTCTAGTACAAGAAGCTCCAATAATTACTGATTCTCTTTGATGATTATTGCTCTACTTTTCACCTCCTCTTCCTCTCTTTTTATAGAAGAAAGGGAGAGGTGAAACAATAAGTTCAAAAAAGGTATTCAACAGGGCATCTAATTTTAGACTTAACATGCATAATTATGTTAGTGGCTAAGAATAAAAAGACAAGGTGGAGTTGAGTTGGAGTTAACCCTTAAGGCAGTTAAAAGGCTGACCATCAACATTTGGGTCTAACCATCAGTGGTTAGGGGTCGACCATCGGTGGTCGATAGGTCAAAGGTAGAATGGTCAAAGCTAGTCATTTTGACTTAAATTTTGGCAATTAAAATGTTATGAAGTGGTCTCAAGGGGGTCCAGGGGTGGTTTAGGGGTTAGTTTAACATCTAAAAACATAATGTGTAGTTTTCTAGTATCTATATACATATAAAATTTGTGATCTGACTCGTGTGAGAACTTTGAATTTCATAAACTAGTTGTTAAGACAAGTTCATCCCAAGTGGACAAGTTTGCATCAACAAACTTGTCTCATAGGCACAAAACTATCCAAAAAATAGGGATAAAAACCTAAGGTTATGGGATAATCTAAGAATGATATTAAGATGTTTTGATAGAGATTAGGAAGATTTTGTGTAACAGTAATGGTAATTTGGTAGGGTCAGACTTGTATATGAGATAATGGATATGATGAATGGAGATAAGATTCATGTATGTGAGCATAATTCAATTAGGTTAAGATTTGGTTATATTACACATTTTCAAGTGTCTAATACCAAATATGAGTTTCTACATTTTCCCCCATTTTATTATAATAATGAAATTACTAGAGTAAATGAATATAAAATAATACTTGAGGATAACTGTAGACTCCTAAATCTAGCCACCGATAACCTCTAATCAGGCTTTTGGCCAATTTCCATCCAAAATGCACAATTTGGCCTAAAAACACTAAAACATGCTAAATGATGTGAAATTGACATATTCAAGTGCCAATTTTGGCTAGGGTATCCCTAAATGGGGCAATACAATTTATGGGCCAGCTAACTTTGATCATATCATTCTGAGTCAAAATGCTAATTTCGCACCTAGGTGCTCTAGATTGATCTTTCCTATCAAATCTCTTGCATAAGATGTGTATGCCTTTGTTATTTTCTATTGGTAACTTCCTAAATGGGAATATGGTTCCAATTCATTTAACAATGCCTTCTAATTCTAATCTAGTCAAATTTTGGACCAATAACAAGGCATTCTGATTAATTTGAGTAATTTGTGCACATAGTGCTTAATCATGCTTGAGAGCTAATTAACCCAAATCAAGGCCTAATAAAAAATTCTATGGGAACTTGTTGAATACTTATTTTTGGAAATGAATATTGAATATTTGCATCATTAAATGACCTCATTTCTTGTGAAGACATTCCTAGGCTATAAATGCCATAAATATCAAGATTCATGCCCTCCATGCCTCATTAATGCCTTCTGTGATGCCCTCCATGCCTCTTAATTTCCCCTTATTCTAATGTCATGATGAATATAATAATAAAATTAATTTGAAAAATTGAATTAATCCTCAACCACACATCTCAATCTTGAGATGGATGGTTCAGGTTGATTCTAGACATTCTAAAAAATCTATAAATATAGAGGCCATGAACATCATTTCTAAGCTATTTTGGTGCAGAGTTATGATGCACAAATATCTTCAAGGAGTCATTGAAACTAGTGTTATGATTCTAAATTGATTCCAAGCTATGCCAAGCCAAAGCCAAAGGCGCGAAGGAGAGATGGAGGTAGACAAGCTTCTATTACTAAGGACTTCATGAGCACAGGTTGAGCAATCCACCACTACAAAGGCATTTGGAGTATCCAAGGAAGGTGAAAGAAATACTGTGTTTTCATTCCTTGATTTTTTGTTGTGTTTGTCATTTGTTTTTGTTAACTAATCTCTCCCTAGTGACTAGGCCTAGAGATGTTATGCTATTAGTGTGTTTATTTCATTTTATTTTTATTTTGGAACTGACACCATACTAACCATCCTCTCTTGAGTCAAATTTCTAGATCACATAATGGCATGCTCGATGGGACAAGACACATCTCACACTTAAAGGAGATAATTTTTCAGGTCTAAAATATTTATTTGAGCCTTTAAAACTCTTAAAAAATTATTTTATAACTTTATTTTGTCATTTTTGTTTGCCACAGTTTTACACAGTAACTGACATCAACAAGTAATATCGACATCAATTACCTTCTTAACTGACATCGGTTAGTAAAAGTGACATCAATTAGATATTAGTTATCCAAAGTAACCAATGTTAGTGGTAATAACTGACATTGATCACTGTGTTTTTCCAAAACATAGACCTAAGAGCTATTTTTCCAAAGTTCATTGCCAAAAAGAGCTTCAAAACTAAAGGACATGCTGGCATTTTTGCTGCAGGACCAAGCTTGATATTTGTTCAAAACATGTTTAAATCACCTTTGCATGCTTACAAATCAATTAGGAACCTTGTTTTTGTGTTTAACAAAGGACTTAGATGTTTTGGTGAATGTTTTTAAATTTTACAACTAAGACCAAGGGGTCAAATGAATACCACCAAATATTTCATTTTAGGTTTAAAATTGAACACACTTGTTAATTATTATTTGTAATAGTTTTTTAATAAATTTTTTGTTTGATAAAAAGAGTAATGTTGTGTGTATGCTCTTCCATTTATCCCCTATAGGGAACCCTTGGAATCAAAAATGCCATTCTTATTGCAAATAACTTGGTCTAAGGCTTAGAAATAAAGTCATCTAAATCATTCCCCAAAAACTTGTCAAAGTTTGGGTGACCTTGAAAATGACCCTACAGTCTTTCTATTTCATGATTTATTTATTTTAATGCAAACTTGGCTTGTAAGGGGTACTTCATCACCTCCCACAAGTTATTTAGGGAAGATTTGACCTGAGATTTCATCTCCAAGCATTGACTTCATTTGGCTCCTTTAGAGTTGCACATAGGATGTAGTGGCACTTTGAACATCACACTACACTGAGTGAACAACATGATGTAGTGGTTGCAAAAATGATTAGACCTTTTTGAAACAAGCCAAGTGATAAGGACCCAAAATTCATAATTTTCTTTTGCATTGTTTGGCATGACAGTCATTATGCAATTGATTCCCCTAGATCATTTGGAAACTTGTTAGATTTTAGACAAATCCCCACTTGTCATGGAAGTATTATTGGTGAAAGGTGTGCCTCAAGGTCCATGTCACATTAATTTCATTTGAGAGAAGGGAGGTGTAAAAACCCTACTATATAATGTGCATTTACTTTTGGATGAACACTTAAAATCCTCTCAAATGATGTATATTAATGGATTCCAACAATACCAAACAACCTTGTTAGTTTAGGATCTAAGAATGATTAATTAGTTGGTCTTGTCCTTGTTTAAAGTCTTGTTTGGAGTTAAAACTTGGTGTAAACAAATAATTCAAACCAAATGCATAGTCCAAATTTTATTTTGAATAAAGAGGCATTATGGTGCCCACGTGAGATCATCAATTTGCCTTGTTCAAAAGTTCATCAAAAGCTTGAGAGTCATATCATCTACTTTGAAACAATTATGCCACCCAATTGAGTCTAAACCTTTACCAAAGTTGTTATAAGTCCTTAACTTATAACCTAAATTTGGAATTGCACCTTTATAAGTTTATAAGGTTAATGTGTTAAGTGGGTTCACCATTTGCACTAAACTTGAGGGAGCTTAGGTTTAATTTCCAATTTGGGTTGAAGGCTGTTTATGACTCATAATCATTATAATTTCTTGATAGACTTAAGCCATTTTGTGTTAAACACTTGCACTTTGAGTCTATACACCATAACATTTTGAGTCAAGAAGAGTAGGGTTATGCTGTCAAAATTATGGAAAAATGTCTTTGCCTTAGAGAGTCTTTGAAACAAACCATTTTGTCACACATTTTGGGTAGTATAGTGTCGTTACACTACCCAAAACATTTCAAATATTGTTTTATAGACCTTGCATAGAGTTTTAAATTTGTTCTTACATTTTCAAACCAATTCGAGTATACTTTTTGTGATCCTTTGTCTAAAGCACAGTTATATTGATCACCTTTGTATAGTTTTTTTGTTAAAAGAACCCAATTTTATATCTTTTTTTGTGAGAAAATAAACTATTATTAAAGTGCCTTTTGTTTCATACCTTATACCTAGTTGATCAAGTTCATGTTCAAGAATCAAATGCCTAGTTTTTGTTAGAAGTGTTTCAAATTAGTTAGATTAAAACTTTCATCTATTTTTCAAAGTCTAGCTTTTGACGCCATTTGGCCAAGAGTCCTAGCACATGCCTTGTTTGAACTTAGCCTTTGATGCCATGTTTAGCAAAAAGACCTAGCAACTTTTAAATTCCTATATTAGATTGATTTGAAACACTTTGAGCTTAGATTTTAGCATTTTGATTTTCATACCATTTACTTGCTTATCTTTATGTGAATGGTGAAACATTAAATACTTCATGCTAGCTTGTTTCCTTACAAATATTTGCATAATTTTTTTGATCATTTTGAAAAATCTAGACCAAGTTGGGACATCATCTATTTTAGACATTATCCTTTTTAAAGTTTGAATAACTCTTTGACCTTTTATCACAAAAACATTGACTATGGATCCCGACATGTATTCCTACACTCATAGTGGACTCATGTACAATCCAAAGATTAGTAATGTAGTTACACAAGAAGAAATGGTGCAAGACCCCTATGTGGATAGTATTTTTTATGAGATGGATTCTTATCCCTCTTATAATACTCAATCAGGGACACAAAGCCAAGATCCATTAGATAACTATTTGGTTAACACACCACCTTATTTAAAATAAGACCAAGAGTAAACCATGCAATAACTAGCTATAATACCTACATTAAATGAACCAGTACTTTAATAGTCATATTCTACTAATACGACTTCCACGTATGATCCATTTTTGTTTGAGAAACATTTGTTAGAGAATAAAGATGAGATTTTGGTTAGAGCCATAGAGGTAGGGGCTAAGTTTCTAGTAGACTTCCTCAATGAAAATTGACCAAGTCTAGTAAGAGTGCCCCATAATATCATTTATGATCAATAGGATTCTTCTAGCAATCCTATGGATATAGTCTAAACAACATACCAAGATCCTAATATATTTGATTGAGGTAAAAACATCATGAAAGAGAACTTTAACCAAATGCAGACAACATATCAAACATATCTGAATCTAGCACATGATTTAAATCAGATGAACATGGTAAGTAACCCTCTCATTGACCTAATTCCTTCAATATGAGTGTTGATAGAGTTAACCAAAGAAGAGAATTTGAATTCTAACCTATTCATACAAACCATTTCAATAGATAACTTGATGCATATGCCCATTATTAAAGAAATGTCTTCAGCCTCTACACTGAATAGTGAACCAAACATAGTAGATAACGTGCAAACAATGTCTAGTCCCAATCAAAGTGGTACTAATGCGTAAAAAAATAGCCAACAACATGTGCCTATAGTTAATCCTATGAATAGGTCATCATACTAGGGATTGGGAGTTTCTACACCCCAACCTCAACCGACTGCTTCCTCAAATGTACAACCTATGGGATTAGGTAATCAAATAAAGGCCAATATCATGCCTCAACAATAGCATGTGACAAATATTACTCCTCCTCAATAAGTAACAAGTAGTATTCCACAATAATAGGCACAATCTAGTTTATCAATGCAACAGAGGGTAAATACATTACCACCTCAATCTGAGGTAACAAATGTTCCACCTCACCAGGTAATGATGAACATATCTCTTCAGTCACAAACTAATATGCCAATATAAAACTACGTGATGAATAGTCAATAATGTACAAATATTGGTCAATGATAGATGCTAAATTTATAACCTGCTTTCACTTTCTCATAGGTATTTATGTAACAAGAAGGTCCCCATGTTTCTCAAGTACCTATTAGACAACCATTGGTTCAAAATGTGCCACAAATCCAAAAATAGGGTCTTGGTCTATAAGTTTCCACTCAATAGCAAGGTTTGATTAGTCAAAAACATGTCCCTTTTCAACCACAATAGGAACAGTATAGTTATATCCCTCCATCCCAACCACAAAATCCTCCAAGTCAAACCTTTATTGCCAACCCAAACCAGAATGTCACACAACTAAATATGCAATTTCAAGTACATCCTAATCCACGTATGCATGTTCTTGATCCATTCCCCAACTAAACCAATATACCCCAACAAGTATTTCCATCATACCCTAGTCAAAGTGTCCCACTTTTGACCTCCCAACCATCTATCCAAACCAATATTCTCCCTCAAACCAATATTCCTTCTAGTTTCTTGTCCTAAGAATTACAATAAATGAAGGATGTAATTACTGCTACTTAGGTGGGGAAATAGGCTAAAAAGTTTAAATTAAATGATGTATGTTCCTATCAATTCAACATGGTGTATTTGTAGATATCATTTCCTCCAAGATATGAACCACCAAAATTTGATAAATACAAAGGGAAAGGTGACCCTAAGGCTCATTTGACTGAATTCTTTGTCACATGTCAACTAGTGGCATATAACAATATATACCTTTTATTGTTGTTTCTAAGGAGCTTGGCTGGACAAGCCTTAGAGTGGTTTTTGAAGTTGCCCAAAAATTTAGTAACATATTTTGATGATCTTTTTGATATGTTTGTGTTGTACTTTTCTTATAATCTCAAGCATGAGATTTCATTAGTGGACTTAATGCAAGTAAAGAAAAAAGTTGGTGAGATTTTTGCAAGTTATTTATAGTGATGGAGAGCCCTTGTGAGCTGTTTCACCCATAGTTTACTAGATAAACAATTAGCTACTATGTTTACCATAAAATTTCATAGTGAGATAGCTTATAATTTGGAACTACAATGTGCACATACGTTCAAAGAGATCATTGATAAAGGTTTGTTGATCGAGAGGGCACTCATCAATAAAGGAGTCATCAAGCTTAATTCAACTAATCAAAATCAAGGTACCAATTAGGGAAATGACCAACATGTCATGAAAGTGCAAGCATTGCAACCAACATAGGCCAATAACCATGAAAGATCAAAGTAATTTAAATATAATAGAAATGTTATGGGAAATGGAGTAACCAAATCTCGTCATGTGCAAATGGTGCAAACATCATCTGTACCACCTTTTCAACTTACTTCTACTCAACTAGTGTCATAAGTGCAATAAATTAACCTGTACAATAAATATAGTAGTTGTTACCATTGCAAACCCCTCCTTCTAGAAGAACTGTGCCTACACATCATGTCTTTAGTGACCTAGGAGAACCTGTTGAGTCTATATTTCACACTCTTGTTACCACTAATTTGATTACTTAGCCTATACCAAATCATTATCTGCAAGACATTCCTTATCCTGATTAGTACCATGAAAATTAATTCTATGACTATCATCTGGTCAACAGACATAATTTATGAAGATGTGTCCAAATCAAGCATTTAATTGAGAATATGTTGGAGAATGGAGAGATAAAATTGGATAATGGTGCTTCCACTTCTAATCAAACTCTTAGGATCTATTAAAACCCATTTCCCCAACATAATAATCAATAATAATAGAACAATCAACAACAACAACAATGACCAGTGCAATAACAAAATCAACAGTATCAAAATTAAAGGCCAAACTAGTAGAATCAACAAAATCAATAGCAAAAACCACAATAGTAGAACAATGGACAAAACCAAGGTCAGAAAAATAATAACCAACAAACCTACCATGTAGTTTCACCTGAATACAATAGGGTTGTAGGTCATATTGCAAGGGGAAGCATTAATACCATCTCCATTAATCCTAGACCAAACACTAATCAGTCTAGACTGTTGCTAAACAATAATATTCAACCAAATTATATGGATAATCCTTCTTTGACTTGAGAATGCATACAAGCAAACCAAAAAATTAGGATTTCCCATTTTGGACCTTATATTGATAACTTATCCTTGGCATGTGACCACATGCAAGTGCACCAGCAACTAAGACTTGTCCTATCTAGTCCCACACCATTCCCAACATCGGTTAGCAACAATGGTCCAATATTTAATCTTGATTATGCAATCAAAACTTGAATGTCAAAGATTATTATCCCAAGCCCATAACCATCTTCCACTTTGCCTATCATCCAACCAACTATTCAGCCTTGGAATAAACCATCCACTACTGACCAAGACAAGAAGTTTGATATTATGAAACAATTGTAAAAAAAACTAGCACAAATTTCTATTTTAGATTTGCGACAAAGGTCAATAATCCACAAAAACATCTTAAATGAGTTTTTGACCCAATTTAATATTGTTAATGACATATCCCTTGATAAATTTCAAGCTTTGGTTGGACACCTAGCTCCAACCCAATAAGTCACATTCAACCAAAGTGATATGTCTTCCCTTGGCCTACTCCATAATAACCCATTATACATAGAAGTTTATATAAAGTGACATAAAGTGAAATGTGTCCTTATAGACAATGGATCATGCCTCAACATAGTGTCTCTAAAGCTCATCAAGCTTCTTGGGTACACAATGGTAGATCTCCATCTAGCAATAATAACGATCAAAGCTTATGATAATCAAGAAAGGGAATCACAAGGCACCATTAATTTTTCAATTATCATTGGGACTTTGATTCATGATACACTTTTCCATGTGCTTGATCTTAAGTTATCATACAATATGCTTCTAAGTAGGCCTTGGTTATATGAGATTCGTGCAGTCCCATAAATGCTGCACCGATGTATCAAGTTTTCCCACTCAGGGATGGAAGTGAATATTCCAAGAGATTTACACCCAAATGAACACTACAAACATCTTGAGGCCAAATTTCAAAGCTATAATTATTAGTATGGTATGAATCCAAGTTGCAAGTAGGATAAAATAAAGACTATACTTATCGATCCTTCACCAGATAATTGCATAGATCCTAATACATTGGATTCCCTTTCTCATATGCCACCTCTTGAAGCTTCTAATCATTTCACTATTTTAGATAATGGATTGGGAGAGTATGTGACCCATGATACATTTCATATTGCCAATCTTCCTCAGAATCCAAAAACCTTTGGGTGATCTAAAGTCACCCCACATATGCATTGGCAACAAAAGAACAAAGATAAGGGACCTGTCACATTTGTAGCAACATCTGGCCTAGGACCTGACCCTCTTGAAGGGGACAAATCATGATTATAAAATGAAAACCAAGCTAATTGTTATACAAATGCCAAGTATCTTATTCCTAATAGGATCATGGAGCTTCACAATTATGAAGGAAGAGGCCTTAGATTAAATCAGTAAGGAACAATTGAGCCAATTTCCATGACTAAGTATGAAAGACCTTATGGACTTGGATTAAACTACCTTGGGGTGACCCCACATATCTTATTCAAACTCCCTCACCAGTGAATAATGATGATGATGCTAATAATGAAATAGGGTCCAATCATAGCCTCACCTTTGATAACCTAGTTGAAACTAACTTGTTTTATAACAATGCCATTTGTACCCTTACCTTGGCCATTCATCATAACCCTTTCCCATTATATTATCCCCAATTGATATATTGGGACTAATAAGAATCCAATCTACTGATTGATGAGTTCCAAAATGATGAGGCATTCTATGATTTCTTAGGCCTTAGAGATAATGTTCTATTGAGAGATCACAAATCAGGATTCTCAATCACATTAGATCCTGCTACCTATTTTGGATAGAGAATGAACACCCTTAGCCAAAAACAAATAAGTAAAACATTGAGGTCCCAAAGTGGAAACTCTTTGAGGCACTTTTTGACCAAAGAAAAAGTAAAGATAAAGGCCAGTCTAGTGGTGAAAACCTATTTCAGGCACCATTAGATGGGGGTGTTCATTCTTCTTTAAATTTAGACCAGGAGACCACCAATGATGAACTTACCTATGTATCAGAGTTCAATTTTGAGAAACAACAAGTATTTGATCAAATTCTTGAAGAATTCATGACTATTTTTATCACATGGCTAGATATTTCATTAAGGGACTCAGATTCATCATGTTTAGGAGAAGTTCAAGAGCAAGTCCTAATGGAGGACCCTGACATAATTCAACAGTTCAAGTTACTGCCTACTATCCTAGAAGATGGTTTGACACTTCTAGTCAAAGCTATAATAGAGGTAAATATTATGACTCCATCAAACCTAAAATGGATAAAATTAGGTATGTCCCTCACTAAGGAAGAACATGACATCTTTACAGCTCTTTTGAGAGAATTTATAGATATCTTTGCATGGGTCTATTCTAACATGCTAGGTTTAGACCCTACCTTGGTTCTACACCACCTTGTGGTTAATCCTGATGACAAACTGGTAAAATAAAAGCTATGTAAGATGCATCCTCGCATTGCTATGTTGGTAAAGAAAGAGTTGGAAAAAATCTTAGAAGTAGGATGTATCTGATCCATTGACTACTCAGAATAGATCTCTAATGTGGTACCTATTAGTAAAAATCCTGAAGGGATAAAAATTTGTATTGATTTTTGAGACATCAATACAACTTTTCCTAAAGATGATTTTCCCTTACCTAATATCGACATGATCATTGAATCCATAATCGATTATGAAATGCTTTCACTCATGGATGGATTTTTAGGATATAACCAGACTAATATATAACAATGTTCACCACTCCATGGGGAACATTTTGTTATCAAGTAATGCCATTTAGACTTAATAATTATAGAGCTACATATCAAAGGGCCATGACTATCATATTCCATGATATGATGCATGATATTGTTAAAGACTATGTTGATGACATATTAGGAAAATCCAAAACTAGGGCCAACCATCTAGTAGTGCTGCATAAGATATTTGAAATATTACGAGAGTAAAAAGTTAGACTCAATCCAGGAAAATGTGTGTTCAATGTAACTTCAGGTAGATTACTTGGCTTCATCGTGTCTCATAGAGGTATTGAAGTCAATCCAGCTAAAGTTCATGCTATAACTGAGATGTTTCCACCAACTAATTTAAAGCAACTCTGTAGTTTGTAGGGTAAGATCTAGTCAATCTAATGATTCATCTATCAATTAGCAAACAAGTGTCATCCATTTTCACACCTTTTTAATAAAGGAGTTGTATTTCATTGGGATGATCACTACCAAAAAACTTTTCAACAACTCAAAGACTATCTTGTTAATCCACCTATTTTATTACCTCCTATGCTAGGAAAGTTATTCTTGTTATAACTATCATCTACCACTCATACTCTAGGGGCACTCTTGGCTCAACATGATGACAAAGGAAAGGAGCACGCTGTATATTACCTAAGCCATACCTTAGTTACATATGAATATAACTATGCACCTATTGAAAAAGCTTGTCTATTTATGGTCTTCATAGCTCAGAAACTATACCATTACATGTTGAACAATAAGACCACGATCATTTCAAAATTAGATCCACTCAAGTATCTACTATCTAAAATATCTTTGGAAGGAAGAATGGCTAAATAGATCATGCTTCTCAGTGAGTTTGACATAGAGTATGTCAATCAAAAGGTAATCAAGGGACAAGGTCTTATAGATTAACTTGCTGAAGCACCTCTCATAGACACACAAGCACTCACATTTCAATTTCCTGATGAATCTATCATGACAATCATGGACACACCCATTGAGGGGTAGCCTAAGAAACTATTTTTTTATGGTTTATTTACTGAACGTGGATCATGGGTAGGCCTATTGTTTATTACACCATAGGGGGATTTAATCCCTAAATCATTCAAAATCAAATTTCCTTTTACAAACAACATGACTGAGTATAAAGTACTTGTTGCAAGACTTTGACAAGTAGTGTAGTGGAATATATCTCATCTCCAAGTTTATGGTGATTCTCAGTTAATCATCAATCAAGTTACAAATCATTTTTAGACCAAAGATGACAAGCTAGTTCCATATAAAGCCATGGTCGACACTCTTAAACAACAAATTGTCAATATTCAGTTTGAGCACATACTGAGGACTAGTAACAAAACTGTATATGCCATGGATACTATTGGCTCTCTGATTTGACAAACATATAAAACTAGAGTATCAGTTCTTCATTGAGAATTTATTAGTACCAGCTTAGGAACCTTCAATCATTACCATGATTTGTGATATTATTGGTCCTTATTGTATTTGGTACTTAGACCTTTACAACTATCTTCATGACCAAGTTCTACCACCTAACCTATCTTGATAATAAACCAAAGTCTTCATTCATCATTTCGTTATACTCTACTTGGATCCACCCTTTACCTTCATAGTTTTGATGGAACTCTATTTTGTTGTTTAACTTCGATAGTGTCTACATTAGTGTTAAGAGAATTTCATGAAGGAGTGTGTGGAGCTCATTATAATAAGGTAGTCCTATCCAAAAATATTTTGCATACTGGTTATTATTGGCCCATAATAGATGCATATGCCACTGCCTACGTAAAAAAGTGTGACAAATGTCAATGACATGCTAATCTGATTCATGCCCTAGAAAAAACTCTAAAACTGATGTTGACACCATGGCCATTTTCTACATGGGGACTTGACCTCATTAGGAAGATTAACCCCACTTCATCTGATATCCATAAACATATCCTTATCATTGTTGAGTATTTCACTAAGTGGGTTGAAGCTATATTCCTCACGTGACTGGAAAGTAAATTTCCAAATTTATTTTCAACTACCTCATTTGCCGCTGTGATATCCCCTCTGACATTATATCTAATAATGGAGGATCATTTAAGAATAAAGATGTAGACCAGCTATGTACTACATATAAAATCAAACAACATTTTTCTATAGAATATTACCCTCAAGATAATGGCCAAGCTGAGGCATCCAACAAAACCATTGTCAATATTCTCAAAAATATTGTCAATGATGTCGGTCGTGATTGGCACCTTCAGATATTACCTACCCTTTAGACATACCATACCAATCATCATACTCACACATGAGCCACTCCATACTCACTTGTTTATGATACTGAAGCCATCTTTCTCATTAAGGTCAAATTGCCTTCACTATGCATCTCTTTCAAGCATGTCTTAGATGATCATGACTATCGAGTAGTTCACCTACAAGAGCTAGATCTACTTGATGAGAAATGCATGGATATACTCAATAATCTTCAAGCATATCAAAATTGACTCAAAGGCCACTATAATTGATGTGTTAGGTATAAAATATTTGAACTTGGTGATCTTGTTCTTAGAGAAAACCAAAAGAATACCATAGTTGAGAAAAAACATAAAGGGAAATTCAAACCAAACTGGATAGGGCCTTTCATCATCACTACAAATTATGGATCAAGAGCATACAAGCTTGCCACACTAGACATAGATGAGATTCTAGAGCTGATGAATATTATTCATCTCAAGCGGTGTTATGCTTAATAGTCAAAGTGTATTGTTTGTAAGGACCATATTAGTTATGCCATTTTATCACTATTCTTCTTTATACAAATACCATCCCTACCCATCCTCTTCACCATATCCAGTTTATGCTTCTATCCTACCGACCCAGTGTGTTCCAAAGCCTAGCCTATTTGACCTTGGTTTTTGTCATTCATTACACAATTTTAGCATCAAGGTATATGATCAATTTCATTAGTTAGTTCAAGTACTTCAGACATAGATCATATTTTGAGATAGTGTAATAGGAGTTTTTGGTAGTTGCATCCTTCATTTATTATTCCTTTCTTACCATCAGTCATGCTACTAATTATAACCACCTTTGGAAAAATTAGTACTATTGATCTATGTCGTTGTGTCTTGGTTATAACTACCTATGGGCAAACTAGGGGAAACAATAAGCCTTGATGTACCAACTTACTGCTTCTTATGCCATGTTGTGCCTTTTTTTACCAATTGTGCTTATTTTGTTTGATTGATTACTACACTAGTCGAATTCCTCCACTATAAGGGCATAACTACAGTGACTTGAGGTCCTAATCTAGGACTCTGTAGGTAGTGCTCAATACTTGTTGAGGTCAGCTTAGTCACCCTAAGCCATGATCTCACCATTTTGAGAGCAACCTAAGCCATGCTCTCACCATTTTATGAGCAACTTAAGCCATGCTCTCACCATTTTGTGAGCAACCTAAGTTTAAACACTCTCACCATTTTGTGAGCACTTTAAGCCACACTCTCACAATTTAATGAGCAATTTAAGTTTGAGTGCTCTCATCATTTTATGAGCACCCTAAGCCATGCTCTCACCATTTTGTGAGAAACCTAAGTTTGAATGCTCTCACTATTTTGTGATCTTGAACCATTTGGTGTCTCTTCATTCTTGATCGAATTGAGATACTTGAAAAATTCCAAAAACATTTGTAAAATCATTAGAAAAGAACAAAAACATTGACCACTTTTTTGCCTTAAGGATTCTAGGAACCTTTACTAAGTTACAAGCAAATCACTTGTCATTTAGTTTCCCCATCCCTTTGGGCCTTTTTCTCTCACGCACTTGCCATTTTGCAAGACCATTCCTATTATTCTATCCCATCCATTATGTTTGTTTTCCCTAGTTATCACATTCTTCCCATTCCCTGAGAAAACTAAATTTGGCCTAAATTTATTTATTGGATATTACATCCATAGAACTATGTAGGCAACGTCCACTTGTCTAGTGCATATGGAGACAGCTCGACCACCCCCTTCTTTTTTTTCTATTCCCACATTTTATTCATTTGTTAAGTTGTCATCAATTTTCTAGGGGCAATGTTCATAGGGTTTCTATTGCATTATTTATTTGTTTTTTTTACTTATTTTATTTATTTGTCTACTTGTTTGTTTACTTTCAACAATGTTGCCTTGATTCAATTTATGTGTGTTCATTGGGAGATTCCTTTACCACACTTATACTTGATCCATCCATATTCATATGTTTACATCATCATCATAGTTTCTTTCATTGGTGCATTATTTTCTATTGAGTATTGGATTATGGGAGTTAGTCCTTATGCATATTTTAGCCAAGTCCTCATGATGTTATACCATGATCGCTTCTGACATGTGCTCCAACAAACCTCAGCTTCAAGAAGTTTATTCAGTAATGGTGGCATCTCTTGAGTATCGACATCCTGATTCCATCCTAATCATATCCCAAATAAAGTAATTAACCATAAAATATTTTCAACCTTTATTAGTTCAGATGAGCATCTCCCTACTAGTAGGTTATTCCAATTCATCATTACCCTCTGTGTTAAGTTATCATCTTCCTCAACCAAGTTTTTCGTGTTTGCCATAATCAAGGTCTAATGATTATAATCACCTATGGGAAAATCATTACACACCATCCCACCTGCATTTCTCAATGATTATAATTGCCTTTGGGCAAATCATTGTGTTATCACCACTTTACTTTTTTTGCCTATATAGGGGCATGTTATTACCTTGTTTGTCTGTCCTAATTGGGGTAGCTCCATTTTCTCAATAATTATAAATTCCTTTGGGCAAATCATTGTGTTATCATACCATGTTACCACTATCAGGGTACAATGCTTATAACCACCTTTGCGCAAACCATTGTACACCATCCCACTTGCATTCTTAATGATTTTGACTACTTTTTCAATATCATTGTGTTTTCACCCCATCATCTTTCCTTTTTATGGTCTCCTCACTTCATTTCTTTCTTTTTGAGGGACCATTTACCAACCCACTTGTGCCAACCATTCCCTTGAGGGGGCATCGTATAGTTATTTTATCATCATTGTAGTTGTAGGCATACATGACCTTTTCATTATTTGAGAAGACGTTATTGTGCTTATATCTTGTAATGCCTTCCTAAACATGAGCCACTCCTTACTTTGTTGTTTATGGTATTGAAGCCATCCTTCTCATTAAGGTCAAATTGCCTTCACTATGCATCTATTTCAAGCATGTCCTGGATGATCATGACTATTGAGTAGCTCACCTACAAGAGCTAGATCTACTTGATAAGAAATGCACAACTACACTCAATAATGTTCAAGCATAATAGAATCGACTCAAAGGCCACTGTAATTGACATGTTAGGTATAGAACATTTGAACTTGGTGATCTTATTCTTAGAGAAAACCAAAAGAATACCATGGTTGAGAAAAAGCATAAATAAAAATTCAAACCAAACTGGATAGGGCCTTTCATCATGAGTAAAGACTATGGATCAAGAACATACATGCTTGCCACACTAGATAGAGATGAGCTTCTAGAGCTGATGAATTTTATTCATCTCGAGCCATACTATGCTTAAGCATTAAGGTGCATTGTCTATAAGGACCATTTCAGTTATGCCATTTTATCACTATTCTTCTTTATACAAATACCATCCTACCCATCCTCTTCACCATATCCACTTTATGCTTCTATCCTACCGACCTAGTGTGTTCTAAAGCTTAGCCTATTTGACCTTGGTTTTTGTCATTCATTACACAATTTCAGCATCGAGGTATCTGATTAGTTTCATTAGATAGTTGAAGTACTTTAGACATAGATCATAATTTGAGATAGTGTGATAGAAGTTTTTGGTAGTTTCATCCTTCATTTATTATTCCTTTCTTACCATCAGTCTTGCTACTAATTATAACCACCTATAGGAAAATTAGTACCATTGATCTATGCCATTGTGTCTTGGTTATAACTGCCTATGGGAAAACTAGGGGCAACATTAAGCCTTGATGTACCAAATTGCTACTTCTTATGCCACACTGTGCCATTTTTTACCAATTGTGCTTATTTTGTTTGAATTGATTGCTACACTAGTCGAATTCCTCCACTGTAAGGGTATAACTACAGTGACTTGAGGTCTCACTCTAGGACTACGTAGGTAGTGCTCAATACTTATTGAAGTCAAATTAGTCACCCTAGTCACCCTAAGCAATTCTCTCACCATTTTGTGAGCAACCTAAGCCATGCTCTTGCCATTTTATGAGAAACTTAAGCCATGATTTCACCATTTTTTGGACAACCTAAGTTTAAACACTCTCACCATTTTGTGAGCACTTTAAACCACACTCTCACCATTTTATGAGCAACTTAAGTTTGAATGCTCTCATCATTTTATGAGTACCCTAAGCCACACTCTCACCATTTTATGAGAAACCTAAGTTTGAATGCTCTCACTATTTTGTGAGCTTGAACCATTTGGTGTCTTGTCATTCTTGATCGAATTGAGATACTTCCAAAATTCAAAACACATTTGTAAGATCATTAGAAAAGAACAAAAACATTGACCACTTTTTTGCCTTAAGGATTCTAGGAACCCTTACTAAGTTACAAGAAAATCACTTGTCATTTAGTCTCCCCATCCCTTTTGGCCTTTTTCTCTCACGCACTTGCCATTTTACAAGACCATTCCTATTCTTATATCCCATTCATTATGTTTGTTTTCCTTAGTTATCACATTCTTCCCATTCCCTGAGAGAACTACATTTGGCCTAAAGTTTTTTTATTGGATATAACATCCATAGAACTATGTAGGCAACATCCACTTGTCTAGTGCATATGGAGATAGCTTGACCACCCCCTTCTTTTTCTTTTATTCCCACATTTTGTTCATTTATTAAGTTATCATCTATTTTCTAGGGCAATGTTTGTAGGGTTTCTATTACATTGTTTGTTTGTTTGTTTTTACTTATTTTATTTTTTTGTCTGCTTGTTTGTTTACTTTCAACACTATCACCTTGATTAAATTTATTTGTGTTCATTGGGTGATTCCTTGCCCACACTTATACTTGATCCATCCATATTCATATGTTTACATTGTCATCATGGTTTCTATCATTGGTGCATTATTTTCTATTGAGTATTGGATTATGGGAGTCAGTCCTTATGCATATTTTAGCCAAGTCCTCATGATGTTATACCATGATGCCTTCTAACATGTGCTCCAACAAAACTTAGATTCAAGAAGTTTATTCAACAATGGTGGCATCTCTTCAGCACTGACATCCTAATTCCATCCTAATCATATTCTAAATAAAGTAATTAATCATGAAAGAATTTCAACCTTTATTATTTCAGATAAGCATCTCCCTACTAGTAGGTTATTCTAATTCATCATTACCCTCTGTGTTAAGTTATCATCTTCCTCGACCAAGTTTATCATGTTTTCCATAATTGAGGTCTAATGATTATATTTGCCTATGGGAAAATCATTGCACACCATCCCACCTGCATTTCTCAAAGATTATAACTGCCTTTGGGCAAATCATTGTGGTATCACCACTTTACTTTTTTTTACCTATATAGGGGCATGCTATTACCTTTTTTGTCTATCCTAATTGGGGTAGCTCCATCTTCTCAATGATTATAATTGCCTTTGGGCAAATCATTGTGTTATCATACCACATTACCACTATCAGGGTACAATGTTTATAACCACATTTGGGCAAACCATTGTACACCATCCCACTTGCATTCTCAAATGATTTTAACTAATTTTTCAATATCATTGTGTTTTCACCCCATCATATTTCCTTTTTATAGTCCCCTTGTTTCATTTCTTTTTTGTCGAGGGACCATTCACCAACCCACTTGTACCAACTGTTCCCTCGAAGGGGCATTGTATAGTTATTTTATCATCATTGTAGTTGTAGGCATACATGACCTTTTAATTATTTGAGAAGACATTACTGTGCTTATATCTTGTAATGCCTTCCCAAGAAGGGGAAAACTGTAGACACTTAAATTTGGCCTCTGATAACCTCTAATCCGATTTTTAGCCAATTTCCATCCAAAATGCATAATTTGGCCTAAAAACACTAAAAAATGATAAATGATGTGAAATTGACATATTCAAGTGCCAATTTTAGCTAGGGTATCCCTAAATGGGGCAATGCAATTTATGGGATAACTAATTTTGATTAGATTATTTTAAGTCAAAATGTTAATTTTACACCTAAGTGCTCTGGATTGATCTTTCCTATCAAATTTCTTACACAAGATGTGTATGCCTTTGTTATTTGATTTTCATAACTTCCTAAATGGGAATACGATTCCAACGCATCTAACAACACCTTCCAATTCCAATCTAGTCAAATTTTGGACCAATAACATGGCATTTTGATCAATTTGAGTAATTTGTGCACAAAGTGCTTAATCATGCTTAAGAGCTAATTAACCCAAATCAAGGCTTAATAAAAAATTCCATGGAAACTTGTTGAATACTTATTTTTGGAAATGAATATTGAATATTTGCATCATCGGGTGATCTCATTTCTTGGGAAGACATCCTTAGGCTATAAATGCCACAAATATCAAGATTCATGCCTTCCATGCCTCATCAATGCCTTCCATGATGCCCTCCATGCCTCTTAATTGCTTGTTCTTCCAATGTCATCATGAGGATAATTATAAACTTAATTCTAAATATTGAATTAATCCTCAACCACACGTCTCTAGCTTGAGATGGATGGTTCAGGTTGATTCTAGACATTCTAAAAAATCTATAAATTGAGAGGCCATGAACATCGTTTCTAAGCTCTTTTGGTGCAAAGTTATAATGCACAAATATATTCAAGGACTCATTTCAACTAGTGTTACCATGCTAAATTGATTCCAATCCAAGCCAAACCAAAGCCAAAGGTTCCAAGGAGAGATGGAGGTAGACAAACTTCCATTTCCAAAGACTTCATGAGCACAAGTTGAGCAAGCCACCACTACAAAAGCATTTAGAGCATCCAAGAAAGGTGAAGGAATTATTATGTTTTCATTCCTTGCCTTTTAGTTATGTTTGTCATTTATTTTTGCTAACTAAGACCTCTTTAGTGTCTATGCCTAGAGATGTTATGTTATTAGGGTGTTTATTTCATTTTGTTTTCATTTTGGAACTAACACCATACTAACCATCCTCCCTTGAGTCAAATTCCTAGGTTAAGGTTTGGTTATATTACAGATTTTGAAGTGTCTAATACCAAATATGAGTGTCAACATTTTCCCCCATTTTATTATAATAATGAAATTACTAGAGTAAATGAATAAAAGGTAATACTTGAGGATAACCACAATAGGTGTTGCCCAAATATGTATTATGTGACATGCCTTACTCCATTAAAACCTACAATGGAACATGTATAAATCATTTTTTTACTTATGATGTAAAATAAAAAAGAAACAACATTAAACACAAGTGAAATGAAATATAAAGAAATTAATACACTTATATGTATGCAAACCAAACCTGTCTTCTAGATCCTTTTCTTCTAGAGACAATGAAGAATGGGGTGATCATGGCCCATTGGAGATGCCTGAGTAATAACATGGGTTGAGCTAAATATGCCCCTACTCACATTTGAAATGAAGAAGTGCTTAGATGTCATGTTATACATAACCTCATCCCCACATAAATCTAATAAATTTGAGTAAATAGAAACCATTATGAGTTCCAATAAATTTGAGAAATGCCTGAGAGTCTACATAATTTTTTTTTGAATCATCCCTTACAGACAAATTATATGATTCAATTTGAGTAATGCTTGAGTGTAATTTGTTTTTTAATTAAATTTGAGTAATAATGAATAGATAATGACATGCTTTATCATTCCATCTAATAATTTGAGTAACCTTAGTCATATAATATATGCCAATATATTCATGATATCTTAAAAAATGTGAATGTATGCCAATGTATGCCCCCACTGTAATAACCTATGTAATTCAAGGCTGATAATTTGTGTAAAAAAATCATTAAAATTGTGAAATATCATGTAATATTATGAAATTTGTGACATATGTTGTGCATATGCCCCCAATATGAATCAAAGTTGTCATACTATTAGTAAAACATGTAATATTATGTGTAAGCCCGTACCATTATAAAATAATATGTGCCCAAAAATATGATTGTTTGTGAGTGTGAAGGCTTAATCTTTAAGATAAGCCATTTTATATGCCCCCATTTTGAGGTGAGGAATGAATCATGTGAAAATATAGTAGTTAAAGGCATTATGTTATATAAAATATGTAATTAGTGTAAAAAATTTAATAACATGGAGAATATGTCATCACAATTAAAAATAAAACATATGTGTATGTATGAGACATGTATCTTAAACATATACATGTTATGTGAAGATAGATATATCATTGAGAAATAGAGTGAATAATCAACATAGTAATGAATATTTATAAAATGAGTAACAACTAGACAAAAAAGTGCATGATATGTATCTTGGCACTATAAACAAGAATAAGAGTGCATGATATAGATCATGACACTAACAAGCTAAAAAGTCTCAACAACCCCAATAGAGAATCTTAGATTTATCTACACATAAAAAATAGAGTCAAAGAGTCACACATAATTGATAATCAAATGTCACATAAGGCCAAGAGCCACACATAATAGATAAGCAAATGTCACACAAGGCTTACAAACACATGCAATGGATAATTTAATGTCATGCACAATGGATATTCTAATATTATAAACACAATGGACAACATAATGTCCAAAAATTAGAGTGAAACACAATGGACAAATGTCACACAATAAACATAGTCAAACAAAGAACACACAATGACATCAAACATGCATAAATCAAGCAAGGCTAATATATACAATCAATGTATGTCATCATCACATATAGAAAATATAATATCTAGTGAAATGGTACACAAAATAGTATGTATTATAGAAAATCATATATCATCAATGCAAATTAATTTACTATGATTAATGGAAATTGTCATAGAATGATTGAACCTATGTAAATTAGCTAGGTGACCACTATAGAAACATGCCTCCAATGTAATAAGGTAGCTCTCGTGTGCATGAAAGGCCCACATCTATGTGTTCATGTAATTTATGACTAGTATGTTGTGCATCTCACTTATATATACTATGAAATGCATGTGTATATAAAACTTGGATATAAAATGTACTATATATGATCAAACATAAATAAATCATGTAAATAAGCAATACATGTCATGCATAGGTCATGGTTTTTCATTTTTTGTATTTTTCAAGTTTTTAAATATTATGAAATGTTAACCAATGATCCTATCAATGATATACACACATGTAGGTCCTATGTTGAATGTGGATCATGTTACCTGTCATGGTTTAATAGTAACATGTGTGTATGAGTCAAAATCTGAGAAATAATTTTGTGTTGTGAGATATCCATCATAGTCATCCTAAACCATATGATCCTATGTATGTAGTGTTATTGTATGATACATAGTAATGCATAGAGTTTGATGCATATTAGTATAATGTGCTTTTGTTTATTAAGGAACACGTGGAAAACACTAGCTTAGAATGTGATGGAGTAGATAATGGTTCCCATGAATCCTGAATATATCTATGATGTAATGGATGTTTTAATATTAGTCATCTAGGAAAATCCACTATATTCATTTGAGTTTTCTAAGTAGGATGAAACTTAATAGGTTGTACAACTAATTGTGGTGGAGGAATAATTTCTTTCCAAACAAGGTATTCATATGAAATACATGAAACTATGACCACATTATTATCATGTATATGTTTCATACATATGTGTAATGTACATGCTACTACATGCATCTTGTCTATCTAGATGACCTATCAACATGTTGAAGATTCATATGCTCAGTATAACTAAGAATAATGTAACAATGAGTGTGGGGCTTACATAAAGAGGTAACACAATGCATCTCAAGGGTTAATGTTTATGTCCATAAAATCCTTTGATCTTCTTTTTTGTTGTCAACATATCATCTTGGGTATATCCAAGACTAGTAAGGAGTGTCGTGGTACAAATATTTTCACTAAAACCATTATCTACCATGATGTTGTGTATAGGCCATCGATCTATATCTGCACATATAAATAATGGCTCATCAGAATACTTGTATTTGATAATCTCATGTTCTTCAAATGTAATTTTAGGTAGCTTTGTGTGTATACTCTCAAGTGTACTGATATTACCATCTAGAGGATGTTCTTGTATAGTTTTAGAAATGTAGGAAGTTGGAGGAGGATGTGCATTATAAGTCATATGCACATGAGGCTGAGAAGTAGTATCTTGTGTTACATGATTAGGAAAAAAATCATTAAATTTATTAAAATTATCATTTCCCTTAGGTCATATGCATGAATCCTATGTATAATCTTATATATTACATTGTAAGTTGATGCATTTGTTAGTCTAATGTCCTATAGCTCAATGATAGTCATAATATGCATTATTATTAAACCCTTAGCTTGAGGCTTACTCATGTCAACATTTTTTCTGGGGAGGTGGAGAGATAATATTACACTCAAGTAACCTTTGTAATGCCTTGTGATGAGGTTATGGTAAATGCGTATATTTCTTCCTTGGTAGAATTGAGAGAACGAGTTGATTAGGTGGTTATGAAACTACGTTAACTATTGCTCTAGAAGCAATTAGAGGGTTGGGGCCATATTTTAACTTATGTATTGAAATATTTATAACTTCTCAATCCTTAATCATGTGACTTAGGTCATCAAATGACTAGAAATTCTTAAACACAATAGACTGATGTAGAGGGGAAAGTAAGATTTATTAAAAATATATCTTGTAAATCATTATCTTCCATTAGCTTGTCATATTAGAGAGCATAGTCTTGTAACAAAGCACATAATCAATGATAGGCTCATTATAACCTTGTTTTATATTTAAAATTTGAGCATAAGACATCTTCTCACTGATGTTGATTGAAGGTTTACTAAAAATGATCATTTAATAGGTTGAAGGCACAAAATGATTAGAAAGGGAGATCATAAAACCAACACAAGGCATAATTATTAAGACTTTATGGAAACAAATTAACTAATAACTTATCGTTGGATGCATATTCCAAACATGGTGCATGAAAGGCTCAAATATATTGTTTTGGATCACCCTTACCATCATATAATATAAGCTTAGGTGACACAAAACCTTTGGTAAAGGATAGGTTGAAATCTCAAGAGCTAATGCATTATGTAATAACTGTTTCTCTATATTTTTTGCTATTTACATTTAGAAGAAAGAAGAAACTAAGGTTAAAGGTCTTGGGTTTGACGTTACCTGGATTAAGTGTGCACCATATCCAAGCATTTTGGGATCTCCTCTTTGGATGTGGAGGAAACACCTGTTCTCTATAGTTAGTCTGTCATAGTCGCCGATGTCGGTATTCCTATTGAGGTCGGTTGGGTCAATGATGCCAACGTCAGTTTTGTTGCCAATGTCAGTAGGGGCAGTGGGCCTTGGATGAGTTTCAAGGTATTTCTATGGTTGATAGAGGAGTCTGGAAGTTTAAAGGTTTGTGCAGGGTTGCGGGAAAGTGAATAAGGTCTAAGGAAGGGCAAAGGTGTGAAAAGAGGGTAAGAATAAGAGGAAGGCTTTTCAGCCTCTCCACAAAAGAAATCGGGTTTCTCAATAGTTCTTAGAAATATCAAATAGAAAAAAATTACCGATGTATTCTAAAATACTAAAATAAGAAGCAAAATACTTAGCTCTATTCAATAAAGAACCAGAGGTGTCAGAATGCTTATTCCTATTGTGGTTGATGTTGAAGTCCTCGTACAGTGTTTCAATCCAATGTCTTGAGTGATTTGTGTAGAGATTTGGTAGCCAGGAGAGCGATAGTTGAATTTTGATGCTTGGTCTCAGAGTGTGCGCATCGATCAATAAGAAGGCTGGGGGTAGCTCAATGTTGGAACTAGGCTTATGTAACTGACATCGGTGATCTCACCGATGTTGGTTGATGATTGACTGATGTCGGTGGAGGGAGAATAGGTAAAAGGGAGCTCTTGGCCCATTTCTCCATCCGCCAAGTGCCTTTTCCATTGGAGAATGGTCAAAACATGGGCTTATGAGGCACAAGAGTTGGTTAGGAGGTTAGGATGGAGTGAGAATAAGTCATGGGTAGTTAGGATTTAGATGACCTAGTCTCAGGGTGACTCATAGGGTAAGAAATGGTCTTAGGGTGAGGTGTTTAGGTGAGGTGTCCAAGGTGAAAGGGGTTCAAGTGTGGGTTAGGAGTGATAACATGTTAGAAAGGGACCAAGGAGGGGGGGGGTTGACACAATATTGGTGTCTACATTTGCCCCTTTTTGTCTTGTGATTTATCCTAACGAACTGCAAGACAAAAATAGATGTAGGTTACCCCAGGTATGGGAAGAGGTATTCCCCCTCAAAACAGGAATCGAGAGAAGGGAACCCAAAATCGAGTGCCGATTTGATAGGCAGTGGGTGGGTAAGGTGAGGTTGGAGTGTGAGTGCTGCAATAGTTGAGATTGTGCGTATACCACTTCACTTGATAGGCAGGTCAAATTGTCATAGGCAAGGTCGAGGAGCACTAAAATTGAAGTAATCAATCTCCAACTTATTAGTGGTAGCTGATTGGGTTAAATGATCAAAGCTGTAGTTCCAATGGTTGAAGAGGACTAAAATCAAAGTAACTTGTCCCCAGCGTATTAGTGATAGCTGATTAGGTTAGATCGATCAAAGCTGTATCTCCAATGGTCATCATGTTCCAAGTATCTGGGCTAGGAAGTGCTCCTGGAAAACACAAAAATGTCATAGGTATTGGGGATCAACTTGGTCGCGATCCTACAATAGGTGTGAGGGTTGTGGATAATTTGCTAACTATTCATGAGGTAGCATATGCAATCAAAACAACCAAGGCAAAGTTGTCTTAAAAGTGGTTGTGGTCTAAGGAGATAGTCGCGATCTCCAAGGTCATTGGTTGAGTCGGGCTAAGATATAAGTGATCTCAAGTGTTGTTTGTTGTGGTTAAGGAGATGTATTTGATCTCTAATGTGTCCCATGAGAAGTCTAGGTGACTTCTATAGTGTCAGGGCTGGTTGTTTGGTTATGATTTTGGACAGGGTTAGATAGTTGGTCCATTAGGTAGACGAACGAACGAATGAATGGACGAGCTAACCTCAAAAAATGCCATGTCAACTGAGTGCTACCTACATAGCTCCTGTTTTAAGGGCCTTAGGCCAATGTAGTTCTCCTAGAAAGGGAAAGCAGAGGGTAGGTTATGGATTGGGTTTGACTAGGTTAGGTCATGGTTAAAGGTTAGATGGTTAAAAATGAGGTAGTTTAGGATAGGTGGTGAGCCTAGGGTCAAGGTAGGCAATAAGTTTTGGGCTTAGATAGTTGGTCCATTAGGTAAATAAATGAATGAATGGCCGAGCTAACCTTAGAAGATGACATGTTAACTGAGTGCTGCCTACATAGCCTCTATTTTAAGGGCCTCAGGCCAATGTAGTTCTCCCAAAAAGGGAAGAAGAGTCAAAGAGGTTGATAGTTATTTTGGTTATGTTTGAAATGATGAGTGTATGATGATGTTATATCCTTTTCCATATTGTGTGATGGTGTATGCTATAACATAGGTTATGTGGTTTTTCATCCTTAGCAATTTTCCATATTCATGATGGTGTATGCTTAAAATGAAATGAGGTTATTTATGCTTCAGCAGGTTTCCATATTGGTGATGGTGTATGCTTGACATAAATTGTGTTTGGTTGATAGTTTCCATGTGTATTGTTTTTCATAGAAACTAGTGTGAATGGGCTATGATAATTTATATAACACAAATTGGTATTTGTATTAAATAAATCATGATGTTATGTTTGTGGTTAGGAAAATGTTTTGGTATGTGAAGAAGGTGTGTAAGAAGTGAAAGGCTTGTTGCTCTTTCATTGACAAAGACCATAATGATAGCATAGATAGGGTTGTTGCAAACAAAAGCCCCATTCATGCATTACGTCGTTTGACCATTGGTTTGTGTTAGAGAAGTACTCTAATCACTTGACGTTAAATGAGCTCAAAGTCCCTTGAGAATGTTGGGGTAATAGGTGTGATTATGTGACATGTAAGGATAGCATAACCCTTTTTAGCAGGGATAACTTTGCCCCTTTTATAGATGACCCTGAGAACAACTATAGGCAAGTCTATGACTTAATAGTTTGTCAGTCAGTTAGTTTTTTTTGTAGACTGATCAATGCCAGAAGTTTACTTGGGGATGTTGTTTTGTGTTGTGGTCATATGAAGCTAATCGATGTGGGAAGCTTCTGATAGGGTGCTGTTATGGTAGCAAAATTTGAGCATAGCCATCCTTCGAGGGAGTGATCTATGTTTTGCTTTGTATGTTTTGATGTCTTTAAATAGCTGTCCTTCAAGGGAGTAGTTTATTAAGTACAATAATAATGCAGCTATCCTTCGAGGGAGTAGTCTACAGTTATAGTTTATGACCTTTTGTTAGGCATCCTAGTTATATATAGTTATATATATATATATATATATATATATATATATATATATATATATATATATATATATATATTTGGCTGAAGTTTTAGTCATGGACTAGACTATAGAGGTTTTAGGGGTTTCCCTTTTATTAGGACAAAGCATTAATGCTTTAAAAAAGGTGTTATGTAAATTTTGTAGGGAAAAAAGGTTGAAAGGAATATGAATGAGGATAATGGGGGTTGCTCAAGGGATGAACTCAAGGTAAACATCAAGTGAGTGATTACTTGGTTAACAGTAGAATGGTCGCAGATGCAAGGCATTAAGGGGCTCAAGTTTTGGCTGGCCTTCAAGAGAAGACAGATGATAAGTCCCTAATCCATACTTGTGCATTATTATGTAAGGTCTGAGCTAATTAGGAGCAAACTTGCCGCATTTGCTTTTTTCCATATTGGTCACATGTTGGTTTTCTTTAAGGACGAGATCTCTGATTTTGAAATCTTGCTCTTTCAAATTTTTATTATAGGCACGCTTGATGCGATGTTGGACGTGAAGTAGGTTAGCATGTTGCTAGCATTTGATACAATGCTGAACATAGTCACTGTAGTCTTGGTTAAGAGTGGGCCAATAATAGCCAAGACAGAGGATGCGCTTTCCAATTGAGTTACCACTAAAATGTCTTCCACAAATCCCATCATGGACTTATTTGATGGCATGAGATGTCTCAGTGGTGGTTAAGCATTGGAGAAGGAGGCCGTTGAGACCTCATTTGTAGAGAAGACCCCCTTGCATGGTGTATCAAGCAGTACTCTTGATAAAATCCCATCGTCCATTATTAGAGAGGTCAGGAGGAATGATAGAATAAGTCAAGTAGTCAACAAGTCATTTATACCAAACATCATGTGGACTAGAGAGGTTAGGAGGAATTTACCCCAGAGATGTTGGTTGAGATGTGCCTAAGATAGAAATCTTGGGTTTTGGTGGTTGAGAGGGCTTGGCAAATGGATATGTCAAAGGGGTAGAAACCTACTCTTTTCCTTTATCTTTTAGGGTTTGGGACCTGGTGGCCACATTAATGGTGTTGATTTCAAATAAAGGGGGAGAAGGTGGTAGAGGGACCATAATCTTGCATTGGGATCTTGATTCAAGTGAGGAGGTTTGGGAGGCATGGGATGGTGTCGGTGGTTTGTCAAAAAGGTGGTCAAGAGAATCCTTAATAAGAAGGGTGTCCTTTTCTAGGTGTTGGTGAATGACAACCTTAAGGGTGCAGCAACGCTCAGTATCATGTCCAAGTGTGCGATGATACCAATAGATTTGAGTGTCGTTGAATCAAGATGGTTTTGATTCAAGAGGTCAGTATGGCTTAATGGGTGGGAGAACGATGCTAGATAATTTCAACTATTGGCATAATAGTGAAGCATAAGAACCCACCAATGGGTTTGTGCTCATTGTTGTAGTAAGGGTTGACAACTTCTATTTAGGAGTTGTAAGGGGAGTTTTTCGTACCACCTTTTTGGTTGGTGGTGTGGCCACACGTGTAGATGACACTTTCTTGGTGAGAGGTGTTGAATTTTTTAGAGGAAGTATGTTTTTGACGGGTAGAGGGAGTAATGGAGGCAATTTGTTTTTGTGAGGTGTTGGAATAGGGAGCACTCCTGTTAAAGTGGAAGGATGTGGACCCAAGATAGAGGGCAATGGTGAAGGTGGGGGAGGAGTTCTCTGATGTGGTTTAACATCCTTCTTTAGTTTGGTGTAAGGACCACTATTATGTGGGGTGAGGTTCAAATCTATCTTCACTTGTGGGTGAGTGAGGTTTGATATGGGGCAAACACTGAGAGATTTAATCTATTTCAGCATGGTGGACACCTGTGATGGTTTGGATTCAGACATGGAAGGCTAAGGTTTTGATGATTTAAAAGTGGAAGCCCACTCCTTGTCAGAGACTTTAGGGTGAATTATTGAGGAAGGTTTGGCAGTATAAGGTGAAGTGAAATGTGTAAGATAAGGAGCCTTAAGTCGCTCCCATAACACCTCATGTTTTAGGTTCCTAGAATGGAGAAATCCTAAATTTTTTGCCAAATGAGAGAAGGGTTTAGATAACATCACGTGAGGTCTTGCATTCGGTCTTTTAGAGGATTTGGGAAATTATGAGAGTGAAAATGTGTTAGATGCAGCAATCACAGGCATCTTCCTCAGCCGAAGTGGGTGAGGTGGCAAGTTCTTCTCTCAGTGGAGAAGGGATTGGAGAATGCAGCTCTTCAAGAGGATAGAGTGCAGGGATGATCATGCCTTCCATGTGTGGTCTAGGAGTAGAGAAAGTATGATCTCCCATTGGTGATAAGAAGGATGAGGGTGGGGCCACTGGCGTTGGTGCCATCAAAGCATCCTCCAATATGGGAGAGGTCAAAGTAGACTCTCCTACGTGTGAAAGGGGGGTGGATGGAGGATTATCCTCCATCGGTGGAGGAGAAATAGGAGAGGAAGGCTCCTCTAAAGGGTGAAGTAGAGGGATGATGGCCCCTTCTACATGAGGGCATGGGGTATGAATGGTAACTTCTTCCAATGGTATAAGAAGAGGGAAGGTGGGGGCAAGAGGAATAGGTAATACAGGATCCTCACGAGGTAGAATAGTGGGTAGAGGAGGTGTTTGATGTCATGGGGATGATATAGGTTCTTATACCCATGGTGGAGAGATGGGTTGACTAACCTCTTCAGATTGTGGGAGAGGTTGGATAGGAATGACAGGAAAGACCATGTTGACCGTGCGTATGTTGCGTTCTTGAGGGTCATCGGCCATGGTCTGAACATTGTTTTGACTTGGGGGATCATTAGGGAATGGTCGCCTAAAGACATCCATGTTTTGGTTAGCTAGCACATTAGGGTTATCCAAAATAAGGTCCCCTTTGTCTATCATGTCTTGAATAATGTTTTTGAAGGTTTTGCAATTCTCCATGTCATGACCCTTGACATGATGATAGTTACAAAAGTCACTTTCCCTATACCATGCAGGGATGGCTCATGAGGGGTCAAATTGGACTGGTTAGATATGAGGGAGGTTAAGGACTCCCTAATTTATTAGTTTATCTAATATGAAAGCGTATGATTCTCCTATTGGAGTGTATTGTCACTATTCATATCGTTGTTGGAATTGTCTTGTGATGTTTTGTGAAGTTGAAGGCTCAGATTGGTTGGTTGTGGTAGAGAATGATGACCTAAGGACCACAACGTTTGCTGATCCCTTAAATTTGGAGTGGGAAGAAGAAGATTTGGAAGAAGGGTCATTAGATTTTGCATTGGTATTTTTGCTACATAATTTAACCCTATCCTCTTCGATTGCACGGAGTTCAAGCTTTCAGGCCATAGTGAAAGCTTCATCGAATGTGCGGAAAGTTTAAACCTGCAAAGTAGATGAAATGTGCTTGGCACATGCTCTTGAGAAGAGCTCAATGAGCTTAGGTTGAGGTAGTGAAAAGGAGAGTTAGTTGATCAAACCTCTCTAATGGGTGATGAAGTCTGCTATTGATTCATCCTCGAATTGTCTAATATAATAAAGGTCCGTGATGGAGACCTTCTGGGTAATATTAATTGAGAAATGGTTGAGGAATAACTGAGTGAGTTGAGTGAAGGTGAAGAGAGAATGACTGGTAATGGAGCTATACTAATCAAGGGTAGCACCAGAAAGTGATATAGGGAATGTGTGAAGTAATAACACATCATTGTGGGCTATGAGGTAACAAGCGTGTCTAAACGCTCGCAAATTTTGTTGTGGGTCCTCTTTACTCTGAAAGCGAGTAAATTTTTGGAGTTCCCATTGGCTAGGGTATGGTCGAATGGGAACTGAAGGGTGAATGGGTTTGTTGTAGATTTGTTCATATGAAAGAACACTCCTTGAACTCAAAATAGATGTCTCAAGGTTAGACATCTTATCCATCATCATCTTAATTATATCGATAGATGGATTGGCATGAGGGGCACCCCTAAGTTATAAGGTACCTAGAAGGCATTGGGAGGGGTGTATGACATACTTGGTTGCATTTGTGTAGATGCAACATATTGATAGTTTGTCATAGGGGCCAATGTCGAGGCCAAGGGGACTTGTCTCATGAAGTTGGAGGGCACAATTTGATTAGATGCCGTCAAGGGTGGTTGAATGGTGGTGACACTGGTTAAAGGGTAAGTGGTCACTCTTGTGTTTATGGGTGCAAGAGTGGATGGGATAGAGACAAACAAGTTCTAGAAAGGTGTCAAACTTGGTTGAATTGTTTGTAGTTGAGGGGGTATGGAAACCTCGATGGAGGTAGGGCCATAAAGGATAGAAGGGGAGGCCAAATCTTGAACATTGGCCATGGTTGGGTTACTAGTTAAGGCAATGGCCTGAGTGACCATAGGTTGGGTAGCAGATGTTGTTGATATCATTGCCACTTCAACCAAGGAAGTTGGCATCCCATAAATAGGGTTACCTGAAGGATCTCGCATTTGGCTTCTAGCAAGATAGTGTTGGAGAGCCTTGATGTTGTGGTCAAGGAATCTCTCAAATTCTTGATCCCCTTCAGGAATAATAGGAGGTCGATCGGGGGTAGGTTGGATAGGAGTATGCTCGGTGTCTGAAGTATACTCCATTAGAGGACTTGGCACAAAGGGCAAAGGTGGGAGTGGTTGTTGACTCACGTGGTCAACAAGAGATTTGGCTTGACTGCGTGTCAAAACCATCCAAGGTGAAATGGGTTCAAGTTTTAAAAACTATGTGTTTTTAGTTTCAAAAAACCAAAATTTGTGTTTAACAGCAAGAAAGTCAAGTTTTAAGCTTGCTATTTGGGAAGAAAATTTATTGATAGTGACCGATGTCAGTTTCTTAACCGATATCGGTTATAAAATGTTTTTGACATCAGTGAGTTAACCGATGTTGGTAAAGAATAGTTGCCGATGTCGATGGAAAAATTGATGTCAATTTCTGTGTAATTCTAGAAATACAAAAAATTGATAGTTTTTTGGAAAAAGAAGATATTTTGAGTTGTTTTTAGACTTCAAAATGATGTGACCTTACCAGCTCAAACAATTAGATAAAAATAATAGAATAGATGATTAGGCAAGCAACCTCTAAAATGTTACCTTCCTAGGAATGAGTTTTAAAGTCATGGTGGTTTATGCCTTAATAGAATGTGTTGGGAGTTGGGCTTGTAGAACGGGTCCTTAAAAGGAAGTCTATGGCTAGTTTTGGGTTATGTTATGGTGCTTAAAGATCTGTGTTAGGTTCAGTACGTGGCCCTGGTGCTAGGGCTTTCTCCCTTCACTTCACGAACCCAGAGCCGAGCTGGGTTGCTTAGCCAAAATATACTTTGCCTATAGTTTATACTCTGCCAGAGAACAAAGTGGGTCCTCCTCTTGGTGGTGAAATCCAAGTAGGATCGCCAGGTAGGGTAAGGTATCTGCTAGGTGATGAAATCCTAGATGGGCCTTGTCTTAGGTAAGTTTATGTGTTTAGTTTGAAGTGATTGTGGTTTGGTTGTGTAACATTTGTGCACTATGATTTATTCATAATGCTTTTAATTACTAAGTGGGCTAAGTATGCATTCAAGCAAGAATGAAATGTAGTAGTTTTTAACCCATATTGAAATATGTTGTTCAAATGCACACAATCGGAGAAGAGGTTAAGAGTATGATTTTTTCACTACTCTATAATGCATGCAAGAAGTTACAAGAAGAGATGTTCTTTTTAACTTCTGCTAATGGTTTCCTTTTGAAACAAAAAGATAGAAGAGATGACGTAAGAAGAGAATACTTTTCTAATGCATCTATATGAAAGTTTGATTTTTCTAAAAGAAGAAGAATGAACCCAAGGAAAACTCCAGGGGTCCCACCAGGAGTGCCAGAATGTTTCTCTATATTTTTTTCTATTTACATTCAAAAGAAAGAAGAAACTAAGGTTAAAGGTCTTGGGTTTGACATTACCCAGATTAAGTGCGCACCCTATCCAAGCGTTGTGGGAGCTCCTCTTTGGATGTGGAGGAAACACCTGTTCTCTACAGTCAGTCAGTCACAGTCACTGATGTCGGTATTCCTGTCGAGGTCAGTTGGGTCAATGATGTCGACGTTGGTTTTATTGCCGATGTCGGTAGGGGCAGTGGGCCTTGGATAGGTTTCAGGGTATTTCTGTGGTTGACAGAGGAGTCTAGAAGTTTAAAGGTTTGTGCAGGGTTGTGGGAAAGTGAATAAGGTCTGAGGAAGGGCAAAGGTGAGGATAGGTGTGAAAAGAGGGTAAGAACAAGAGGAAGGCTTTTCAGCCTCTCCACGAAAGAAGTCGAGTTTCTCAACAGTTCTTAGAAATATCAAATGGAAACAAATTACCAATGTACTCTAAAATACTAAAATAAGAAGCATAATACTTAGCTCTATTTGATAAAGAACCGGAGGTGTCAGAATGCTTATTCCTATTGTGACTGATGTTGAGGTCCTCATACAGTGTTTCAATCCAATGTCTAGAGTGACTTGTGCAGAGCTTCGGTAGCCAGGAGAGCGATAGTCAAATTTTGATGCTTGGTCTCAGAGTGTGTGCGTCGATCAGCAAGAAGGCTGGGGGTAGCTCAATATTGGAGCTAGGCTTATGTAACCGACGTCAGTGATCCCACTGGCATTGGCTGATGGTTGACTGACATCGGTGGCAGAGAATAGGCAAAAGGGAGCTCTTGGCCCGTTTCTCCATCTGCCAAGTGCCTTTTCCATTGGCAAACGGTCAAAACATGGGCTTATGAGGCACGAGAGTTGGTTAAGAGGTTAGGATGGAGTGAGAATAAGTCATGGGTAGTTAGGATTTAGATGACCTAGTCTCAGGGTGACTCATAGGGTAAGAAATGGTCTTAGGGTGAGGTGTCTAGGTGAGGTGTCCAAGGTGAAAGGGGTTCAAGTGTGGGTTAGGAGTGCTAATGTGTTAGAAAGGGACCAAGGAGGGGGGGTTGACATAATATTGGTGTCTACAATAACACATAAGAATTAGTAGTAGTTCCCACTATGGAAGAATTATGTTGTAACTATGTAACCATATTATGGCTATCATTAACTGTCTCTACTAATGTTTGAGCATCATGCATTAAAAACTATGTATTATTAGATGATGTGACATGAGCAGTAACCTATATTGGTATGAAAATATGTTGTGTAGGGATAGCCATAGTAATATGAGAAAAATTGAGCGTTTCCCCTTGTAGACATTAAAATTAAGATTTAATGCTAAAATAATGCACTTGTGACCACTCCTTATGCATACTTAATTGATGCTCAATTTCATAGTTTTAAACTATTATTCCAATACTTCTATGTGGATGAGCCTCTATCTTAACACAACTTTGATACTGAATGTTCCTATTCCTCATTACAAGCATCCTAAACTCATTAATTGATTGATTCATTCTTCTAATTTAATTGTCTCTATTCCTTAGATGAAATTGCTCCTTCAAGATAATCCTATAGGTCGGTCCTATTTAAATCCATTGGTTTCATCTTGCTACTAATTAATGTCTAGTTACCCAAATTCAAATTTATCTCAATGGGTCATTCTACTTTTTCAAAAGTAAAATATATGGAAATCCTAATAAATTCACTATATAAGCACATTTTATACCCATTTGTATAGGGAGGCTTCCATTATTACAAATACCAATTACTATCTAATTGCAGATTAAGAGGAAAGTACCTATTCTTCCAAATTATGAGTCCACACAACCCAAAAAGCCCCAAGCTAGGTTGAAATATGAAAATAAGGTCACAAGTCATAGTTTTAAGCACATAATCACACTAGAATTACATTAGTTTATAACATTTGACCAATATTTTACACACACCAATGTAGCATGGGAGAACCACATGGAGTTTGACCCCCATATTTAGAATATTGATATGTAGGTAACACTTAACACATGGGGTATTGAGGTCAATAAAAAACCCCATCCCCTTGTATTTTTCCCCCATTTATAACATTTACTTTCTCTTGTCATTGATCTAGGGTTTTTGAGTGAAGAAAAAGGCATTCAATGACCCCTACTATCTGTATATACACATGCACCTACTGGTGAAGGCATGCCTATTAGAATTTACACAGAGTGTAAAAAACCTAAAGGATGAAATTACAACCTATATAGATTAGTGCAATCCTATCAATTTTAAATAATGCAACCTTATCCAAAGATAACACAAAGCCCTATCCCTGATTCACAACAACCTCACACATCCTCAGTCAATTTCACAATCACTATTTTAGTCCTAGAGACCCGAGTTCTAGCTAAGTTGTTTATTTTTAAATACTTTTCCCTTTTATCACATTTTTAAAAATATTAAGTTGTAAATTAGTTATGTCTATCTATTATATATCTTATGGATTCTAATTTACTCAGGAGTTTGGCTTAATTAGATTAACACTTCTTAATACCAATTTTGAAAAAACATATTGGCAAAACTTATTTGAGACATAAATAAAATCACCTCAATATACTATTGTACCACCACTAGAGATCATACCTATTAAACACATGCATATATATGAGGTGGGTGAATTTAGTAAAACTAATCAAAATTTACAATCTATATATGTTTCAGAATAACAACATTCACCTAAAAAGGTAGAACAAGAAGATAATGTGAATGAATTAACTTAATTAGTAAATTCAAATGATGTAAATTTTATATTTGTATAGGATACTGATGATGATTCTGATGTTAATTTTGATGATGATACAAAATACAATACAAATGAATATTGATAATTATTTATGTGGTTTGAGTTTAACCCTAGTTGGCCTAGGTGAATATAGAGATGATTCAAAGGAAATAATTCAAAAGAATACAAATAAATTAAAAATAATGATTTTAGATATTGGTACAGGAAATATTAATTTTTGCAATGTATATACTGTAGACACCTAAATTTGGGCACCAATGACCTCCAACTAGGCTTTTGACCAATTTCCACCAAAGTGTAAAATTTGGCCTAAAAACACTAAAACACATTAAATGAGTTGAAATTAACATATTAAAGTGCCAATTTTGGTCAGGGTATCATTAAATGGGGTAATGTAATTTATGGGCCAACTAACTTTGATCAGATCATTTTGAGTTAAAATGCTAATTTTGCACCTAAGTGCATTGGATTGCTCTTTTCTATCAAATTTCTTGTACGAGATGCATGTCTTTGTTATTTGGTGTTGGCAACATCCTAAATAGGATAATGGATCTAATGCATCTGACATTGACTTCTAATTCCAATCTAGCTAAATTTTGGACAATAATAAGACATTCTGATCAATTTAAGTAATTTGTGCATAAAGTGTTTAATCATGCTTAAGAGCTAATTAATCAAAATCAAGGCCAAATTAATAATTCCATGGAAACTTGTTTAAAACTTGTTTTTAGAAATGAATATTGAATATTTGCATCATCAGGTGACCTCATTTCTTGGAAAGACATTCCTAGGCCATAAATGCCACAAATATTAGGATTATGGGTCTCCCATGCCTCTTTATTACCTCCCATAATTCATTAATGTCCCTTATTCTAAATTTATGATGCAGATAATTATGGATTTTAATTACATAATTTAATTAATCCATGACCACACATCTCAATCTTGAGATGGACGATCATGGTTGGTTCTGGTCATTCTTGAAAATCTATAAATAGAGAGGCCATGAACATCATTTTAAAGCTTAATTTATTAAAAGTTAACATGTCAAATTGATTCCAAGAGCTCTCACATGCCAAAGTTATGATGCCAAAATATTGAGCCAAGCCAAACCAAAGCCACAAGGTGCCAAGGAGAAGAGAAGATAACCAAGCCTCCTTTGATGAAGACTTCATGAGTACAAGCGAATCAAGCCACTACAAAAAGCATTTGGAGCATCCAAGGAAGGTGAAGTATTCTTATTTTATTTACTTTTTAGTTGTGCTTTTCATTTTTTTTGTTATTAAGCTCACCCTAGTAACTAGGCCTAGAGATGTATGCTAATTAGTGTGTTTTTATCAATTTGTTTGCATTTTTGGACTAACACAATACTAATCACCTCTCTTGAGTCAAATTCATATTTCACATAAAGGAAATATTAGTTTTTCCAATGTATATAATACACAAAGTGCTAATTTATCCGGTGTACCATGGACTAACATCTTTGTTAAATCTAGAATTACTAGAGATTAAGAGGTACAATACATAAACTAGTGCATTATAGGTATGGATAGGTTATCTTTGGAAGATTTAATATATAATTTTGAGTTCGCATATATTGAACCAATTATTAGAATACAAGCTAACAATGGATAAGATAAACCACATGTTATGTTAAAAATGTTGTTTATCAGAAAATTGATGGTTTTGCATACAATAAGGCATATATATACTAATAGATTATCTAATCAATAAGGAAAACCTTAATGTAATTTTCACATAATAATTGGGCATGCTACTAATACTTGTTTAGAATTACAACATAAAAAATAGAAATACAAAGGTAAAGACATTATTTAAATTATACAACTCATACTACCAACCACTATGGCCCATAATAAGGGTCAAATATTAAAAAAATATAAGAATTTAAGAACGAATCCTTTAATTATTCCAATTTTTATTGAGAATGAATATGGACAATGTGAAAATAAATGAGGATATAGAGCCAAATGTATGTAACTTGTATTTCTCCAGATTTTAGGACATGATCAAGATAAATTACAAACAACTATATATTGCCAAGATTCAATAGGGCATATCACACTACTAGTTGCATGTGGTCCCAAAGTTGTGGACATGCTAATTTTTATTCTTGCAAATAGGAAATCAAGTGCTACATTTGGTCAACAATGGTTTCAAGAAATAGAAGCTAAACTTCATAAGTTAAAACATTATCTCACATTCAAATCTGAGGATACTAGAATTCATATTATTCATGATGGTATTGATTATAATCATAAATTTAGAAATGAAAAAAAATCAAAGTTGATTTTTCCTAATATACCATATGAGGCTTCCTGTACAATGGAGCAACATGTTATATGCATGCACAAGATCCATAAAAATGCACATGGAAAATCTGAATTTATAGAGAACAAGTATTATGATGATCACAATGATGATGATGTGTGGGAATTTGACAAGATTTAGTATATAAAAAGGAATAATTTTCCAGTAGATCCACCATTTGATTATCCACATGCCTTGGAGATGTTAGATTTTTAAAAATTTTCACGTATATATATTTAAAAATTATAAAAAAATAGAATATTTCAAAAAAATTAAAAATCATGACCTTTGCATGATATGTGTAGCTCATTTATATCAGTTGATTTGTGCTTCAATATAGGTAGTTTTTCTTTATATCTAATTTTATATCAAATATGCTTCACAAGTGTACATGAGTGAGTTACAAAACATATATGTTGTCACTTTCATATGTAGTTGCAAGTGGTGATATTGTCTTAGGCCCAAAATTTTTACATAGATAAAACTACACTTCTACAGATAGTCCCATTATAGTGAGCTTATCCCAATATACAGGCTCTAATTTATCAAATTCAAAATAGTCACAAGACTTATACAACTTATTTGCATCACAACAGATTCACTAGGGCCATATTTTACTTAGGTTTTATCACTATATGATTATCCCTTTTATTCCTACTATAGTACAATACATTGTGCAAATATTTTTTATTTTCTCAGTTACTTTATCATTACTATCTCATTGGATACTTGAATTGTTGTATATGATGATGTTAAATTTTACTTATGTAGATAAATTTCATGTATTCATGCATGTTTATTATGTTTGCTTCTTTGCTTCATGCTTTATGTGTATTATTCTCTAGATTATAGACATTTGAACATGTCCTTATTTGTGGCTCTAAGCCTCATTGTGTGTTTTATACGTGTGAGTGGCATTTAAGCATGTCCCTTGTATGTGGCCCCTTGGCCTTATTTCATGATTTGTGTACTCTTGTGTGTACTATTTGTGTGTGTGTTGGTCATGGCCATGACTCTTGGGTTCTATGTTATGCTTAGTTTTTTTATGCCATGATGGATATCATGCATCTCTATAGTTTTATGATACCATGATGTATGTCATACATCTTTTATAAGTTGTTCTATATCAGTTTCATATATTCAGTATATGATCATTGTTCTCTTCATACCTAATTTCTAACATCTATCTAAACATGACATTATTGATGTTTGGCTTTACATGTATCATACATTACTTTATTACTCAGATAATCTATATGATGCCATGATATCCAATGTTTATCATTATTGCATTTCAATATTTACATATAATTGTTTGCATAAATTTTATTTTGAGATAAACTATTGTGTAGGCTTCATAACTCACCTAAAAAGAGGGGGCATACATAGTGTCTTGTCTTAGAAAAAAGTTGCAATAATCCACTACACATACATAAAATAACAATATTTTTTTAGTTGATCATAGTGTATACTTAGTTTTAATTAAGAAGTACATTCAACCAATATCTCACCATATGGATAATGGTGTATACCAGTATTATCCAACATAATGCACTTTCATCCTAAAAATTAGAAAAATTATTTTCTATAATTCTCATAATCATACTCAGCCTACAAAATAATTTTTAGTGGTTACCCAAAAATAAGTTAATTTTTCTTACACAAGATTATTATAGATTTTGCTTAGATTGGGCAATTATGTGTGATATTAATTCTAGGTTTTTGTATATATTTTTTTACGTAGATGTTCAATGATATTAATCAGTTATTAGAATCAATATTCTTAGATATCAGTTTGGGGGCATGCATGTGCAACATTATCACTTTCTTGACCATTTTTACATGAGTTTCCATAGAAGACATGACAATTCATATTATTTTTTATGTTGTCTACACTAGACTTATTTTGTATTATATTTCAACAGTTTTTGTACTAGTTTTACACAATTTATTTCACCACTTTTGCACCATAATGAATCTTATTCCATCTATAACAACTAATTTAGATTTTTTCACCAATTTTTCACTAGAATGGTCTATTAGAACTCATACAAGGATTCCAATGTAATTTACCATCTTGATTTGTGCAAAGATGAAGTCAAGTGTATCTTGAGTTTTAAGCACAAATTCTCTTGGCAATGAGGATTAGGGTGTGCATGGTCCAATATAAGTCTTTCAACAAATAAATATCTAAGGGTTCAACCCTCTCTAGTTACTAGTTTTTCACCATTAAACACAAAGGTTTGGGTACATGAAAATGTGTATTCATTCCTTATTATTAGATCCAAAAGTTTTTATTCTTTAATTTCACTTTGTTATCTTAAGGATTTATCTATACATGTTTAATTGTAGGTTTACATGAAGCACAATTCAACATATCTGCATTCAAAACCTTTCTTCATAGGTAAGCTTGGGTATAACCCTTTTCCTTCCTTTTCCTTTTAATCTAGTAATTTTTCTTTGCTACATTACTAAAATAAATGTGGGGGGGGGGCGGATGGAATGTAAACACTAAAATTAACATTTAATATTTTAACAGTGCACTTGTGACCACTCCTTATGCACACTTAACCTATGCTCAATTTCATGGTTTTAAAATATCACTCATTTACTTTTATGTAGATGACCCTATATGTTAAGGTAGTTATGATACTAAATGTTCATATTCCTCATTCCAAACAACATAGAATCATTAATTGACTGATCCATACTTCTAGTTTAGTTTTATTTATTCCTTAGATGAAACTAATCCTTTAATACAGTCCTGTATGCTGGTTGTGTTTGAATCCACCGGTTTCATCCTCTTGTCAATTAACGCCCAATTTCCCAAATTCAAAATCATCTTAACGTGTCTTCCACACATTTCATAAGTCTAATTTGAGGAAATCCTAAGAAGCTCATGTTATAAGCACATTTTATATGCATTTTTATAGGGAAGCATCCTTTATTACAAATATTAGATATTATCTAACTATACATTAAGATAAAAGTACCTATTCTTCTTGATTATGAGACCTCATAGCCCAAAGAAGCCCTAAACTAGGTCTAAATACAATAAAAAGGTCACAAATAATTATTTCAAGCACATAATCACACCATGATTGCATCAACATATAACATTTCACTAGCATTAAAATTGTAGCATGAGAAAACTACATGGTGTTTGATCCCTCTTTGGAATATTGGTATGTAGGCAATGCTCAACACATGGGGTGTTGAGCTCAAGCACAACCCCATCCCCTTGCATGTTTCCCTAATTTACAACATTTGTTCCCTCTTGTAATTGTTTGAGGGCTTTTGAGTGAAGAAAAATGCATATAATGGCTCCCACAGTGAAGTGAAGACATTTGTACATATACACATGACCTACAGGCAAAGGTGTACCTATCAAAATTGACACAAAGGGAAAAAAACCTAAATATAAAGCTACAATCTATAGATAATAACATAGGTTGCTCACGCTTAAATGATGCAACATTGTCCTAGGATAATGCAAAGCTTTGCTCCTAATTCATAATAACCTCACATAGCCTCATAGTTAGTTTCACAATCATTATTGCAGTCATGCATACTTGAATTCTAGCTAACCTAATTATGTCTTAATACTTTACCATTTTAGCACATTTATTAAAATAACAAGTTAAAAATTAGCTATGTATTTATTTTATATCTTATACATTCGTATTTACTCAACAATTTGTCTTAATTAGATCAACACTTCTTAATCCTAATTTTGATAAAACACCCCCATACCATGAGTGGACATCTTGTGTGTATAAAAAGGTGTAGGTATGTGATTATATTTTGTAGTAGTAGTCTCAACACCCAGTGTTGAATTTATACCTATAAAAGTTGTATTAATATCTATGAATAGCTCATGTTGTTATTCCTTAGATGTGGAAACCTTTGAATTATTTTTACTTTTAACTTCTAAGATTATTTATGAGATCTTATATAGGTCATGGGGTTGAAAATAGTTTCATTCTAGAAATGTAAAAACATCTATAACTAGTGCATTGTCTAAACCATTAAGGTCATTTGGATGTATTCTATCATTATATTCATTATCTTATTCATAAATAGTTTCAAGATGTGGCATATAATCATTAATAAAATTTTGTACTTCTATGTGTTCATTATTAAAATTTGCATCAATAGGAGGAATATCATCAATTTTAACAATTTTAAAGAAACATGATTGATATAAAGAAATAGGACTATGCTCAATTTCAATAGCATTGGATAAAAATTCACCTTAGAGGGGTAAGATATATAATGTTCTTAAGGGGCATATAATATGAAGCATAAAAAACATGAATCATAAAAACACTAGAGAAATGATTTACTTATCTTGATTTAGGTTTGTGTGGTTTTGTGGAGGGATACAATTGTCAACAATAGTTTGAAAATGGCTTGTGAATGCTCAAATCAAAAAATTAAGTGTCTTTGGGTGCCTAGACAAGTCAACACTCATAAGATACCTAAATATTGTGACCCTATTTAATTTACTACATAACTATCCTCTATGTTTTTATTAATATGTGATTGTGTCATCCATTGCACATGTGTTTGCTGCATATGCTTGTATAATTTGATGTCTATACATCTACGTGAATATCTCTGTTTACTTTATCTTTGCTTTAAATCCTAGTTGTGTACTATAATACAAATATTAAATAGGAAAAAATGTGAAAGGAAAGAGTTGAGATAACCTTATCCACCCCATTGGACTAAGTGCTATGTACATATCCAATACTCTAAAAAGGGAAATAAAACTACATGCAGTTCTCCCACTTAGTTGAATGTGTGCATTTATTTGTAATACTAATATGTTGTACAACCTTGTGCATGGATTTCAACACTTGACAACCAATGACTTGACCTTGAAAATAATATTTTGGCTTAGCTTAGGGATTATCTCCTATGAGGAGTGATTTTTATTGATGACTTGATATGTGCAAGATAGATGTTAGATTGATAGATAAATGCTTAGGTTTGATTTGATTATATATCTAAACCTTTGGGTAATTTACTCCAAACTGATGTATGAAACATGTGGGTTAACCCATGTGAGAACTTTAAATTTTAAAAACTATCTATTAAAGGGCATGGGGATAAGTCTACCCTAAATAGACAAGTTTGTGGTAGTGGACTTGTCTCTATGGCATGGACTATCTAGAAAATAGGAATAGTGACTTAAGGCTTGGAGACAATCTGTGAATTATATTAAGATGTTTATAAAAAGACTAATAAGTTCATGTGTAATAGTAATGGCAATTTGGAAGGGTTAGAACTATATATGAAATAATTATTATGAGGAATGACGAATAAGATTCATGTATGTGAGCATAAGTCAAGTAGCTTAAGGTTTGGTCAAATTACACATTTTTAAATGTCTAATTCAAAATATCAATGTCTATAGTAACATGAATCAATCATGTAACTAGAAAATACATGCCATGCACATGTCCAATTTTTTTTTTTGAATATATTATTATTATTTTTTTGAGTCCCAAGGTTGCATCTAAGGGATTCCTAAATTCATATGGAGGATCTAGTGATAAAGTTTTCAAATTTTGGTATAGGACATCATCAAATGCCCATATGTCATCATCATTATCATTATCATACCTATATATGTTGATCATCTTCATATTTCCCTTTGATATTTCACTAACCTTATGCACACATATTTCATTTTCCTTGACTATATATGAGGGCCCACAATCTGTCTTAGGAAATAATACCATTTTAATTGTCCTTGAATCTTTGACCTTTTGGTGATCATCATTTCCATCTTGTCAAATCCTGATTATATTAGCTTCATAAAATATTGTAATACACTTATTAGAATATCAATTATAACTTGCATATTTTCTAACCATTGTTGTCCAAGTGCAACACATTGTTTTCTAGTACACATCATATCAATGTATCCACAACCTTTGGTCTTTAAGAAATTAGTGATGTAATATGCCCAACCAATATGTCACAATGTATAATGTGTTACAATTCATTTGTCATGCAACCTAATTATTCTAACAATGGAATGTTGCATGTATTTCCCCCCTCTTTTTCATCAATTTGAACCTTTTGCCAATAATTACTCTCAGTGTATACCTAAATAATAAATGGTTCCTTTTGTGGATGCTTGTACTCTCTATATGATTTATTCTTATGTTAAGTTTTATTAAAATCCACTATTAGTGTTTTTTGTGGTGCCTATATTATCATGATATTCCCTTCATCCTTACACTTCTAAATATTTGTTTGTAATGTTTCACAATCATCTATTTCATGCCCAGTTATTCTATGATAACTAAAAAATAACTTCCCTTCTTGATGTGATAATCAACCTATAACTCTATGTCAAGTGGAAGGTAGAATAATCACATTCTTATAATATAATACTCTATAATATAATACTCAGTTTATATTATACACTAATTACCTATAATATGATAGAAAGTTATATATCCATAAGTTCTACATTATTTATTGAATTTTGCAGAAACATTGTAACTTCACCTTTTATATAGCATGTAATGCTATGTGCCTCTTGTGGTTTAGTCATACTAAATCTCAAAAAATATTGTCTCAATGGAGCACTTAGTGTGAAAGATTCTTATCATGAATTAATACTATAATAAGTATTTGCATTTACACCCTCATGAATGTTTGGAAGGGGTGCATTCCCTTTATTCAAAATTGATGGCACATAAATGTGACCTTTTGAATTATTAGTATCTGTCATGTTTGAATCATCTCAATACTCTTGTGGACCAAAAGTGTAAAGTTTAGATGAGAAAAATAATTATCTATGTTTTCTATAATTTCATTTACATCATCACAACTACCCTCTTCTATAAATATTTGATTGGGATATTCCAAATTACCTAACAAAGGGAGATCTAGAATCTTCTCTTTTTATGTTTTAGACACTTGCAGTGGCTATTTTACTGGATCTTGATTAGGTGGTATGATTTTAGTTGGATTTTTTTCATTAGATTTAATTGAATCTCCAACTTTATATGCATGTATTATTTTAATTGGTATGACCTATGATGGAGGTATTATGGAGGCATGAAAAACATCAAATTATGGAATACACCCATCCTAGATTCCACTACTTTGCATTATTTGAAAGGTTAATTATACTTAAGACATGTGTGTAAACATCCCTTATGAATAAATTTCAAGCATTGATATAAGGTAGATGGTATAAAATCCAATAAAAGAATCCAAAATCTACATAAGAGTAGGTTATAATGCAAATGATTTGGCATCATACGAAACATAATAATTAATGTTTTGGGGTCCACTGTTACATCCAAAGTGATTAATACTAACACTTGGCAAGGAATATTATCAATTTTTTTTATATTATTATATAATTTGTGAATGGAGTCCATATTGATACCTAGTGTTTGTATAAATACGATGTGGAAAATGTTCAAACTTGATCCATTATCTACAAAAACACACTTAACTCTATTTTTTAGGATTTTCACTTTAATGAACGATGTGAGATTCTGATATATAAGACATTGAGTAGGAAAATCTTCCTTCTCAAAATAAATCATGTCCTTGATATTATTCAATGTATTCAAAATAAATGTAAAATAATCAAGTTATGCATTGGATTTGTTAAATTTATATCATGCAGTGCTATATACAAAATTTCCTTGTAGATAGTAGACCTCTTGAGAAAATATTTTATGGAGATCTTAGTTAGAATATTATAGATTTTATCAATGATTTCATATCTATTAGCCACATTGGTTGGGGACCTAAAAGGTGTAGGGGAATTAGAAGGGATATTTTAACTGCCAACATTTTTTGAAAAGGATGGGGTTGCATACCTCTTCATGATGTGACAACATTGACTGTTGAATCTTATATAAGCCTAAGATTGAATACTATAGGATTGATGGTAGATATCACTAACTTGAAGACAAGGGGAAATATAACACAATGAGTTATACATGCCCTTTGACACCAAGTAGTAACTGAGATCATCTCAAATTAGATATTTAGAAAATATGCATTGTTAAGATGAAATAAGAATTATTCATAATAATATCATCCTTAGTTTTAGTGCCAATATTTTTAATACATTTATTTGATTGATTTATGAACACATTATATTCTTTAGAAAAGAGACAACTCTCATGACAATCATAGCTTGAATCACAAAATATACACTACCAAAATCCATTATAACTATGTTAGGGTTTATGAATATATGGAAAGGGGAAATAAAACATGAGATATGAAACCCTAACATGAGAAATTACAAACCCTTAGAAGTAAATATGAAACATGAAGGGAAGATCTTAGGTTTGTTGTGTTCAAGATAAAGATCAGGTTCAATATAACATTTACATTATTTTGAAATTAAGAGATCTAAATAGGTTAAAAGTATTGAAATTTAAATTTCATAAGATATAACATAAACTACACAAATATGAATTATTAGATAAATATGAATTGTATTAAATAAATAATCAAGAGAGAAGGCACTTAGATGATATTCTATTATGTAAGGCTAAATTCCTTGTACAATCTAGTAAAATTTTATAATATAGATCTATGACTGCTCAAATTAGTAGAACAACTATCAAAATATGCACAGACACTTTTAGAAAAGCCCATACACTTATGACAATCAAATCCATCCACCTACCAATATTGTCCTTGTGTATTTTTCTAGTTTGTTCTATGATATATTAATGTGCCTACCTATCAAGATGATTTATATGTAATTTTTGACCTTAGTCTTATGCGTAAATCCTTATTTTATCTTCCTTTGCCTTAAAACCCTAGCTCCACTTTTGAGACTTAGTTGACCTAAGGGAAATGGGTAAATGATGGGATAGATAGCCTCAATCTCTTCTCAACAAGTGATCAAGTATTACGTTTATGCCACTACTACGAAGAGGGCTCAAATTGTATGTAATTATCCCACTTTTATGTGTGTGTGTGTGTGTGTGTGTGTGTGTGTGTGTGTGTGTGTGTGTGTGTGTGCACACGCGCGCGCACGCGCATGTACGTGCTTAATCATGTTATTCTAGAATGGAATACTACTCTTCAAATTTTGACACTTGACAACATGTAAATTTAACCTTGTGCTTATATTTAGACTTGGATTTGTAAGTGTGTCTTTGAGGGTTTTCATATTTGGATGCTTTTGGATAATTCCTTAAAGGTGTTCAAATGGATTTTTTGAGATTTCCTAGATAAATTCTATATATATATATATATGACTTGGATTTGTAAGTGTCTTTGAGGGTTTTCATATTTGGATGCTTTTGGATAATTCTTTAAAGGTGTTCAAATGGATTTTTTGAGATTTCCTAGATAAATTATATATATATATATATATATATATATATATGTATGTATATATATATATATGTATATATCTATATATGTATATATATATGTATATATATGTATACATATATATATATATATATATACATATATAGATATATAGATATATATATATACATATATAGATATATACATATATATATATATATACATATATATACATATACATATACATACATATATATACATATACATACATATATATATATATATATATATATATATATATATATATATATCTAGAATTTATCTAGGAAATCTCAAAACATCCATTTGAACACCTTTAAGGTATTATCCAAAAGCATCCAAATATGAAAAACCTCAAAGACATACTTACAAATCCAAGTCATATATAAATTCTAGATATATATATAGGAATGGACTTAGGATTGATGTGTATTTATAAATGAATATCTAAGTATCCTCCCCCCACAACTGACATGTGAAATGTGCTTAAACTAACCCAAGGGAAATATTTGATTTTGAAAAATAGTCATTAGAGTCCTCAAACACTATCAGTGAAGGTGAACACTACTGGTAACCATCAACATACAAATATTATAGGTACTATCTAAAGAGGGAAAATTAGGGATGTAGAATATAATGACAATCTACTTAGGATAATAGATTATTCTAACACAAACTAGGGATATCTAGAATATAGAGGATAATAAATTGGGTTGGCCAAGTCCATAAATAGATAAAAAAATAGGAGAGAATGTGAGAAAGAGTCAAATGTGTACATACATGATATGTATACCAAAGATAGGTAAAAACTGATGTTTCTAATAGTTTAATACCAAATTTAGGTATCTAGACTTATATAAATAATAAAATAGGTTAAGGTTAAGTTAGGGTTTTAGATAGTAGTTACTTGTATAATAAGTTAACCCTATCATTAATAAAAGTCAATTAACTAAATAGTTAATTGATGATATTCACTAATAATAGGTTATAGATAAGTGTATATCAAATAGTGCTTATCCAGAAATTATATTACAAATGCATTTTAACCATGAAAAAGTGTATATATTGTTAAATATGCTAACACAAATTTAATTTCTTTTAGGTTTTCTAGTTGAATATTGAGATATCTTTGTTGATACCTAATTTGGGTATGGGACTAGTTATTTGCTATGATGTTAATGTATTTATGTGTTTATTGACCATTGGTTCATAATAGGATTTTGTTGGTATGCATTATATGTGTTTGCTTAAATTTTGACATATCCCATGGGCTTATGCTTAGCTTTTGATACTTTTAAATACATGTGCCTCTTGTCGATTCTTTGTGGTTATCTTCATCCTTATCTATTCTTTCCTATCTAATTCATCTTTATCATGTTTTCTTTCTTATCCTTAGTTTTATATCTATTTCAATTATTTTTCTAGTTTTTTTTAATACCATAGTAATATAGTTTTGGTTGACCAATAATGTACCACTATATTTCTGGTCCTCTTCTTTGTGTGGGTCATTTGACCCATGCATTAGGTCCACCAGGGATTTTGGTCATCTTTTGTCATCTTTTTCTGCCCATTGTGTTTCATCTTATGCACTAATAGGGTCCTATTTGGAATTCAAGATGTTTATAAATACATAAGTTTAGTATTACATCTAGGGACAAGAAATTCACAAAAGATATAACTATTGAAGTTGTACAAGAAAATATTTTATTTATGAGAGCAACATTCTTGTACCAAAATCAAAAGTCCATTATTTAGTGAAACAACATATATTATTTACTACTTATTGCATTCATTGAAAGGATAAGGGTTAGGACACTTCATCACACACAAGTACATGTTGAATTACAATATGTTTGAGTGTTGATTTCTAAACTATCAAACTCCTACGGCTTGATAATAGTGAAGGGACTATGCATGTTCCCCATTGACCCCTCTATTTTCTATGGATTTACAAGATGTTTGAGTTGCTTATTGTTGTAAATAAGGAGATCAATTTCTAAGAGATTTACGTGAAATTATGGTAAAGTGATTGAGGTTTTAAGATCTTAGGATTAGAAGAACAATGTCATCAAATTTATTTTGTAGAATATTATAGTTGCCAAAAATGTAGTGGTATATTTTTTGTAGAGCTAGTAAATGAGTGCTATGTTTTTAATCGTATATGAAAAAGTCTTATGTTTTCTCTAAGTTTTATGGGTTTTTTCTACATTGATATTTTGACTTCTTGTCCAATGTATTCTTCTTCCAACTATCGTTAGAGTTGTGATAATTATATCTTTAGATTTATGATAATTCAATATTAATTTAAGAACCCCCCCTCTTTTCACATTTTCATTATTCTATAATATTATGTACTATAATTAGGTCTATTTAAATATTTTATTAGGGTAAATTTGGTTAGCTTTGAAATGTATGTTTATGGGTATATATATTAAATTTTAATGTAAAACCACTTTTTCATAACTTTTTGATGATCCTGACCCCTCTAATGCCCCTTTAAGGTTAGATATTTATTTCATTATGGTAGATCTAATTTTTATAGGGCTTGTTCCATTAGTTTCCAATCCTAATCCCCAACCCTTATTCTTGAATACAATTCAAATTTTAGGGTATATTTTTGGTTATTTTTTGCTCTCTTCATAGACCTAGATCTTTATTTCTCCATAGTGTTGCACTTTTTTTGAGTTTTTATTATACCATGTTAGCTTTCATTACCCCTAATTGTTTCCTTGCTTATTTTCTCCTAGGATTTTTCTAAGTATCATATCTTATTAGCCATATTCATTCATTTTGTTGTATATCTTACCGTATGGATAGGAATATTCTTAGACATGATTTAAATATGGCATGCTATTTAATTTTTTTTATCTACATGGCATTTTAATAGCTTGTGTATATCATGATATTATTAGTGTATGAATGTTCATGGATGCTCAAATACTTATTTTCAATGATATATCATAAAACATTAAACATATTTTTCAAGACATGATAGGGTTGTATGTGATGATAATAATATGTTATGTGTTGCTACCCATTTCAATGATAGATTTGGCTTAATAACTTCTATAGAAATAGTTTGCATGAATTTACCAATATATAATGACTTATTATGGGCTAGACCATGCTATGATAAGGAGGGTTAGAGTAAATAATGCAATACTCCCTCCTAATCCTTCTTAACCTTAAAATGGAAATAACTAGAAAATTGTCATGACCCCACCTACATATTTAATTTTCTTGCTATCATACTTATTTTCAACATGTTTTACTATACAACACTCTTGGAATTGTTAATTTAATGTTTTACATGATGGACAAAAATGTTACAACTATAGTTATTATTTTTGTACATGAGATATTGATGATATTATTCAAATTTTTTCATAACTTTATTCTTTTATAATTTTATATGATTAAACATTTTAGGTACTCTTGATGCCATTTATGGGTGCAAGAATAGGTGAAATGAGCTAGGCTGAATATGGATTTCGATGGTCAGGAGATATAGAATAAAGGCAACCAACATAGGTAAAAAGGGAAAAGTTTAGCGAACAATAATTGTAGTAATAAGTCTTTACTAATTTTAGTCTTTTTGACTTTTCTGTTATGCTTTTGCATTATCTCACTAGTTGATTATTTATTTGAATGCGTAAAATTCAATCATTGTTCGATCTTGATTTCATATGTTCTAGTTTTGATTTTAAATCGAGGCAATATTGTACCTTTAGTGTCATGGCTGAATCTTGGTTATTATTATTATTATTATTATTTGTATTAATCTTTATTGCCATTATTATTTTTTATTTTTACTTGTCTTAGCTAGCCTCTAGAACCCCCTCTCTCATCACTCTCTCTCTCTCCCCTTAGAATCATAACATAAAGGACCCTAACAAATTTAAATTTATTAATGGGCAAATTAAAATTACCATTAATGATTTTTTTGGGCAAACTAAAAATACTCATTAATGATTTTTGGGAAAAATTATAAAATGGCCATTTCTACCTTGGCCATGGGTCTTGGATTTAGTTATTATTTGGTAAAAAAAAGGTTTTATATGACGTGGACTTGACACAAGGTAAATTTGATCTCAAACATCTTTTCATTCTTATCATGAGGCAAAATTTGATTCTTCTCATTTATTATTTTTTTCAACTTGAGGAGTTGAGCTCACCCCCCCAAACTACCCATTTGCCCTAGGTCATAGGGCTTGAAGGGGGAAGATGGAGAGAGAGGGAGGGAGGCATGGGGAAGAAGATGAGAAAATGAGAAAGAGAGAGGAGAAGAAGGGAGGCATAGGGTTGGAGGAGAGAAAGCAAAAACCAAAGGGACATTGGGTGGTGGCTAGGAGAATTGGTAGTTGGCTCAAATTTGCTTGATTCAAAGAGAGAGTCTCCTACTTGGCTAAAGATATTTGGAGGGCTTGGTAAGGTAGTAAATCATACAATTTTTTTTTAGTTCTCCTTCTTCTGCTTGCAAGACAAACAAGTAAGTCTTTAAAGTTTTCATTGTTTGAAGAAGCTATCTATATTATTGTATGATTGAGGGCAAGTAAAGAAAATAAAAAATACTTGTAGGTTCATGAGGAAGTCAAATGACTTTTTGATGAACCTACAAGGGTTTATGAGGAAATATATTGCATAATCTTTGTCAAATCTTACCATGGCTGCCCATACAAAAATATTTTTAGTTTTGGGATTTTAAAAATTTGTTAGTTTCCATCCAAACCCTGTTATACAATTATTGCTAAGTATTTAAAAATTATTTTTGGTTTTATTTTATTTTTAGTTGTCTAAAATAGGAGACTAGATCAACCTAGGGCCAAGCATAAATTTTTGTTTGGGCTTACATGTGAAAATGGTGCCCCAATTGGTCATATAAAGCATATTTATTATTTATTTAACCATTATTTTTTATTTTAACAATTGATTAGATTTTATATTTGAAAGTCAAAAATATAAGTCGTTATGTTGGCGAAATTTTTGCATAACATTGTGGGTTTTTGGTAAATAAATTTCTATTTATGTTGGGATTTTGGGAAACCATTCTTAGCTAGAAAATTTGGTTTTAATTTAATCATTTTTGTGATTTTATACTGTTGTTTAGATTTTGTTAAAATTCAAGTGATTATGCTAGCAAAATTTTGTAAAAATTTTGTGGATCTTTGTTGAATAAATCCTATTGATATTTGGGGATTTTATTAATCCCCTTGGCTGAAATTATATCATTCAGATTTAATATCAAATATTTTTTTTTCTTGCGTGAAGTGGTGAAATTAATTGTTAAATTCATGTAATTTCCATATTTTCCTATTACATAATATTGAACCAGCTTTATGATCAAATCCTAGAAAATCTTCATGAAGGCAAAAAGTTGTAAATGGTTGAAAATAAACCACTTTGGTTAGCTGGTAGTAATATTGTGAGATGTTTGATAAGGTCTTATTACTCATACATTCTTTGAATGTATCATTTTGAATCCTAAATTTTGTTTCTTTTATTATTTTGGTTCACCTAGAATAAAGGATGAAGGTACATGAGGTCACTTAAATTAATAAGTCAACTTCCAAAACGTTTAGATGAAAATAAGGTTACTAAGGTTGTCATGAGTGGTTTTAATGTGAAAGTATTGAATGTAGTATTGTTGCAAATTAATTGGTTTATTTCCCTTCGTGTCTGGCTTATATTCTTGAAGTTCCAAAATTCAGATTCCATCTCCCAGTTAATGGTCGAGGGTGGTAAGGGCCACTCATTATGGGGTTCATAGGATGGGTCAAGATGGAATTTCTTGTGAAAGGAAGATAGAAGTTATAATTAACTAGTTATTATTATTGTTATGCATTATAAGTGTAAAATATTTTGTAAATAATTCAATGCTAGTTGGAGTTAATTACCATTATTTTAAGTTGTAGATTTTGTGATATTTTACCTTACAACTATAGGGTTTCAACATGCTTACACATTTCATTTTCAACTGAAAGATAAATATATGAGGTAGTGGCATTTGTATTACATTTAATTAAAATTTTTAGCTATTAAATTAATTTCCAAAAGTTTTGTTTTAGCTGTAGATTACTAATTTAGTTTCAATAGTTATATGTACTATCATTTATTTAGTATTCTATTTGATGTTAGATTGGAAGTTTTGTTTTAGCTGTAGCATTACATTCATTTTATTGGATTATGTTGTATAAATCAACATTTATTCACTTGTAAATAAGTGTTGAATATAGTTATTTATATAGCTGAGTTTCAAAGTTATTTCAGCAACAATGTTTCTATTAAACAATAATCTAACACTTAGATTGATCATATGTTGCAAGTAGAATATGTAGTTTGTTATTTTAATGCATCTAGTTTTCATTTTGTGGCTGAAATTAAAAGGAGATAACTCACTTCTTGATTTTCAATAACCACCTATAGGTGCATTTACTTTACAAACTATTATAGCATCAATTTCTCATTTCATATGATCATTCTAATTTTAATAAAATACAATTTGCCATCATACTTGGCATGCACATTTCTTTATTTACAACTTGAAATAACTCGATTGCCTAAAGCAATGAGATAAGAAAAGAAAGTATTATTTTCAACCTTATGAGCACTTGAACAAAACCAAGTTGAAGTGATATCAAAATCTTCACTTGTTAGAACAAGTTATAAATTATTTTCAACAAGATACTCTTATCTAAATTCTTAGTTTTATTGAATCTAAGACATGTTAGATACACACAACATAGTTATTCATTTGTCATAATGTGTCATCACTCTTTAATGGTAAAAGTGACTATCTATTGGCTGTAGGAAGCCATCAATAACCTGAAATGCATAGGCTTAAGGTTATTATTAACTGTTGTTCCAAATCTTTACTCATATTTTCTTTACACAATAAATACATACTCAGGTTTGAGTATAAACATGAATAATAAGATAAAGAATTATTTTCATTACATATATTTTTTTTCTATCAAGTCAATATATGCTTTAAATAAACTAGATAGTCTTTTTATGACATAATCATGGTTTTTAAAGTGCAAAACCATGTTAAAATTCCTAAAGAAGTTTATGTGTCATAAAACTATTTTATTAAAGTGGTTCAAATTGATAATCCCACAATCATGACCAAGTAACACGTAACCCATACTAGAGAGACATGATCCTCTAGAAGATTAGTTATTATATGGTCTAGTGGGAGTATTATGCCATCACGGGTTAAGAATATTATATTTGATCACAACAACAATGTTTGATGAAAACTATAAGTTGAGTGGTTTAAATTACTAAAGCAAAGGAATGTGGTATGATGAACCCACAACATAAGATCATGGTATAATGATCTAAAATTAGGGGTAATATTATTTAGGTCCTTCACTTATATTAAGTATTTGATTTGCATAGGCATATTTCACATTCTAAAATTTATTCAAACTGAAACCATTACTTATACTTATTAGATACTTGTTTGGATAACTTTGACAACCTATGTGATTAGCTTAACAATCCCAAGTTTGAAGAAGAGCAAGTTAACTATCCTAGCATATATTGGGTTTCATAGATGTTAAACACTTAGATAGGATAAGGACACCTTGGTGGTCCTATTAGGAAGGTGTCCATTACCATGTAATTCTAGATATATCGATATGGATACACCCTAAATTGCATGAGGAGATTCATAGGGCAATAATCTTCCCCATAGAATCTTCTAGGGGTAATTACCTTGGCTAAGGGTTTCATGCCCATAAACACAACATTGGGTTATATAAAACCAAACTTTAGATTATAAAACATTTTTTTTTCAACGTGAACTCTGAAATAAAGGACACTCAAGTTTTTTGGGGTTGTTTCACCTGATATCAGATCCTACACTAAATTGTTGATTCTAAATGCATTAGAACTTACAAGATTTTATTTATGAATAATCCTAAGAAATTAAATAATGGATTCTTAATAAAATAATAAAATAAGAAAATGGTGAAGAATTGATTTGACATTAATTAGGTCAATAATGACCAGGGAATTGATAGACCAAACTTAAGAAGTTGAAGTCGAGCCAAGGCTAGAAGCTGAGTGAAACAACCCAAAAAAATATTTCTTAGAATTATTTATCATATTATAAACAACATTTCATGTAGGCTGACTAAACCAACTAGTGATGTACAACCGGTTTACTTACACACATTCAAGTGTGCATAAAATTAGAATGCATTAGATTGACATAGGGTTGTTAACCAAAATTAAACCACTGATGGATAATCCTATAAGGAGTATGTTACCTAATAAGTATATATCTCAAGGTGTATCAATGTCTAACAACCCAATGGTAAGATTTGAGCTTTATACAGGGTACCCATCTCCTAATTAGACCATCTAACAATCCCTTATCTTAGGTTAAGTATTCAAGTCTCCCTAAGATTTTGTTTGGTAATGGGACATACAATAATATCTCATTGGATGGAAACACCCAATATTATTTGGTGTGTTAATTTAGATTTGACATAAGCTACCTCAAATTCAAACCTAACTAACCCATCGATAAGAAAGAGCATTGTCTCATAACCCCTATTTCTAAGTATTAATATGTATACTGAGAAATATTGTAAATGTAACTTCATAAATATTAATGTTAATATTCATGAACCCAATTTATAATGATCATAAATTATCAATAAGAGATACACATATATAAAATCCATTATTAATTATTATAAGTGTAACTGGTAAACATTGTGCAAGATCCATATAAGTGTAAATGAGCACAATGTCATAAAATCACCATGCTAACATTAGTAACCAAAAGAGAATTTATCATTACAAAAATCAAATCAAATAATGGTCATGATATACAAATCAGGTGACGCTACCCATCATGATGTCATAACCATTAGTGATATAAGGGTCCTTACACCTATTGTATCCAAATATTGCACCTTAAGAGAGGATTTTCAATCCTCTCCCATATTTGGATAACATGGGATTATTTTTAGGCCTATGGGTTGCCTATTGCAGAGGTACCTATAGGTTAAAGGGATAGCTCCTTTAATTTGTCTCTTAAGGTCACACATTACACTATACTTAATCACTTGGGGTCAAAAGGGAAGAAGGAAATAGAAAGTAACTTATACCAATATAGGTGATACACAAAATATTAGTCTACAAATAGAATTCCATATGTACTAAGAAAAAAGACTACTAAAAATGACCTTAACTCATTGTCCTTCTAACATAATTATTTCTCATAGAGGCAGATTGCTATACACATCTAGAGGTGGGTGAAAAGAAGGTCTGATACTAGACATTAGTAGTCCCTCTCACACTTCAAGACACACTCAAAAAATACATACACTTTATGAGACTTGTTAGAAAGTTATCACTTACACAAAACATGTAAAAGCAGAATGGAAGCAAGGAGAAGACATTCATCACTTTACATCCAAGTACACTACTTGTCACACTTAGGCAAGAAAATGTATAGATAAAATCAACTTTAGAATCTTATTCAAAATCAAAACAAGGTGCCAAACTAGTAAGTCTTCTCCATACTAGATGTGTATTAGTTACAATTACCAAAATGGCTTGCATTTATAGAGCATAGGAGATGTGAGAGAAGAAGAGAAGTGGAAGGGTCACAAAGACAAGTGTTAAGATATGAGAACTAGTTATAAAGCAATATAATGAAGTGTAAAAGAGGTTAATTAGTCTTCCTTGATATGTATCCATCACAAACATGACACATCTTTCAAGTTAGTGTAGAGGCACTCTATGGTTATTATTGAAACTATATTGATGATGAGGAATCCATTTGGATATCTAAAAATAACATAGGTATCTTTGAAACATTCTCAATATCATGAGAAGGTGGAAACAAGATTGTAACATCCTTCATATGCACTTCAACTGATGGTCTCTCTTGTAACACTTATTATTCACTATCTAACAACCACTCATTAGCTCTTTAGGACTCAAAGTTTGTACTTGTCACTTAGGTGGCCTATACCAGCTTCAAGTAAATATATTGTAGAGGTTTTAGGACACCTATTGAAATCTTATTTTTCCTCTGGTCTATCATAGAATTCAAAAGGATTCAACATCACTCTTCTCATTTTCACACTTAGATAATCACTCCTCTTTCTCACTATCTATCCAATGACTACCTGTAGTGATCAACTTAATAGAGGAATTTCATGAATCACAAAGGTTAGAAATTAGTTTTAGGAGTTGGGACAAGTAGCTAAAGACCTCCTTCAATGACTTTCATCTGCTCATTCCCTTTTGTACCAGTCAAATCCTACAAGAAACACCATATTAGGTCTATTCATATAGAAGATAATACAGATAAAAATGAGTGTCAAGGAGATTATGAGAGTGATATACATGTTACAAATACTTTAAAGTCTAACCTATCCATTTTGGATGCATATTCCTTCATTTCTTCTCCATTAGGTCTAAACAAGGGTTTTAGGAAGGATTTTGGTGGCTTAGACTATTAACAATGGTTCATAAAATATAGACATTGAAAATCTAAACCAATTCCACTGAGGAAAAGATAAGGACCCCCTTCAAATATCCCAAAATCCTTAAAGTCTCATACATAGTGTCCATACAAGTGTGAGCAAAATAAATTGGCCTTTGAGTTCTTTCAATGCATTTTAAATAAGCCTAAGAGAAAAATGGGCTTGAATGACCAAATTTGTGATTCAATCTACAAATAAATAGATCATGCCAACTTTTTACTCTCCTTTTAAATATATAATTTTTTTTGGGAGGTTCATGTAGTCACTTGAATGAGTTTAAGCCCTTTTAGGGTTTAGGCCTAATAGGCCTAATTGTGTATTCTAAGTATATATCCACTTGTGAAGGTTCCAAATGGATGTAGGCATTTATCCAATTTTTTTTACCTTTATTAAAACTACATATAACATATAATAATGAATTTAAACTCTCCATCTCATTCCTTCAACATTCACCTCTTAAACCTACAAATTGTGTTGCTCAAGGAGTGCCCTCTATCTAAGACAAAATAGAGGGCATCTCCCCTATTAATGTGAATTTAAAGATAAATTGAGGAGATATAATAAATAATTATAGATATTTTCACCAATTTCTAAGGTTTTATCATGCTCTAATAGCCTTCTACACTAAATTATCTCAAGACTAGCTTCTTATGAGTTGACTATGCATAGGGTTTAGGTAGACTGAGTGTGAAGTTTCAAAACCCAATTCTTACTTCAATATTCAATCTATTTCCCTTGCCTTTGAGGATCACATGGATTTGTGTCACTATGAGAGTAAATTATACTTGGTCCTCCTCAATATATACCTTTATCAACTCACTTGCATCCTTGTTGCTCAGATTAGTTTGTAGTATGTATGCTTATGTCACCTGTAGATGACCATTAGAGAAGAAGTTAGAAAGTTTTTTTAAGGTGTTAATACATAGTTAAACACTATATTTAACTATTCTTTATTTATTTGAGGTTAATAGGGAATATTTTAACCTAAATGAACCTATCTCATGCCTTGAAACTATACATCATTCTCTATTCACCAAACCACTATAATGCCACTGTTGCATTATAATGTTCTAGTCTCATTCGAGTTCAAAGCACTATATTTACTAAATGTTCTTAGACAATATTTATCTAATTTGAAACTTCATTTATATCTCATTCTCTTTTGTCTTAACCACTTCTCATGTTGAAGCATGGCATCTAGGCATAGTCTACAAAAATGGAAGCTTTAGTCTCACAGAGACCTCATCAACACTTACCAATAGATGCCTCATTGTATGAACAAAACCAATTTTAGATAAACTAAGGTAACTTATCTCATTTGAAAATTTATCACTCTTGCACCATGGACACTGCTTGAGGGATCTCACAACCACTCTTCAATCTCTTTTAGTGAGTCAGTCTCACTATGGTCATCCTGAGGAACTACTCACACATTGGAATCCTTTACTCCATCAATGTGACTATTTAGAACCCATTTATTAACTGGCTATAGATGCTCCTATTTTCATGTTTAGATTCTAGAACCATTCATTAATGCCTTCTAACCTTTGTTCACCATTATATACCATTATCCAAGGTAAACATTTCTCTCTCATTGTAACTATTAGTGGTATTGAGATAGTGGACTATGCATAAAGAGTTTCATGGATTTTTCAATCTTGTCTTAACCCATCTCTAGATCATTTTATGGAGAATATAATCAAATAGGTTATGAGGGGTTAAAACAAACATATACCATTCTTTACCTAAATCCACTCCCATGAAAATGAGCAAATAAGATTTGTAACTACCAAAACATGTTCTACAGACCATTGTGTTTGCACTTCTAGCACAATGAGGGTGATCTTTCCTATATATCCATGTTCACACATGACAATTAAGATGGAAACAACATGTAAGGGAAGAGAAATCTCTAAAAGTACACCTAAACCCCTTGGAAGCATCATATCATGAAGATAAATGAGAAAATTTTAATGTGTTGGGAACGTGTAGTCCACTTGGAAGCATCAACAGTCTTTGGGATGTTTCATGAATCATATTCACTAATATAAAAACCATTTCCATGGAATGAAAGGACATGAAAACTAATTTTATCCACCAAAAGCGTGTCATTATGGAACTAACTAATTTAAAAATTAATAACTTACCAACTATTTAAAGAGAAAACCTTGATATAGAATTTACATTACAATAATGTATGTTTCATATCATGCTAAGTTATATTTATTGTCTCCTCTATGTCTAAGATAGCACATTATGTCAAGAACTCAACTAATAGATAACATGAGATCAAGAACTTGCCAAAATACCGCATACCTGATTAACACCAATCCTCATGTGGTTTAAAACTAATAGTCCATAAAACACCTTAAAGATATTATTATACAACTAAGGTGATATGTATAATTCAGATAAATAATTAGCTAAAATCCATCATCAACTTTCCACCACACACTTTTTGCATATTAGATGCAACTGTGGCAGTGTTTTAGCATTACACTAGGCAATTTCCAATATAAATTCTAGCCATGAGCAAGATCACCATAACCCAAAAAAACAACATTGAAAACTAATTCTTACCAGTTCCTTAAACAAGGAATGCATTCAAGGTGAGACCAAGGTTTGATGTAAAAATTAATCATAAAAAAAATGTATCTATTGATGAAAATGATATGCTACCAACATAAGTAAAATATTAAATGAAATATGCAAAACATAAGGCATCCCTCATTAAACTTGGTATTATCATTCATGCTATCCATATGATTCATAATGATAGTAAGAATTTACATCCTTCTCTTCTTGGATAAGGTTAACTATTAGTAATGATAACAACATAAAGAGAACTGAGCATGCCAACTTGTAGATAAACTTAATAGTTATACACTTTCAACAAGTACAAAATAAATTATTGCATATATACTAAACTATCATATATACTAATACCAATATGAGGATAAATTTCATACCATGCCTTGCTAAGTTTAGGATGATTTGGGAAAAAGAATAGAAAAGATTGCAGCCAAATCTTCATACTTTGTATTTACTTATAAATGCATTTCACATAATGAGAACAATAATAAGATCAATTGTACATTATTACATTTCATTACTTATAAAAGCTAAAACATAAACTAGAAAGAATGAGTTCCATTTTAACAAAGGTTGCCTCTAATAACTAAATATAGTGAAAAGAAAAGCATAAGAGCATACTAAGATGTATGATTGATAGATCATTCCAGGCGTAATATATTCTAAGGTTAGGCTTGCAATACTTCTTCAATCCATACCAACATCCTTTATACAAGGTTAAAACACCATATGTCGAGCAAGATGTATATATCATTAACTCCATTTATATGTTAAAGATTTTTCCAAGAGGCTAAAATGATAACATATAAAATACATAAGTAAAACTAACAAGATTAGAACTATAGCTAAGTCCAACTACATTCATTATGCAAATCAACTACAAAATACACTAACATAATGAATGCTAACAATGAAACACATAAGGTAAATTATACAATAATGGTTGCCACATTCTATTATACTTGCCATCAAGATCATCCAAGAGTATTTATAGATCATGAATAAGATGAAACAAATCCCTCAACACCAACCCTATGAGCCCAACCATCAGTGGCCCTAATCACCCCATCCATCACTTGGATGGTAGGTTTCAGCAACTGGGACTCGAAAGGGATTCAGAACAAGTCAAGAATTTCTAAGCCATTGTGACTTGATAATAAACACTAGAAAAATAATAAACAAAAACATGTAACCAACATGTACACCATCAGAAGATGAAATAGAAAATATAACGAACATGAAACATGCATTACTTAGGATTAGATAGTGGTGATAATCCATCATTAGGCATAATTTTGAAAGTCATGGAAGTGGATTTTTATTTCTAAATCTGAATCCATCAATTAATTGTTTCCTTACTTGGAAACCTTCCAAGTATCAGTCTCAACCAACAGATTCACCCAACTATCCACCCAGGCATCAGGCAAGAAAATCCATCTACTATAATCAATAGAATTATGGAAAGAATGAATCAATTAACCTAATCAACCAAGAGGAGTAGGGTTAAACTTAACCATTGAGATTAATAAAATAAATAATTAAAAACATCAATAAAATAGTATAGGTCCTATAATGACTTCACACAACTAACATAATCTAAATCCACCAAACCATGCCCTTTAAAACAACCAATCCAACTATCAAACAAAACATTAAGTTTGAGGCCAAAACCATTCATAAACATAATAGTTGTAGCTAAAACAAGTCAAGGATCATATTATATTCAACTTTATATTCCACTTCCTAAAATTTTGAACACTAGGCAACCCAACAAAATTCCCAAATAGATACATTTAAATCCATAAAAAAAATGAATGAGAGAACATCAATATAGGATGAGGGGAAACTCAATAATGCAATTTATGGGTTCATCATGAGGTCCTATGACCTTATAATGAACCCTTAAATCTTTGAATCAAAATTCAATAAGGTAATATTATTGTTGGTTACTATAATTAAAATAATAATAGTAACCCAATGATTATGGTATTTATCTTAAGGTTTTGAAAGTAGTTTCTAGGCTTCACCCCAAAAGTATAAACATGTGATAAGGAAAGTTTTAAAACTCCATACAAACAACCCTTGGCAAGTGAAATACAACAATTCAAAACAAAGATAATCAACTTCATAAAACAAATGAAACCCCAATACATTTCAATAGAACCCAAAATATTTCAAACACAAGACTTATCACAATAGTAAAACATGGTATGACACAAGATTTACCACACATAACCTATATCCATTATATACAATAATAAGTAGGGTATTAAATATCTTATGCACGGAAAAATGGAAAAACAACCCCTAGGTCATTATATGCTCAACATGAAGTGTCACGACTTCATTCTGAGCATGTAATGACTTTCCAATGCTTGATTTATTTCAATTAAATTATAATCCATCCCCAATAACATAATAATAATGAATTATTTTAATATTTTAAGTCATGTATAATAGGATAAGAGTATTACAAAAAATAGGTCATGGGGTTTGATGATGCACCCCCAAATTATTCCCTTCTTTTTGCCAAAATTTTCCTCTTACAAATACTTACTTTCTCCTCTTGCCTCACATGCTGTCCACCTTAATTATTCCCCCCACCAACTCCTTAGGATTAATAGTAAGTAGACTGACATCCCATGGATTGGATCAACCCACCTACCAAGGCAAGGTAATCCCATCCCTCTTTAATGCCCCCCCATTTTGTTTTTAGTAGAGAGAAGAAGAAATGGCTGACCACATTCTAAAGACAATAAAAATATACCAATCATAATAATAATGCACAAATTAATAATTCCACTAATTAATAATTTTTAATTGAATCCACATGGGTTTAGCCACACATGTTACCAACCAAGAAACATATTAAATTTTCCTAAAAAGAGGAGTTCATCCATGTTTCCATGGGGCGTGGGGTTTTATCAAGCCCAACAAGGAGTCCAAGTCACCATGCTAGCTAGTTAAACTGAGACAAGACTATGAGAGGGTGAAATCATGGAGAGAGAGAGAAGGTTGACAATAATAAAGGTTGGAATGGTTCTAACACCAATGTAATAGACCCCCACAAGGATCAAATCAAATATGAAAACAAAGAACAAAACATAGGAAGGCAACCATAACACAAACACACCTTAGAGATACTAAAATCAATAGTTCAAAATAAGACACGAAGGATAAAAAAATTCATAATATCACAAGAAAAAAAATAACACAATTCATCCAATGGATTAGAATCAAAAACCAAAATTATACTTATCAGAAACTCATCTGACTACTCATAGAATCCCTATCTTCCTAGCTATCAAAAATTACCACCCAACTTAGCTAATGAATGATACTTGAAACCACTGAATATAATATCACCATCACTTGAACAATCAATTAATACTAAATAATAATATAATTCATAACTTTGATAAAATATTAAATACACCAAATAGTTAAAAATATCATTTAATGCAGATATAGAACATAACCATAATCATCAACCTATAGTTGAATAATCACTACATCAAAACCCATCAACTCTATAATAATTAGTTAAAATGTAATGTAGAATCAAATATACATGCTACAGTAATGTATTAATAGTCACATATGGTTATAACATTGAGGTAGGGGCCATACTACTAGGAACCTAAACCAAGTTAGGAATGAGCCTATACCCCGCAATGATAATAACAATAATGAAGCACCAAATGACAATGTGGATGGAAACAAACCAACTAATAAATAAAAGGAGATCCTTCATAGGATTTTATCTACACTTAATGCCATTTAAGGCAAAATTAAAAATCAAGAGTGGAGGCTAAAGAATTTTGAGGGTGTTCCTCATGAAGAAGTCCCTCAATTAGGAGCTGGACAAATGGGGGAACAAACACTTCAAGAAATGCTTATAAGGATGGTACGCCCCATCATTATAGAACTTTAAAAGCTTCCCCCTCCTACCTTCTTAGGTGAGGAATCAAGCAATGCAATTGATGCATAACTTGTCAATATGCAAAAATACTTTAACTTTCGTGACATGCCATCCAATGTGAAGGCTAGGATTATTATATATCAGTTAAATGGTTCTACTGCCCTATGGTGGAATCAAATTTGTGCCTTGGAAGGATATTAGCCTATGCCTCACTTGGTTGATTTTTGAGAACCATTTCAAAAAAATATACTCGAGTGTAAATTTCAAGGAATAGAAAATAATAGACTTTCAGTTGCTGAAGCAAGAAAATATGTCTATCCTTGAATATGAAAATAAATTTATGAATTTTATATGTCATGTGGACTACATGCATGATGGTGAGATAAATATCATCAAATTCAAGATAGGATTGAATTAAATATTGATGCATGACATCAATATTACCAATCCTAAGACATTGGAAACTACTATAGAGTCTACCCACAATGTAGAAGAGAAAGAAAAGTCTCATCAAAAAGTGGGACAAGACTTAAAAATGAATATTCAATAGTCAAAGGCCAAGAATCCACCTCGTCTATGAAAAAGTTTCAAGAAATGAGGCTAGAATAAAAAATTCCAAAGAAATAATAGTAATTTTAATCAATTCTAAGGTCAAAATAAGAATTTTAAAACCTAAACTAACTCTAAAAATGGGTCTTTCAAGAAAGACCAACACCAAAATAGTCATCATGGACTAGTTGTATGCAATGGGAAATACAACATATCTACAAATCAATCCTAGATTGGATAAGATGTATCTTACTTACACTTCTAATTGGGGATACATTAGATAATTAGTGTCATGACCAAGATAGATTCACTAAACCTAATCAAGGGATGTTTTACCACAATAATATCACTAGGGAGGGTTCCAAAACCTCCAGTCAAACAAAACTAAGCAATAACCCTAACTAGATCCTATGTTTTCATATTCACTAAACTAATAATGAGTAAATTGAAGTCTAGTCTAGTGCTTAACAAATCTTATGGCACAAAGTGGGGTTAGTAAACATAAAAGTAAACATGCATAAGAGAATCCTATTTAAGCTATGTATAGGTAAAACCCTAATACATGGAGAGAGTAAACTATTTAAAAGCCATTACTTATGCTACTTTTATCTACTAAAGAAAGAATCAAAGTTAGGGATACTTACCTTGAAGATGAAATCATCAAGACTTAATCTCTCTTGTAGTCAAATATGCTTTAAAAGAGGTTGTTATGGTTGTTAAAGATCACTAAGAAAGGCCAAAGCATCCAAGACTTCTCCATAAGACAAGATTCTTCTCCAAGTAGAAACTCTAAGATAAGAATCCTCAAGTAGAATGGTAGAAGAATAGATTGTAAAAAAGTTTAAATGAATAATTAACTCTTGTTGTCTCTCTAAAAATGGTGAAATGCATGTGTTTATGTAGGTAGATCTGAACCTAAACCCTTTTTAAAGTTTAGGCTGAAAAGTTCAACCCGATCGACCTAATATCATGATTAAGAAAAAACTAGGTCATGGACTAGTTCAATAATGGGTTGACCTAGTCCCTAATAAGCTTTGTTAATAAGAATACAAGGTTGATATGGCCAACTATGTCATGTAAATTGTGAAAAAGGGGTTTAAGTTAGGAAAAGGGCTAATGAAGGTGGTAAAGACTAGAGGAGGGTGCAAAATAAGAGACAAAGCTCAGAAGAATGGTTTTTAGGAGACAAGTGTATATATAACAAGTGAAAAAAAGGGATAATAATCTTATGAAGCACTAATGGTCTGTCCACCCCTTTCCCAGTGTACCACTTAGGGCATGCACCAGAAATATTGAGACTCAATGGTTTTTTCAAGATAAAAAGCATAAATAATTAATACAGTTTGAAAATATTATGTGTATATATAAGCCCCACTCGAAGCTCATCACATGTCACATAGGTGTAACAGGGGATGGTGCTTCAAGAAAGAACATAGTAACACACAACACTGAAGCTAAAAAAAAGTTACAATATTTTAAAGCATAAAATAACTAAAATTAAATGACTAAAATGGAAATAACTAAAAAGTAAATGTATGTGTACCTTGACTTACCTTTATTGTTGGATGGTTTTCTACTATGTTTACAATTTTTATCATGGAGGACATAGAGAATGCTTTTGACAAACCCAAAGATACAAAACTAAAGAGAAAAAATGAACAAATGTGAGAAAGCCAAGATAATTGGTGCTATGTGGATAGAACATACTTGGAAATTTGTCAAGCTGGGGTGACAAGTACCATGTTAGACCAAATGACCAAGTCAAAATTTAGAGTAAATTAGGTAATCAAAAATTCAAGGCTACTAAAGACTAAAAAACTCAAATAAGTAAATCTTAAGTAAAAAAGGTAAACTCACCAAGTCAAACCAATGATATATGCCAAAAATGATGGTAATCAAACATCAATGAAAAAAAAGTAACACTCCTTACTTAAACAAATATGGACAATCAAAAATGGTAAAAGAACATTGATGAGTGAGTAGTAATGATCCTGACTCAATCATCGATGGAAAAAGTGCATAGAAGTGAAAATAACATTGATGAGTGAGAGGTAACAAAACAACCTCACTCAAGAATGGAAAAAGTACATAGAAGGGAAAAGAACATTGATGAGTGAGGGGTAAAAAACCAACCTCATTGATGAAAGTATGAATGGACTTAGGTGTCTACAAAAAGGGTGGTACAACAATAATAAATGGTAAAAGAAAGCAAAACATGTCTAGAAATGTAGAGCAATTGTGTCAAGAGAATAATCCATAGTTTCTCAAGCATATTGTCTTGTTCTAAGGATAGATAAAACTAAAACACAGTAGTTCTAACATGTTTTTAAGATGTGAAGAAGAAAAAATATAGAAGAAGGAAAAACAAATTTAGAATCACACTTGCCTATCAAGGGGGAAAATGAAAGTGGTGGAGGGAAGAATGAAGAAAAAACCAAGGTAGAGGAACTATTTATCAAAGTTAAGACACTCAAATTAGGTTTGTCAAAATAAGAGGACTTTTGACCTTAAGGACTCTGAAGAACTTCTCCTAACCACACAAGTCTTAGGTCAACAAGTGAAGTATGTAGATCATCACATGAAGGTTATATACATAAAAACTAAAATGGACCTATCGACCCACAACATGTTCCCCATTCTTTAGGACCCCTTAAAGAGTCATTGGTCTACTACAAAGATTGGGTACTTACATGAAAATGTAGGTAGCACCATAGAGTTTGTTGAAGTTTCCTATTCAATCTACTAGCCTACTGCACCCCAATAGACCTCAGATTTATCCTGAGGCCAATTGTGGATTTTGAGCTTCGATTAGAGATAGGAGATGTGCTTATAATCACATCTTTTGATGTGATTTAGAATTTTAAATTTTTTATGTCATTTGCTTTTGTTTCAAATGATCTGGATTTAAAATTTTTTAATGGATTTTTCTATTCCTCCTCCATACAGATTTGGAAAACTAAACATGGGTGCTAAAGATGACTTTCATTTGAAGACTTGGGACTTGGTTGCTAAGAGAGAGAACTCAGAGAGCATAGTGTCTAAGAGTCTCATGATCTAGGTGAAATAAAAGTCATATATTTACTTTAACCTTGTTTTATCCAACATGGAGTTAAAGGGAATCAAGAGGAATGAGACATGAAACAATTTGAATTACTTCAAATCACAAAAAAATGTGACAAAGGGCAAACAAAAAGGATATAATGATATTAAAGTGTGATTCCTTATCATAAAAATGAGGGAAATGGAAGAAAATGTGCTAACATAGATTGTTGTGCAATTTTCATCTATTAAAAGAAGAAAAAGCTAAAGCTGAGAACAAAGATCAAAGACTTATAGCCATTACAAAACACATTCTAGATGGGAATATTGAATGAAAAGATGGTGATTTTATGAGAAGGCCAGGTCCTATCCATGGTATTACACTATAACTCATAAAAGATAAACCCAAGGGGTATCAAAAAGTATTGGATAAGTATGAAAATAAAGAGAAAGAAATCATGAGGAAGACTGGGTCCTATCCATGGTTTTACAATGCAACTCATGAGAAAAGGGGAAATCGAAAGACCCAAAAGGAAAGACTAAGGTTTGTGAAAAGAGAGAACTACTACAGAGGGGAAGACCCATGTAAATATCCTACAAAAAGTGTTAGTTAGATAACATATATAAAGTATGAAAGGAAGGGAAGGATTTAGGCAAAACACTTCTTGAGGAATTGTACATTGGTAGGTTCTTTGAAAATATGACCTTCATTAGTTTGAAGGTGATATATACTTAGACCAAGAATATCTTTCACTTTAAAGGCACCACCATTTTTAGGTGTATTCACCTTCTTTGTCATAAGTGTAGTCTAATTTAAGGACAAGATCACCAACATTAAATGTGCAAAATTTAACTCATTTGTTATGTTGTTTGTCAATACGGGCCTTGTATTGAGGATCATGCTATAAAGTAAAAAGATGATTTTCTTTAAAGAGATTGAGAGCATGAAGATGAGATTCATGTAATTCTTGATCAGGTATGATACCATGAAGAGATATATAGAGACGGAAGCTCAAATTCTAATGGGAAGACTAATTCAAAACCATAGACTAGAGAGAATGACATTACCATAGTGATAGTGCGTATGCTAGTGCGATAGGCCTAAAGAGTAGGATAGAGATGAAGGTGTCAATCTGTATGGGTTTCATGAATTATATTTTGGAAGATTTTATTAAAATTTTTATTTGTGGCCTTGGCTTGGCCATTATATTGTGGATGATAGGGTGTGGATAATTTGTGATCAGTTTTAAATTTAGCACAGAGCTATTTAACATCTTTATTTTTGAAGTTACCACCATTGTCTGAAATGATGGTATGAGGGACACCAAAGTGGTAAGTCATTTGATTTAAGATAAATTTGGAGATGGTAGTACCAGTGACATTAATGAGGATCATATCCTTAACCCATTTGGTAAAATATTTTGTGGCTATGATTATAAAGACATGCCAATCTTGAGATTGAGGTAATTTGCCTATGAGATCTAATCTGCACTTGGAGAATGGCCAGGGAGATTCTACCATTTTAAGCTTGGTTGGAGGTGAATGAATTAGATCATCATGAAGCTAGAAAGAAGTACACTTTTTAGAAAATTTGATGGCATCCTTCTCAAGAGTGGGCTAAAAGTATCCCATACGTAAGCATTTGTGAGCTATAACATATTTGTTACAGTAGCCACCACAAATGCCCCCATATGCTTATTCAATAAGAGGAGGAGCATTATCATTGATAACATAATATATTTGGGTACCTTCAATGTGACAATAATATAATATGATATATCTAAAGACATCCTTAAAATCTTGTTTGTGAATGTGAGTCTTTTCATGAGAATCGAGGTTTAGAGGATAAGTTTGGTGTTTTAGAAATTGAATGATATCTTTGTACCATGGGATTTATCAAATGATGATAGAATCAATGTGGTAGATAAATGAATCTTGTGGTTGGAAAGAATATGGGGATTTTCTATTCTGGATAAGAAAATTAGGATTGGTAAGAACTCAGTGTGGGTGAAAAAGAGATGTTGAAGAAGCAAGGGAATCGGCAATAGAATTATGATCTCGCAAGATAGGCTTGATGGTGAAATAAATGAAGTCTTTGGTGAGGGTAGTTATGATTTGATGATAATAAATGATATTCTCACTTTTTCATTGGTAATCACCATTGACTTGGTAATAAATAAGTTGGAAATAACCTAAAGCATGTAGATAATAGATATCTAGATTAAGGGCTGCTCACATGCCTAAGATTAAAGCTTCATACTTTACCATGTTGTTAGTGAAATTGAATGTTAGGTGAAATGCTAAAGGGATGATTTTTACAAGAGGGATCATAAAGATACAACATACCCCAGCTCCCTAAAGGCATTTAGTGCCATCAAAATTAAGGGTCCAAGTATCTTCATGTAAATTGACATTAATTTCAAGTTCTTCGATAACTACTTTTGGTTTAGTATTATTAGGGAAATATTAGATTCATTGAGATTACTTGTTTCTAGGTCATCAGTTAAATTGTGAAAGTAATCTTTAAGGGATATGGCTGGGTTGAGGCCTTTAATGTATAGAATATTATCATAAAAAATACTATCTTGAAGGTGGTTGGTAGTTAGTACAGGTGTTACGACAAGTTGATCAGCATTGATTTATCCTTTGACATCATTTTGAGTAATAATTCAGAGATAAAATTCCATGAGAAGGACCATCTACTTACCAATTATATCTCTAAGAAGAAAGACTTTAGAGGAAAAGTGATGAAGGGGATCAGAATGGATGATAACACCAGTTGTTTGATAAAGCATATAATGTTAAAGTTTTTCAATGGTGAAATATATGGCGAGGCAATCACATTTTATTTTTGTGTAGCATTTTTCATAATCAATGATGCTTTGACTAATATAGTAGATGAGTTATTAGTTTCTAGTATCATTTTATTGGGTAAGCTTTGCCCCAATTGATATGGGTGTGGAAGAGGTAGATAAGATCAAAGGTCGATCATTTGAAAGGGGATGAAGAGTAAGTGGGTGAAACAATGGTTCTTTCATATTATTGAATGCTTTTTGATACGGATCTATCTAATCTAAGGCATTACCTTTCTTAAGAAGAGAATTTACTGAATAGATATGGTAAGCCATTTTGACAATGAATCATCTAATTGCCCCAAGTTTATCGAGGTAAGTGAAAATGTTTGAAATGGATTGAGGGATGGGCATGTTGATGATATCATTAATCTTTGTAGGGTCAACATTGATGCCATGAAGGGAAACTAAGAATATTAATAGTTTATCATATGTGACACCGAAAACACATTTGTAAGGATTTAGTCTAACTTTATATTTAATAAGGCAATCAAAGATGATGGCAAGATTAGAAATATGAGTCTTGTGACATTTAGATTTAGCAATGAGGTCATCCAAATAGGTTTCTACAATTTTGTGAAAAAAATCATGAAAGATGTAATCCATTACTCATTGATAGGTAGCACTGACATTTTTGAGGTCAAAGGGAATTTTAACATAGCAATAGGTGCCCCATTCCATGGTGAAATTTGTCTTATGTTGGTATTTAGGGGTAATGTGAATTTTTTTATAACCTAAGAAACCATCAATAAGAGACAACATTTCATATCCAACTATGGAATCGATAATGGCATCTATTAAAGGTTGACAAAAATTATCCCTAGGATAAGCAAGATTAAGATTAAGAAAATAGATGTAAAAATGAATGATAATAGTGACCTTCTTTCAAATAGGGACCATGTTAGAAACCCATTAGAAATAGTCCATTGGTTTGATAAACTTAGCATTAGGAAGTTTGATAATTTCTTTATGACATAAGGTGGAAACTTTAGGTGGAAATCTATGCTAATTTTGACACACAGGTTTGGCATCAAGATAAGTGATAATATTTTTCATGATAATTATAGGGTCAATATGAACCATGTCTTCATAGGCCCAGGAAAATATCTCATGATATTTATCAAAAAATAAGCTAAAGTTATCATGTTCAACATGTGTGAGTTCACAAGAAACTATGATTGTTCAAGGGCATGATGGAGTACCTTATTCAATGTGAATAGTTTCTTACATAAGCATAACATTGCCATTTTTGAAATGATATGGTGTATTAGGTAAAGAAGAAATTAAATTTGCTTTGGGGTCAATGATGGCAATGAAGGTGTTGAAATAAGGGGATTTATTTTTAAAAGTCTTGAGTTTGTGATGTTTCCAAAGAAGTTGAGGTTCTCAAACATGAAGTTATTTAAGAATGGATTCATCATTAGGTAAAGTGGGAAGAGGACCATGATAATTGACATCTACTTTGAGATCAAGAATTTGATTACCATGGTGATCATATTAAGAATGTATCTAATGAAAATTTATGGCCTTGACATCTAATGTAATCTTAGGATTAAGAGTAGGTTGATTGTATGAGATTGGTGTAGCATTAGTTTCTTTGATTGGGGAAGAATCTAATGTAATGATGGGATCTATAGGTTTTAGAGAAGATGCAAGAATTTTTAGATGTTTAAAAGGTAGGTAGGGTTCATTTTTGTGGTGAATATTTGTTAATTCATGAATATTTGGTTTTGGAAAAATTAAATTTAGTAAGTTTTTAGGGTGCAAGAGTTGACCCTTTCACCTAAAATTCTAGGATTTCATTTTTTTAGGTGTCAACTCACCAATAATTTAAAATATTTATTATATTATCCATATAATTCACCATATATATATATATCATACACTATACAACTACATATGTTCCCACTCCTAGAGGTCACGATCTTACCATCAAAGTTTCTTTCTTTAACGAATTATGAAGATCTTGAAAGTTGAGGCCACATTCTATCACTCGACTACTTTTAGAATTTCATTAATCAACCTCTACCAAAATGATATCGCATGAAGTGAATTTGATGTACGACAGCAAAACACCATGAAAAGGCAAAAAATTGCCACCTAGTTGCAAGGCACCACACGATGGCAACTTGCTACTAGGTAGCAACCTACCACTTAAGAGTAACCTGCCACTTGATGGCACCTTGCCACCTGATGACATCCTATCATGTGATGATGATGTGCCACATGATGGTAATGTGATGCATGATGTCAAGGTGCCACATTATGACACCTTGCTACCTGACAACACTATATTACATAATTGTAGGTTAACGTCTGATGATAGTGGGGAAGATGGTCGCAATAAACCACCTAGAAATAAAGCTATGGCATTAGGAGGAAATAGCAAGGGTAAAAGACCATAACTAATATCAAAAAAATATAACATCATGTCTTATTTTAGAAATCCAAGAAAGAGGGCTGTACAAATAGAAGGCACTTAAAAAATAGGTAATTCTAAAACTTATTTTATAAATATCAGTGTAATTTTTTTTGACTATATAATAATTTCAAAACCATTTCAATGCAAAAATCAACATAGATATTGATACTATCCCAATAACTTCTCACCACCTAAAGATTTTATTGATGAAATACCACCCTTAAAAGACATACCTCTAGGTATTTTAGTAGAACACACTCTTCTGGTCACTTCATAAGAAACATGTATTTCTTTTCAGACACCTAATTTTGTTAAAAATTCCACTCAAAAAAGTCAATGGAGGAAGAGAAGTACATGGATAATAGGAAGGTCTTTTCAAGTTGACTAGGTTGAAAAATTTCCATTTATAGAACCTATAGTACCAAAAAATGGTAATGAGCCTCCAATAGAGTGTAAATGTATAATTTACAGTTAGAAACTTAGAAAAGATCATAGAATGCAACTTAAATTGGACACAATTGAGAAGCATTGTGGGAAAATATACATATCCATCAAGCACCCAGACAAACAGATAATAAGAAGTCATAGATGGAAAAATGGAGAAGAATTCATGCATGTAAGATATGCATAGGAATATGAAAATTATTAGAAATGACAAAAACATCTTATTGAGAAAGGGAGAACCATCAGAGCACAGTTTGGAAAAGTTATGCACTCAATCTTAGGGCAAAATATGTACAGTTCTCTACAATTTTCTACATTTTAAAAGAGGGAAGACCCATTTCTAATTTTTTATATTACAAAATTTTGTTTCAACATAATGGGTTTTTGGATATTTCACAGTCACATTGGTTTAACATTGCTTGGGAAATGACAAAATGTCTAGCCATTGTTGAGAAGGAAGATTTGAAAGAAAGTGTTAAGAGATCATAGTTTATCTCTCTATCCATCAATGAGGTCAATGTAATTGACAACATAGCATGGGTTTGCATGCATGTTTACACCTTTAAAAACTATTCAAGGCAATCTCATCTTTTAGCTATCCTTAAAATGGTATAAAATTGCAATTCAAAAAACCTCCATAAATTGGTTGTATCCAATTTAAGGGAGAGAGCTGGGATGGATGATTATGCCATAGCTATGAAGCTAGTGTGTATTGGTGTTGATGAAGCATCAATGATTTAGGGGCATAGAAAGGGTCTTTGTGTTTGACTACAAATAATAGTTTCTCTGTTTATGATTCCAATCCATTGTATGGCACATAAGATGAATCTTGCTTACAAAATTGTTAACATATTCAGTAATGTCACAAAAGTGGAAGAGATGATTTGTGACTTGTATGTGTACATGTCAAGTAGCCCAAAAATATTTATGGAGTTCCAAAAATTTACAATTGGGGTGACTATTGGTAAAAAACTATTGAAAGATGTTGAAACTAGATGGATTTCCATGTATGAACCCGCCTACAATTTTTTTTGAGGAATATCCATCTTTGACAGGGTTTATGTATAAATATCATAGGGAAGTTGACAAAGCAAAAGATTTGCTATGTCATTTAATAGATTTAGAAACATTACTCACATTATGTAGTATTTTGCCAATGTTGAAGGAAATCAACTGTTTAATAAAACATGTCCAAGAGAGATCTATCTATATTATTGACTTCATAAGTTTGAGAAAATGTGTATGTCAATGTTTAGATATATTATACACATCTAATGAAAGCTTTCACATTCTTATTTTTATAACCTAATTTTTTTTTATAGATATTCAAAATCTAGAGTTATTTGAAATTTAATATACATGATCATCTTTGTGTCATGGTAAATGGCATTGAGATCCCAATGCACACATGCTTTAAAAGACTTGAAGTTGTAGGAGTTGAACCTGAAGATATACCAGTGACACATTTACTATATGATACTATTTTATCTAAAACACAAATCAAATTGAGAAAATATCACAAATTTTAGCCATAGAGATTAGAGAATGTTTTCAAAGGGATGAGTTGATGGAAGGCATGAGAGTTGTGAATCCCATTTTTTTGAATAGTGTTAATAGTCAAGAACAGATCAACACATTATTTCACAAATACATGGGTATAATTGTAATGCATTTCTATAGATCTGTAGATGTGAATGGAGTTTAGATTAATGGTATTTTAAATAAATAGTTACTGATGTCTCAATCAACATAATTTGGGATTACAATGATGGATCAATTTTAGTGTTTAAGTGACCCAACAGAAAATGGTGTAATTACTCATCTATGAAAAAAAATTTATCCAAGGAGCGTATTACAAAAAAATATTAGTGAATATTGAAAATTATATGAACTTGTTCAAACAATGATTTTGGGTTTTGTGGAAGATGAGCGAGTGTTTAGTGCATTATCCTTCATGAAGTCAAAACTAGGAAACAAATTGGATAAAAATCTAGAGACTTGCTTGAGACTATATGTTTCATGTTATTCTATGGACAAGTTTCCATATGATAGAGCAGTGGAAACATGGAGTTCTCTAGTGTAGAGAAGAGGTGTGACTAATACAACTACTAATATAGAGGATGAGAATATAGAGATTGAATATGGCATTGGCATGGTATATGCAAATCACACTTATGATGAGCAAGTTTCTCGAGGATTATTTCAGCTATCCAAACTTTAATTTGATAAGTATAACAATTAATTTCTTTTTAAAATATTTATTTTATTTTTAATCTACAAATACATTAATTTTTTTTAATCTATTTCATATTTATTACAATTATGAATCTTATCAATACATTTAAATTGATATTTTTTTGTCCTATTAAAATTGTGTATTTTAAATAGTACTTTTATCTTTACAATGCATGTCATTCATTAAGTAGCAATCATAATTGTCATTAACATTATATAGAGCATTTAATTATAGCATTCATTGAAGCATACAAGTCTTATGTCTATACGTATATGCATGATGCATCATAGAATGCCATCTATTGTCATTCAAACTCTCAATATTAAGATTTATTATTTTTCATTATCTTAATTGTCTATAATATTAATTTGGAGAGTAGATACATAGATATAATACATACATAATAATGTAACAATAATTATTCTATTGCATGTTTACATTAGTGCCATTACACAAATATATAGGAAATATTTCCAAATTTCACCATAATCAATGCATTCAATGCAATAGTTACTAGAACAGTGTAATAATGCATTCAAATTTACAACTACTAGAACAATATAACACTGATAATGCATTCAAGACTACAACTACTAATATTTACTCTACAATAGTCTATTTTTCCTACAACTACTACAATTTTTAAATACTACTACCAAAAATATTTTTTCCTATAGTTATGTTTGCATATTTTCAAATTCCACCACAAGCAAAGCATTCAATGCCACCAATATAATAGTTTAACAATGCATTCAAATATATTGTTAGAATAATATAACACTATAACTGTGCATTCAATACTACAACTACTATAAGAGTATAACAATGCATTCAAATAATATAACTACGGTAGAACAATATAATTCCATAGAATATTTACTCTGCTTTTTCTCCATACAATATATAAACTTGACAACAATACATTATATATATAAAATATTAAAATTATATAGCTATAGGTATTTCTAACAACTGTAAACTATCATTTAATAAAACATTTGTCTTTCAAAAAAATAATGTATAAACTATTTTAAATAATAGAAACTCTCATTTTGAATAATTATAAACTATCATTAAATAAAACAAGTGTCTTTGAAATAAACATGGTATAAATAGTTTTAAGCAATACAAACTGTCAATTTAGACAATATAGCTTAAAAAAATCAATATTTTTTTGGTTGAGACTCTCCACCACCAAGTTTTCCATCCTCACCCATGGAAACCCCACTTATTGGACCTATGAAACTGAATCATCGATTATCACTCCCTCCTTTTGATGATCATCTACAACATAATTCATTTGTGCAAGAATCATCCTCTCCTTCTTTGATGCATCCCTTATTGAGAATTATAGGATCCTTATCTATTTTTTGCTTTAATATAATGCTCAGATCCATACCATGCTCCTTAATTATTTTCTTCAATGTGTTGTTCTATTTATTTAATAGAACCAACTTTTCTTTCAATGCAATAACTGCGAAGATACTTTTCCATGCATTTTTCAAATGCACATAAAGAACATGTGATTCTTGATTCAAATTTTTGTATTTTTCCTGCAATCAATAAATAATATATATGTGAAGCACATATGAAGGTATTATAATAATCAAAATACATGTTATAAATAATGAAAACTTACCACAACTTTATCCTTCTCTGCTTGAGCGATGATAACCAGGTTGATATATTTATCCCATTTATTGAAATATTCTTGGGCTTCACCATTAAATTTTTGTAACCTATTGATCATAATGTCTAAAATCCTATCATTGCAAGCATTGGCCACAAAGATCAATCCAGATTAAGCTTGCTCAAATAAAGCATCATTCTTGGAGGGTTCATTTTGAACAAGAAAAAACAAATTCATTCTTTTAGAGTGGTTATGATAATGAGTATTTATTTCCTTGATAAGAGATTTTTCCCTTACCTCCTATTATTTTAATTCATTAAATTCATCAATAATACCCTCCTACAGATTACTAAGGAGATCATCAAAAATTAGATTATCCAAGGAAAAATTAGTAAGGGAATCATCATAGACATTTAAATTATCATGGGTGGGGGGGAAGAGGTAGCTAGGTCTGGGGAAGAGGTATGAGGTACTTGTGAAGGTACATTAGAAACTTGGATAAATTCATGTGGATTGAATCCACCAACAACCAATGGCCTGCTTTCAATGCCAAGAATTCTTCATCCAGATAAATTTATTGCAAACATGTCTGTCCCTATGTACTTGAAATACCACCAATCAAGAAAGTTGGGAAATCTAAAATTTATTACATTCCTCTACTTTGTGTAGGGAAGGATATGTTCTTTCCTCTTCTATGACTCTAGGCTGGTGGCATACTTCTCAGTCTACTAACAGAGGTTGGGTAAACTACAAAAAAACATGCATTTAAGAATAGTAAATTCAAAAACATAAAATAAATTCAAATACAAATTAAATATATTAATATTATTACCTGTCCATGATGGGGTGACTGCCTCACCGATTCTAAGTGTCCTTACAAGAGTTATCACATTAGTTCTTATTGTGGTTGAGGGAGTTGGCTCTTGCTGATTTATTATGTTTGTCAGAGAGACATTGGTGGTTTGACCTACAAATGAGTAAATTATCTACTTATTTAACCAAAAAATTCTAACAAACTTCAAATAAAAAATAAATTTATAATGGCAAACATTGATTGTGCTGTATAAGAGATACATCAACGATAACAATTTGAGAGTCAACTACAAAAAATAAAATAAAAAACAATGTGAATATAATTTTTTCCATTAAATAATACAAGAAAAAGACATTAAAGGAATTTTAGGGAACCTAGAAGTGGAGATGAAATATAAATTATTATTGGGAATTTTATAATTCTAAATGAATTAAACGAAGACTCTATCGACTACGTATCACTAGAGACCTCTAGAGCATGTTGACATTTATTTATTGCCTATTTTCTTATGTCATAAACATGCACTCTTGCATGTAACAAATAACAAGCTTAAAAATGTTAAAATTTAAAATATTTATAAACCAAAAAATGAGACTTAAGAAAACTAAACTTACCTCCTATTCCTTGATAGATAAAACATTGGCCTTCATTTTTGGATGTAGCCCAATGGGAATTGTAGTTTTTTGGATTTGATATAAGGCCTCAAAATATAAGGCCAGAATGTAGTTGGAAGAAGAAATCATGCAACTATCCTTAGAGAACACAAAATTTAACTCTTACCTAATCTTGCTTGAAATAACTGTGCACTAATAACATATAACACCTGAGAGAGAAAAAAAAATATAGTAAACAACCCTCAAGGGAATGTTTGATGGTCTTCCCTATAAAATAATTCTCACTTGAAATAAATGGATTATAGATTTGGGAAATGGATTGCTTATTTTCTCAATGGGGATCCCCTTTAATTTTGATTATCTATAATGAAAACATAAAAGTAAAACATTCAATGGGGAATTATGATATCAAACTATTTATAATAAATAATTTAGTTATAGAAAAGTAAAACATGCAATGAAATAATAACACATACCAGATGGGTCAATGGATAGTTTATAAATCAACTCCAAGTAATTTTTATCATCATCAAATAAGATGACCTTAGTGCTAATAAGACTCACATTGTAATGCGAAAGACCTATTAAATTTTGGATGTCTAATGGAGACATCCCAAATGATATTATTTTATGCTTAAACTAGACATAAAACTGACTCTCACTGTAGTTATAACTACCAATTAGAGATCATAGTAGATTATTGTTGATAATCAAATCATATTGTGGCATTTATGTTAGGCCTTTGAGCTGGCATTGATCAAACCATCCAACATATGATTCTAGATATTCTAACATATGGAATAAATCCAAACACAATAGGTTTTTGAAAACACAACTATTCATCCTCTTTGATAGACTGAGTTCTTGTAGATGCAAAATCCACGAAAACTTGAATTTTGAGTTGGAGCCTAGAAGTAGGTACCTGTAGGTCAATTTGGAAATAGGTAGACTGTAGGGGATGAGTAATAGTTCATAGGTTGGTTGGATGAGAAAAAAAGGTAAGGAGTGTGAAAAGAGGTCACTATAGAGTTATTTATAGGTAAGGAGGGTAACCAAGGCAAATAGTTCCCACGATTGGTGATTGACAGAAGGCACCGAGTGACAAGTAAGTGCTAGGTAGCAAAAACATCCTACTACATGACATTGCATTGTCATATGGTATTATGTTGTCATCCAACAACATATTATCATGTGATATCATGGTGTCATGTAACAATATGGTGTCATCGATACCATGGTGTCATGCGACAAAATAGTGTCATATGATAGCATATTGTTAGACAATAGCATAATTCCATGTGATAACATGTTATCATTTGATAGCATGGTGTCTCTCGACACCATGCTGCACATGATACCATGCTATTGTGTGACACCATGTTATCATGAAACAATATGATGTCGATCAATATCATGGTGTTGGGTGACACCATGCTGTCATGTGATAGTATAATGTCATGTGATAACACAATCTCATGTGAAATCATAGTGTTGTATGATAACACAATGCTGCCTGACATCACACTATTTGTTGTGGAAAACAAATGATGATTTTACACCTACTCTACATGCTCTAATTCACCAAGGGAGTAAATCTAATTTTCCTACACAAACCTAGGGGGTTTTCATCATGGCCTCTTAAAGTGAACCTTGAAGGTAGGATTTGTTCAACCACCTATGGAGTATCAAAAAGTGAAGAATTAATGGGAGGTACATGACCTTTTTGGGTTACTTCAAAATCCATGAAAATGGTGTGATTATCATGGTTCAAAGCATGCATTTGGGATAAAGTTTTTTGATAATGTTGAACATCTAAGTCTTGGGATTGGGTTTGGGCCACAATTTAGTTATCATCATAGGTTGGATAAATTGTAAATGCTTGAGATTTAGGAGGAGTTTTGAAATGGAAAATTATGAGATCACTAAATTTATGTGGAGACATGACTAAAGGATCTTGGAATAATTTGGCCACTCCATAATTATTGCACGTGAAGGCATATTCTGAGTAAGAAACATTTTGAGCATTGCATGGAGGGAGAAAACTAGTGATCTCATCAATGAGAGTAATAGTATAATCATGAGGTAATAAAGGAGGAAGCCACTCTAAGATATAAGGAGGTAGCTTAGTAGTGTTATAAGTATGCTGCAAGTCATTAGGTTCATCATCATCTAAATTAGTAAGAATAACTTGTAAGTCAAGATTGATGTTGATGAATTCATTTAAGGGAGCATTTTTGATTGTAGGAATGGTAAAAATGTGATATTGAGATTTAGGACTAGGAAGTTGAATACTTCAAGGGTTAGGATCAACCTCATGTTTATACCATTTACCGTTATGTAGGAATTTGATGCATTGGCTACTAGAAGAGGTGATAAACCTAAATGAACCTTCTTGATTTCTCTAAGGTCAATAGGGTATATTTTAACCTCAATTAACCTATCTCATGCCTTAAAACCATACATCATTCTCTATTCACTAAATCACTATAATTCCACTGTTGCAATATAATGTTCTAGTCTCATTCAAGTTCAAAGCACTATATTTACTGAATGTTCTTAGTCAAGATTTATTTGAGTTGAAACTTCATTTATATCTCATTATCTTTTGTCTTAACCATTTTATCTCATGCTCAAGCATGCCATCTAGGCATAGTCTACAAAAATGGAAGCATTAGTCTCACACAGACCTAATCAACACTTACCAATAGATGCCTCATTGTATAAACAAAACCAATTTTAGAAAAACTAAGGTAACTTATCCCATTTGTAACTTTCTCACTCTTGCACCATGGACATTGCTTGAGGTATCTCACAACTAGTCTTCAATCTCTTTTAGTGACTCAGCCTCACTATAGTCATCTTGAGGAACTACTCACACCTTGGAATCCTTTATTCCATTAATATGACTATTTAGAACCTATTTTCAACTAGCTATAGATGCTCCTTTTGAACAGTTGACTATGCTTTGGGATTCTAGACCTTCAAATAGTCTTCAAACAATACAAGCTCCTATTTTCATATTTAGAGTCTAGAACCATTCATTAATGCCTTATAACCCTTGTTCATCATTAGATACCATTGTCTAAGGTAAACATTTCTCTCTCATAGTAGCTCTTAGTGGTGTTGAGATAGTGGACTATGATTAAAGAGTTTGATGGCTTTCTCAAGTTTGTCTCAACCCATCTCTAGATCATTTCATGGAGAATCTAATCAAATAGGTTATGAGGGGTTGAAATAAAAATATACCATTCTTTACCTGAAGCCACTCCCATGACAATAAGCAAATGTCCTTTGCAACTGCCAAAACATGTTCTGGGGAAAATTGTATTTGCACTTCTAGCACAATGAGGGTGATCTTGCCTATAGATCCATGTTCACACATGATAATTAAGATGAAAACAACATGGAATGGAAGAGAAAGATCTAAAAGGACACATAAACCCCTTGGAAGCATTAGATCATGAAGATAAATGATAAAAAAAGAAGGTGTTGGGAATGTGTAGTCCACTTGGAAGCATGAACAGTCTTTGGGATGTTTCATGAAGCACAATCCACCAATATGAAAACCACTACAATGAAATGAAAGGCCATGAAAAATAATTTCATCCACCAAAAGTGTGTCATTATGGAACTAACCAATTTATAAACTATTTTAAGAGAAAACCTTGATATAAAATTTCATTACATTCATGTATGTTTCTACCTGAAGGTATTGGGAATGTGTAGTCCACTTGGAAGCATCAAAAGTCTTAGGGATGTTTCATGAAGTAGAGTACATAAATCTAAAAACCATTTCCATGGAATGAAAGGCCATGAAAATTAATTTCATCGACCAAAAGCATGTCATTATGGAACTCACTGATTTAGAAATTAGTAACTTATAAACTATTTTAAGAGAAAACCTTGATATAGAATTTACACTATAACGATGTATGTTTCTAATCATGATAAGTTATCTATTGTCTCCTCTATGTCTAAGATAACACATTAAGTCAAGAACTCAACCAATATTTAACATGAGATCAAGAACTTGCGAAACTACCGCATACCTAATTAGCACCAATCCTAATGTGGTTTAAATGAAAAGCTAAAACTAACACTAACAGTCCACAAATTGCCTTAAAGATATTATTATACAACTAAGATGATATGTATAATTAAGATAGATAATTAGGAAAAATGAATCAAATATCCATCACACACTTTGTGCATATTAGATGCAATTGTAGCAGTGTTTTAACATTACACCATGCAATTTCCAATATAAATTCTAGCCATGAGAAAGATCACCATAATTTGAAAAAATAATATTGAAAACTAATTCTTACTATTTCCTTAAACAAGGTATGCATTCAATGTGAGACCAAGGTTTGATGTAAGAATTAATCATATTAAAATGTACCTATTGATGAAAATGATATGCTACCAACATAATGAAAATATTAAATGAAATATGTAAAACATAAGGCATCCCTCATTAAACTTGGTATTATCATTCATACTATCTATATGATTCATAATGATAGTAAGAATTTACATCATTCTCTTATTGGATAAGGTTCACTATTAGTAATGATAACAACATAAAAATAACTGAGCATGCCAACTTGTAAATTAACTCAATAGTTATACACTTTCAACAAGTATAAAAGAAATTATTACAGTATATTTAAACCTACCACTATCATATATACTACTACCAATATGAGGATAAATCTCATACCATGCCTTGATAAGTTTAGGCTAATTTGGGAAAAATAATAGAAAATATTGCATCCAACTCTTCATACTTTGTATTTACTTATAAATGCATTTCACATAATGAGAAAAATAAAAAGATCAACTGTACATTATTACCTTTCATTACTTATACAAGCTGAAACATAAACTAGAAAGAATGAGTTCCATTTTAACAAAGGCTACCTTTAATAATTAAATATAGTGAAAAGGAAATCATAAGATCATACTAAGACATATGATTGATAGATCATTCTAGGCATAACATATTCTAAGGTTAGGCTTGCAATACTTCTTCAATCCATATCAACATCATTTATACAAGGTTAAAACACCATATGTTGAGCAAGATGTATATATCATTAACTCTATTTATAGGTTAAATATTTTTCCAAGAGGATACAAGGATAACATATAAAATACATAAGTAAAACTAACAATATTAGAACTATAATTCAATCCAACTACATTCATTATGCAAATCAACTACAAAATACACTAACACAGTGAATGCTAACAATGAAACACATAAGGTAAATTATACAATAATGGTTACCTCATTTCATTATAATTGTCATCAAGATCATCCAAAATTATTTACATCTCACGAACAAGATGAAACAAAGCCCTCAACATCATCCCTATGAACCCAACCATCAGTGGCCCTAATCACCCCATCCATCAGCTGGATGGTAGGTTTTAGCGACTGATACTCAAAAGGGGTTCAAAACAAGTCAAGAATTTTTAATCCATTTAATAAATTGATAATAAATAATATAAAAATAATAAATACAAACAAGTAACCAACATGTACATCATCATAAGATGAAACAAAAAATATAACAAACATGAAACATGCATTACTTAGGATTAGACAGTGGGGATAATCCATCATTAGACATAATTTTGAAAGTCATGGAAGTGGATTTTTATTTCTAAATCTGAATCCATCACATTTATTGTTGCCTTGGAAACCTTCCACGTATTAGGCTCAATCAATAGATTTGCCCAACTATCCACCCAAACATCAAGCAATAAAATCCATCTACTATAATCAATAGAATTATGGAAAGAATGAAGCAATCAACCTAGTCAACTAAGAGGGGTAGAGTTAAACTCAACCACTGAGATTAATAAAATAATAAAATAAAAGCATTAGTAAAATGGTATAGGTCATATAATGATTGCACATAACTAACATAATCTAAATCCACCAAACCATGCCCTTTAAAACAACCAGTCCAACTATCAAATAAAACATTAAGTTTGAGGCTGAGACCATTTATAAACATAATAATTGTAGCTAAAACAAGTCAAGGATCATATTATATTCAACTTGATATTCCACTACCTAAAATTTTCAACACTAGGCAACCCAACAAAATTCCCAAATAAATACATTTAACTCCATATAAAAAAAAATGAGAGAATATCTGAGTCAAAAGTTAATAAGGTAATATTTTTGCTGGTTACTATAATTAAAATAATAATAACAGCCTAACCTATAGACTCGAGTGGCTAAAATCAATTAAGCATCTGGTATTTATCTTAAGGTTTTGAAAGTAGTTTCCATGCTTCACCCCAAAAGTCCAAACATGTGATAAGGCAAGTTTCAAAAATCCATACAAATAACCCTTAGCAAATAAACATACACCAATTTAAAACAAAGATAATCAACTTCATAAAACAACTGAAACCTCAATACATTTAAATAAAACCCATAATATTTCAAGCACAAGACTTATCACAATAAGAAAACATGATATGACACAATATTTACCACAAACAACCTAAAATTATCCCTTCCATATAATAATCAGTAGGGTATTAAATACCTTATGCAAGGAAAAATGGAAAAACAACCCCCGGGTCATTATATGCTCATCATGAAGTCTCACGACTTCATTCTGAGCATGTCATGAATTTCCAATGCCTAATTTATTCCAACCAAATTATAATCCATATCAAAAAATATAATAATAATGACTTATTTGAAGATTTCATGTAATGTATAATAGGCTAAGAGTAAAATAAAAATAGGGCATACGGTTTGATGATGTACCCCTAAATTCTTCCCTTCCTTTTGCCATAATTTTCCTCCTATAAACATTTCCTTTCTCCTCTTGCCCCACATGCCATCTACCTTAATTACTCCCCCCATGAACTCCTTGGGATTACCAACAAGTAGACTGACATCCCATGGATTGGGTTGACCCACCTACTAAGGTATGGGTAGGCCATCCCTCTTTAATGTCCCCCCCATTTCATTTTCATTAGAGAGAATAAAAAATGGCTAACCACATTACAAAGACAATAAAAATATACCAATCGTAATAATAATGCAAAAACTAATAATTCCACTAATTAATATTTTTAATTGAATCCACATGGGTCAAACCACACACATTATCAACCAAGCAACATATTAAATCTGCATAAAAAAAGGAATGCATCCATGTTTCCATGGGGCATGGGGTTTTGTCAATCCTAACAAGCAGTCCAAGTCACCATGCTAGCTAGTTAAATTGAGACAAGACTATGAGAGGGAGAAATCATGGAGAGAGAGAAGGTTGACAACAAGAAAGGTTTGAATGGGTCTAACACCAACCCAACATACCCACACAAGGATCAAATCAAACATGTGAAGAAAGAATGAAACATAGGAAGGCAACCATGACACAAACACACCTCAGAGATACTAAAATCAATAGGTCAAAATAAGACATGAAGTAAAAAATATGTCATAATATCACAAGAAAAAAAATAACATAATTTGTCCAATGACTCATAATCAAAAACCAAAATTACACCTATCAAAAAATTGTTTGACTGTTCATAGAATCCTTATCTTCCCAGCTATCTAAAATCACCACCCAACCTAGCTCATGAATGATACTTGAAACCATTGAATATAATATCATCATCAATTGAAAAATAAATTAATACTAAACAATAATATAATTCATAACTTTTATAAAATATTAAATACACCAAATAGTTAAAAATATCATTTAATGCAAAAATAGAACATAACCATAATCATCAACCTACAACTGAATAATCACTATATCAAAACCCATCAACTCTATAATATTTAGTTAAAATGTAATGCATAATCAAATATACATGCTAAAATAATTTATTAATAGTCATATAAGGTCATAACACCAAGTTAGGGGCCATACTACTAGGAACTTAAACCAAGTCAGGAATGAGCCTAGACCCCATAATGATAATAACAATAATGAAGCACCAAATGATAATGTGGATAGAAATAAACTAAATGATAAGTAAGAGGAGATCCTTCATGGGATTTTATCTACTCTTAATTCCTTTCAAATCAAAATTAAAAATCAAGAGTGGAGGCTAAATAATTTTGAGGGTGCTCCTCATGAAGAAGTCCCCCAATTGGGAGCTAGACAAATGGGGGAACAAACACTTTAGGAAGTGCTTATAAGGATGGTACACCCCATCACTAGAGAAATATAAAAGCTTCCCCACCTAACTTCTTAGGTGAATAATTAGGTGATACAACTGATCTTTCATAGCTTGTCAATATTCAAAAATACTTTAACTTGCATGACATGCCATCCAATGTGAATGTTAGGGTTATCATATATCAGTTAAATGGTTCTATTGCCCAATGGTGGAATCATATTTGTGATTTGGAGGGATACTAGCCTATTACCCTCACTTGGTCAATTTTTTAGAACCATTTCAAAAAAAGATACTTGAGTGTAAATTTCAAGGAATAGAAAATAATAGATTTTTAGTTGCTCAAGCAATAAAATATGTCTGTCCTTGAATATGAAAACAAATTTATGAATTAAGTACATCATGTGGAATACATGAATGATGAGGAGATAAATATCACCAAATTTAAGCTAGGATTGAATTAAATATTGATGTATGACATCAATATTACCAATCTTAAGACATTGTAATTGCTATAGAGTCTGCCCACAAGGCAGAAGAGAAAGAAAAGTCCCCTAAAAAAGTGTGACAAGACTTCAAAATGAATAGGCAACAATCAAAAGCTAAGAATCCACCTCCTCCATGAAAAAGTTTCTAGAAATGAGACTAGAATCATAAATTCCAAAGAATTAATAGGAATTTTAATTGATTCTAAGGTCAGAATAAGAATTTCAAAACTTAAGATAGCTCTAAAAATGGGACTTTCAGGAAAGACCAACACCAAAATAGTCATCATGGACTAGTTGTATGCAATGGGAAATGTAACAAATCTACAAATAAATCCTAGCTTGGATAAGATATATCCTACTTACACTTCTGATTGGGGATACATTAGATAATTGGGGTCATGACCAATATGGATATGCTAAACCTAATCAAGGAATCTCTTACCACAATAATTCACTAAGAAGGGTTCCAAAACCTCCATTCAAGCAAAACTAAACAATAACCCTAACTAGCTCCTATGTTTTCATATTCACTAAACTAATAATAATTAAAGTAAAGTCTAATATAGTACTCACCAAATATTATGGAACAAAGTGGGGTTAGTAAACAAGAATAAGAGAATCATATTTAAGCTATGTATATGTAAAACCCTAATGCATGGAGAGAGCAATATTATTCAAAAGCCATTAATTATGATACTTTTATCTACTAAAGAGAGGAGAAAATTTAGGGATACTTACCTTGAAAATGAAAACATCGAGACTCAATCTCTCCCTTGGCCAAAGATGCTTTGCAAGAGGTAGTTGTGATTGTTAAAGATCGCTAAGAAAGGCCAAAGCATCCAAGACTTATCCACAAGACAAGATTCTTATCCAAGTAGAAACCTTAAGCTAAGACTCCTCAAGTATAATGGTAGAAGAATAGATTATAAATAAGTGTAAATGAATAATTAACTCTTGTTATCTCTTTAAAAAATGGTGAAATGGATGTGTTTATATAGGTGGATCTGACCCTAAACCCTTCTAAAATTTTAGGTCAACAAGTTCAACCTAGTCAACCTAGTATCATAATTAACAAAAAAAATTAGGTCATGGACTAGGTTAGCCATGGGCTGACTGAGTCCCTAATAAGCTTTGTCAATAAGAATACAAGGTCAATATGGACAACTATGTCATGTAAACTATGAAAAAAGGGTTTAGGTTAGGGAAATGGCTAATGAAGGTGGTAAAAGACTAGAGGAGGGTGAAAAATAGGAGACAAATATTAGGGGAATGGTTTTTAGGAGATAAGTGTATAGATAACAAGTGAGAAAAGGGACAACAATCTTGTGAAGCACCAATGGTCTACCCACCCCTTTCCCAGTGCACCCCATAGGGCGTGCACTCAGAGAGTTTGAGACTCGATGGGTTCTTGTAAGATAGAAATCATAAATAATTGATAATGTTTGAAAATATTATGTGTATACATATACCCCACTTGAATCTCATCATGTGTCACATAGGTGCAATAGGGGATGATGCTTTGAGAAAGAACATATTAACACACAACACTGAAGCTAAAAAAAGTTGTAGTATTTTAAAGCATAAAATAACTAAAAGTAAATGTATAAAATGGAAATAACTTAAAAGTAAATTTATGTACCTTGAATTACCTTTATTTTTATATGGTTGTCTATTATGTTTATAATTTTGATCATGGAGGGTATAGAGACTGCTTTCGACAAACCCAAAGATCTAGAACTAAAGAGAAAAAATAAACAAATGCAAGAAAGCCAAGATAATTGGTGCTATGTGGATAGAACATAATTAGAAATTTGTCAAGATGTGGTGACAAGTGATATGTTAGAGCAAATCCCCAAGTCAAAATTTAGAGTAAATCAGGTAATTGAAAAGCCAAGGCTACTAAAGACCAAAAAACTCAAACAAGTAAACCTTAAGTAAGAAAGGCAAACTCACCAAGTCAAACCAAGGATAGATGTCAAAAAAAATGGTAATCAAACATCAATGTAAAATCAGTAACAATCCTTACTTAAAAAAATATGGGCAATCAAAAATGGTAAAACAACATTGATGAGTGAGTAGTAACGATCCTAACTCAATTATCAATGGAAAAAGTGCATAGAAGGGAAAACAACATTGATGAGTGAGAGGTAACAAACCAACCTCAATCAACAATGGAAAAATTACATGAAATTATAAATGAACTTAGGTGTATATAAAAAGGGTGGTACAACAACAACAAAGGTTAAAAGAAAGCAAAATATGTCTAGAAATGTAGAGCAATTATGTCAAGAAAATAATCCATAGTTTCTCAAGCATATTGTCTTGTTCCAAGGATAGATAAAACTCAAAAAAAGTAGTGCTAACATGTTTTTAAGATGTGAATAAGAAGGAATATAGAATAAGGGAAAATAAATTTATAATCACACTTGCCTATCAAGGGGAAAATCAAAGTGGTGGAGGGAAGAATGAAAGAAAAATGAAGGTAGATGAACTATTTATCAAAGTTAAGACACTCAAATTAGGTTTGTCAAAACAAGAGGAATTTTGACTTTAAGGAATCTAAAGAAATTCTCTTAACCACATAAGTCTTAGGTCAAAAAATTAAGTATGTAAATCATCCCATGAAGGCTATATGCATAAAAACTAAAATGGACCTATCAACCCACAACATTTTCCCCATTTTTTAGGACCCCTTAAAGAGCCATCAGTCTACTGCAAAGATTGGGTACTTACATGATTAATTATGTAGCACCATAAAGTTTGTTGAAGTCTCCTATTCTAATATACTAGTCTATCATACCCCAATGGACTGCAAATCTATCATGAGGTAACTGTGGAGTTTGAGCTTTGACTAGAGATAGGAGATGTGCTTGTAATAATGTCTTTTGGTGTGATTTTATCTTTTGAAATTTGTATGTTGGCTTTTTTATGTCATTGCCTTTTGTTCCAAATGATTCTTCTTTTAAATTTATTGATGGATTTTTATATTCCTCCTCCATATAGATTTATGAAACCAAACATGGGTGCTAAAAATGACTTTCATTTGAAGACTTGGGACTAGGTTGCTAAGAAAGAGAACTCAGAGATCATAGTGTCTAAGAGTCTCATGATCTAGGTGAAATAAAAGTGCTATATTTACTCCAACCTTGTTTTATCTAATGTGGAGTTAAAAGAAAGGGAATAAAGAGGAATGAGACATGAAACAATTTGAATTACTTCAAATCACAAAAAATGTAACAAAGGAAAAAAAAAAAGGGATATAATGATAGTAAAGTATGATTGCTTATCATAAGAATGAGGGAAATGGAGGAAAATGTGCTAACGTATATTTTATGTAATTTTCATCTATCAAAGGAAGCAAAAGCCAAAGTTGAGAACAAAGATCAAAGACTTATAACCATTATAAAACACATTCTAGATAGGAATATTGAATGAAAAGATGGTGATTTTATGAGGAAGGCCATGTCTTATCCATGGTCTTACACTGTAACTCACAAAAGAGAAACCCAAGGGGTATAGAAAAGTATTGAAGAAGTATGAAAACAAAGAGAATAAAATCATGAGGAAGATCGGGTCCTATCCATGATTTTACAATGCAACTTATGAGAAAAGGGGAATTAAAAGACCCAAAAGGAAGGATTAAGGTTTGTGAAAAGAGAGAACTGCTATAAAGGGGAAGACCCATGTAAATATCCTAAAAAAAGTGTTAGATAGATAACATATATAAATTATGAATATAAGGGAAAGATTTAGGCAAAATACTTCTTGAGGAATTGTGCATTGGTAGGTTCTTTAAAAATATGGCCTTCATTAGTTTTAAGATGATATATACTTAGATCAAGAATATCCTTGACTAAATAAGGGCACCACCTTTTTTGGGAATATTTACCTTTTTTGTCATGAACGTAGTATAATTTAAGGACAAGATCACCAAAATTAAATGTGTGAACTTTAACTCTTTTATTTGTTGTTTGGAAATACGGGCCTTGTATTGACAATCATGTTATAAAGTAGAAAGATGATGTTCATCAAAGAGATCGAGAGCATGAAGATGAGCTTAATGTAATTCTTCATTAGGTATGATACCATGAATAGATATATAGGGAGGGAAGCTCAACTTCTTATGGGAGTATTGATTTAGAACCATAGGCTAGAGATAATGACATTGCGCTAGTGACAATGCGTATGTTAGTGTGATAGGCCCAAAGAGTAGGATAGAGATGAAGGTGCCAATTTGTATGGGTTTCATGAATTATATTTTTGAGTATTTTATTAATAATTTTTTTAGTGGCCTTGGATTGGCCATTATATTGTGGATTATAGGGTGTGGATAATTTGTAATCAATTTTAAATTTAGCACAAAGCTATTTAACATTTTTTTTTTTGAAGTTACCACCATTATCTGAAATGATGGTATGAGGCACACCAAAATGGAAAATTATTTGATTTAGGATAAATTTGGAGATGGTGGTACCAATGACATTAACAAGGAGCATAGCCTCAACCCATTTGGTAAAATATTTTGTGGCTATGATTATAAAGACATGCCCATCTTGAGATTGAGGTAATTTGACTATGAGATCTAATCCCCACATGGAGAATGGCCAAGGAGATTCTAAAGTTTTAAGCTTGGTTGGAGGTGAATGAATTAGATCATCATAAAGTTGGTAAGAATTACAATTTTTATAAAATTTGATGAAATCCTTCTCAAGAATGGGCCAAACGTATCCATAACGTAAGCATTTGTGAGATATAGCATATTTGTTATAGTGGCCACCAGAAATGCTCCTATGTGCTTATTCAAGAAGAGGGGGAACCTTGTCATTCATAACATAATAGAGTAGGGTACCTTTAGCATTACAATAATATAGGATGTTATATCTAAATACATACTTAAAATCTTGTTTGTGAATGCGAGTATTTTCACAAGAATTGAGGTTTGGAGGATAAGTTTGTTGTTCCATAAATTTAATGATATCTTTGTACCATGGGATTTATCAAATGATCATAGCCTCAATGTGGTAGATAAGTGAATCTTGTGGTTAGATATAATATTGGGATTTTATTATTTGGATAATAAAAGTGGGATCGATAAGAACTCAGTGTGGGTAAAAAAGAGATGCTAAAGAAGTAAAGGAATCAACAATAGAATTGTGATCTCATGAAATAGGCTCGATGGTAAAAGATATGAAGTATTTAGTGAGGGTAGTTTTTATTTGATGATAAGAAATGACATTCTCAATTTCACATTGGTAATCACCATTGACTTGACAACAAATGAGTTGGGAATAACCTAAAGCATGCAGATATTGAACATCTAGATCAAGGGTTACTTGCATGCCTAAGATTAAAGATTCATACTTTACCATATTGTTAGTGACATCAAATGTTAGTTGAAATTATAAAGGGATGATTTTTCCAAGAGGTTTCATGAGGATACAACCTACCCCAAACCTTTGAAGTCATTTAATGCCATCAAAGTTAAGTGTCCAAGTATCTTCATGTAAATCTACATTAATTTTATAAAGTTCTTTGATAACTACTTTTGGTTTAGTATTATTAGGGATGATAGTGAAATCATCGAGATCAATTGCTTCTAAGTCAATAGTTAAATTGTGAAAGTAATCTTTAAGGGATATGGCTTGGTTGATGCCTTCAATATATAGAATATTATCATTGAAAAGACTATCTTGAAGGTGGTTGGTAGCTAGCACATAAGTTACAACACATTGATCAGTAATGATTTATCCTTTGGCATCTTTTTGAGTAATAATTTGGAGATAAAATTCCATGAGAAGGACCTTATACTTACTTATTCTATCTTTAGGAAGAAGAAATTTGGAGAAGAAGTGACAAAGGGGATCAGAATGGATGATAACACAAGTTGTTTGATAAAGCATATAATATTGAATTTTTTCAATGGTAAAATATATGGCAAGGCAATCACATTTGATTTTTGTGTAGAATTTCTCATAATCAATGATGCCTTGGATAATATAGTAGATGACATATTCCCTTCTAGTATCATCTTATTGGGCAAGCATTACCCCAACTGATATGGGTGTGGAAGAGGTAGATAAGATCAAAGGTCGATCATTTGAAGGGGGATGAAGAGTAGGTGGGTGAAGTAATTATTATTTCATAATATTAAATGTTTTTTGATAGGGATCTGTCCATTCTAAGGCACTACCTTTCTTAAGAAGAGCATTGATTGAATAGATATGGTAAACCATTTTGGGAATTAATCATTTAATTACCCCAAGTTTACTGAGGTAAGTGTAAATTTTTGAAATGGATTGAGGGATGGGCATGTTGAAGATATAATTAATCTTGGTAGGGTAAACATTGATGTCATGAAGGGAAACTAAGTACCTTAATAGTTTTTTAGATGTGATGCTGAAAACACATTTGTAAGGGTTTAATCTAAATTTATATTTAATAAGGTAGTCAAAGATGATGGAAAGATCAGAAATATGAGTCTTGTGACATTTAAATTTACCAATGACGTCATCCACATAGGTTTCTACAATTTTGTGAAAAAAATCATGAAAGATGTGAGCCATTACTCATTGATAGGCTACGCTAAAATTTTTGAGGCCAAAGGGAATTTTAACATAGCAATAGGTGCCCCATTCCATGGTGAAAGTTGTCTTATTTTGGTCCTTAGGGGTCATGTGAATTTGGTTATAACACAAGAAACCATCCATAAGAGACAACATTTTAGAACCAATTGTGGAATCGATAATGGCATCTATTAAAGGTAGATATAAATTGTCCTTGGGATAAGCAAGATTAAGATTACAAAAATTGATACAAAAATGATTTTCCATAGTGACCTTATTTCAAATAGGGACTATGTTATAAACCCATTTGAAATAGTCTATTGGTTTGATAAAATTAGCATCAATAAGTTTGATAATTTCTTTATTGTTGACCATTTTTGCCCAACAGGCCAAAAATCGGTCCCCTTCTTCCCCTGCTATCCTAGGCCAATCAATTTCAGGTTGCATAAGTTCATCGGCCTTGGTTCATGAACTAGTTCAACGCTTCAGCTTGGTTCAATCACTAAGTTCAATGCTTTGTTGGTTCATCACTTGGTTCAAATGGCTTTAGTTCAATCGACGAGTTCAATCATTCAGCTCACTCAGTTAGTTTAGCGGCATCAGTTCATTGGTGCATAGCTTTGAACCATTGAACCGGTTCAACAGATAAGTTTAATGCTTTAGTTTAATTGCTTCAGTTCAATGGATGGTTCAACGAGGAGATTCAGTGAAAATTTTAGAGGGACTCAACACATAGCATTGAACCACTTTTTGGTTCAAATGAATTGGTTCAACGCCATCGGTTCAATGCCATTGGTTCATCGACAGTTTATTGGCTTGTTTTAAGGGGCTCAACGCACAATGTTGAACCATTGAATTGGTTCAATGAGTGGTTCAAGAAAATGGTTCAATCAACTCGATGCGCAGTGTTGAACCGTTGAACCAATTGAACCATTGAACCATGTTTGGTTCAATGAGTTGGTTCAACGGCTTAGTTCAAGGGTGTGTCCCAAAGCCGAAGGGGCAATGCTAGGTTTAGATGCCCTTGTGAAGGGAAAGAAGCATTTCAAAGGTAGCCATTGGGTTTTCAAGTGATGACAGGGGTGCAAATGTCAAATTTTACACCATGAAAGCAAAAGCACAGAAGGCACCAAGTGGCAACTACGAAAGACTTTGACATGATTTTTAGGAGTAACAAAACATGCCACGTGTCCCCTATAGGGCTCCGTGAAAGCTGATAAGTGTCAACATTTGTAGTTTTCTCCTGTTGGCTTCAAAGAAGATTGTGGTGGGTCCGAATGAGTTGCTAAGAGCTATGCAGAGCATGCCAAGTGTCAGCATCTTTGAAGCACTAGAGAAGGGCCTGAAAGTTTTTATAAGGTAACTAAAGGCTCTACAAAAGTAGCCACATGTCACCTTTTGCAAAAATCTCAAAAATACTTTCAAAGCCTCTAGGTTAAGTGGAAAGAGTAGGTAGAAGTGGCCATGTGTCAACTTCCACCTAACTCTTAAAAGACCCTCTAAAGTAAGTGGATGCTGCCGCATCCCATTATTAGCTCGACAAAAGCTGCCAATTGTCAACATCCACATTTCAAAGTGTTTTCTAAGTGCCCCAGCAGTAGACTATGACACGTGTCAAAAATGGATGCACTCTCAGTGGAAAGAGCCAAAGGAGTAGTAGAAGGAGCCAGAGGAGGCAAAGAAGATAAGGAGCAAAATAGATAAAGTGATCTAAGTGGCATAGGAAAGTGTTGACTCAAGGAGTTATTCCAGTGGTTGACACAGTACCTACCATGCGATCATCAAGAGATGTAAATAGTGAACGATGTGACCCATTTTCTTCATTATGCATTGATGAGTAGGCAAATGATGTGGCTCATAATTTTGAATCCTGACAGAAGCTGACATAGCATTAGCTTCAGGCGGCTTCCTCATCCCAATGCTCGAAAGGCACATGGGTCACTTGTAAAAAGGGTGTCAAAATGGCCTCTTTCTTCCTCTATAAATTGTAAACTTTTCATTTGAGAATGGATCTGACTCTCAGCCTTAAGGCAAAAATCTGCCCAAAAAATCTCTTGAGGCTTGTAAGGCAGAGCTGCCAAAAAATTTACCTTGAATCAAAACACAACATTTTTACCTCCATTCTGAGTCTTGCATCTTTAGTATGTGTCTATGCCTTGATTCTATGTTAATTCATTTTCTTAATGCTTTTGCAAAATGATTTCAGCATGTCTGGTGCAATTTTGTGAGTTTCCTTTTACAGGTCTATCAAAAGTGTCCCTAGAGGAGTATAGGTGAAGTGGATAGGCTGTTGCAGTGTGTCTCAAAATACCTCTAGTAGTTATTTCCTCCCTGTATCTCCACAGACCCCTGATCCACTGATGCAGAAGGTTTTCTCATGTCAGATGAAGTGTATGGGAGCTATTTCTCAGTGAAAAGTGTATGTTCAGGCCTGAGTGGGTCACATTTTTTGGTGTATCACCTTTTGCTTTTTTAGGCTTAGGTTCTATTTTCAGCATCTCTCTCTCCCTTTTCACCCCCCTTTTTACATTTTATTTGTTAGCAGTAGGAGAAATTAGGGCCTACAAGATACATCAGAGGGAGCTAGCCCTCATCTAGAGACTCTCCCCTCTAGCTTCACTGGTCCCATAGGTGAGAGGGGAGTTTCCATTATTGCGTGAAGAAGGCAGGAGCTCAGCCTCTTGCCAAGGGTGCAATATTTTGCATCAACAATTTTTGGCACGCCCAGTGGGACCAACTAGGACAAGTTGTGTCTAAAGAGTTAAAGAATTTTTGGTGTGTTCTTTGACCAACCAACCTTTATAGGTTTTTGCATCAAACACCAATGGTGACTCTGAGTTAAATCAACTGGTTAAGCAGTTTTGGTACCATACCATAAAGAAACAACATTTTGGTATGTATAATCCCATCATTCTGAGCCATGGATCTTGTTTTCATTGGCCAGCATGGCTATGATCATCACCAACCTTATGTTGATCCTTATTAGGTCCAATATGACCAGTCCCAGCCTTATCATGAGCTATATTAGCCTTATGCCTAGTCTTCTCATTACGTTACTTCTCCCACTCAACCCAGTCTCTTTGCCAATCAACCCATTTTTGCCTTCAAGCGAGCACTACTGGGATATGAAAAATATGTAATAGATCTTGACACCAAAAGGGGATGTGGCCAAGAAATTCTTGATCATGTCATCCATCAAGTGAGAAATGCACTGAATCAGGTTAACAAGGAATGGACTCCCATTGAAAGAGCCAATTGGCACAGGCTTACAAGTGAGATGCTAAATGTGGGTGGTTTGATTGCATCTTTGGAAGAGAAGCTAAGTATTCATGAGAGGCAGCCTTACCAAGTCTATCAACCTGCATACTCATTGCCCCAAGCATCATATCAGTCATATACAGCCCCTGCTTATAAGCCAAGTCAAGCCTGTCAAAGTCCTTTCCCTAATTATGTTGAGGAGAGTTCTGAAATAGCAAACCTTATGTTTAAGGCTAATCCTGATAGACAAATCAAATTGGCAAATCTTTAGATGCAACAGTCCATTTTGGTAGCAAGGGAAGTGGAACCCAAACCCTCACTACCCTCTCACATTGTGGCCCCATCACCCCAAAAGGAGGTGCCCAGTCTGAATGTCTTGAGCTGGAATAAAGTGGTTGAGTCATGGAACAACAAGGAGGAGAAAGGCATTGTCCAAGAGTGTGATGCACAAAATGAGGTCAGTCCTTTTCAAGTCCCTCCCACCCTTCCTCAGGAAGCTTCTTACATTTCATGGCAACCTTCATGTACTCCTCATCTCTATAATGACTCTTATGAGCTCCAAGAGGTACAAAATGAGGATAATATAGCTAAGTAGATTGAGGAATTAGAGGCTAAGATGAGATTTCTTGGAGAGAGAGAGAGATGGAATTTTCAAACCTTGTAGAGGAGCTAATGCCAAAAGACACCCCTTCCACCAATCCACAAGCTAATTTCAATATTGATGAAATGTTGGTAAAGTGGAGGGACGAAAATCAAGAAATTTTGGCCCAAGGTTTACCCCCTCCTATTCTAGAGGAAACCCCCTCTTGTATGCCAAATCCTTTCTATTAGATGGCACTTGATCTTTCTGGCTCATCCGATGCATCAATTGATCCTACCCTCAATCCCATACACCTAACTTTTCAACATGCCTCTTTTCAGAAAACTCTTCCTGTACATGAGCAAACCCTCCCAAATCCTCCCCAACCTCCTCAAGTCTTTCAACATGATCTCCAAATTCCAAGATGGAAGAAGGAACATCATGAATTAGCTCAGGACCTTGAAGAGGATAAAATTGCTGCCTATTCATAGGAGCAAGGTTCCAATCCCAAGATCATGAGTTAGAAGCAAACAGTGGAATCTTGGGATAGAAAGGAAGAGGAGGAGAAATGTTTTGCTCAAGACTTGGAAGAAGATGAGGCTGCTCCTTCTGATGGTGATTGTGACATCCATAAAAGGCTCTTGCAAGAGGATATAGACAGGTAGATTACAAAATTGAAATCCAAAGAGAGATTCCTTAGCCAGTGTGTGATGGACGGTTCAGACCCAACAACACATTCCATGTCTAAACACACCCCACCTACACATCCCAAAGAGAGCTATCAGGCCATGCTTGATATAGGTGAAGTGCTGACCAAATGGAAAGAGGAGAATCATTCAATTCTAGTTTAAGGATTACCTCCTCTTCCACATGAGTTTGTTCGTTAGCCTTCCACTTCACCCCTTCTCAAGGAGGAACTTGTCTTGAAGGAAGCAAGTGAAGAGGAGTATGCTTAGTTCATGACTGATTAGGGAGACTTCATGAGTGCAGACGAGGAGGAGATCACCATAGGTACCCCCTTTGATGAACAGGAAGACAAGTCACAAGCTTTTGCCTCTATCTCTGATGATGAAGAAGTGTTTTCTACCCCTTTTCTCATTTTACAAGACATTGCAGAGGGGCATGGAAACTTTCTCTACCATGCTTTGAATGATTTGTTTGAAGTTATGGGGGTAGGTTACACTATTCTTCAAGGGGGCTATGAGCTGGCTAAGAGTGGAGAAGGCAACATTGGGACTCAAATAAGTTTGCAAAGGGGCTGTAGGCCTTCAGATTTATCCCTTCAAGAGGTTGGTGAATCTGAAGATATTTTCTTTGAAATCATCAAGGAGGATGGTCATGTCATGGAACCCAAGCATGAGGTAGAAGAGAACAAGCCAGTCAATGATGCATATCAAGAGGCTTATGGTGATGAGCTAGTAGCCACTAATTTCTTGATGAGATACACCAACCTAAAGAACCAATAGGAGGCTAGCTTCTAAGAACAAACAGAGTACATATATGTTGGAGGCATGTTTCAATCTAATCCACTCGGATACAAGCCAACTCAGGTGGCAAGCAAGAGGAGCAGGCCACCAGCTCTCTTTTTTATCCAGCCACTTGGCTGGTACCATAAGTTTCCTTGCCATGGAGGGGACTTAAGAAGTTTTCCCTTTGATCCAGGAGGGAAGCAGATGTACCTAGTTAGCTGTATATAGTAGTTTTGTTTTCAGTTTCTTTCCTGCTTTCCCTAAATGTAGTTACACATGTAGTGTTTTTATCCTTGTGTGTGTTTTCCTTTGTGTGTGGGGTAAAAGCTTCATGTTTGATTCTTGGATTTTTGGGGCTATTGCTAACCTTTCTTCAAAGCTGCATTGGACTCCATGCCCAATGGACTATAAGGCAACTAGTCTTTAAGCATAGCAGGCATGCTTCCCCTGGGAGTCACCAATTTATTGACCATTTTTGCCCAATAGGCCAAAAATCAGTCCCCTTCTTCCCCTGCTATCTTAGGCCATTCAATTTTAGGTTGCATAAGTTCATTGGCCCTGGTTCATGAACTGGTTCAATGCTTCAGCTTGGTTCAACCACTAAGTTCAACGCTTCATTGGTTCATCACTTAGTTCAAATGGCTTTAGTTCAATCATTTAGCTCACTCAGTCGGTTTAGTGGCATCAGTTCATTGACATGCAGCTTTAAACTATTGAACCGATTCAACAGATAAGTTCAATTCTTTGGTTCAATCACTTCAGTTCAATGGATAATTTAATGAGGAGATTCATCAAATAGTTTAGAGGGGCTCAATGCGCAATGTTAAACCATTTTTTGGTTCAAATGAATTAGTTCAATGCCATCAATTCAACGCCATCAGTTCATCAGTAGTTCATTAGCTTGTTTCAAGGGGCTCAGTGCATAGTGTTGAACCATTGAACTAGTTCAATGAGTGGTTCAAGGGAATGGTTTAATCGGCTTGGCATGCAGTGTTGAATCATTGAACCAATTAAACTGTTGAACCATTTTTGGTTCAACGAGTTGGTTCAATGGCTTAGTTCAAGGGTGTGTCCCAAAGCCGAATGGGTAATGCTGGGTTTAGATGCCCTTGTGAAGGGCAAGAAGCATTTCAAAGGAAACCATTGGGTTTTTAAGTGATGATAGGGGTGTGAATGTTGAATTTTACACCATGAAAGCCAAAGCGTGGAAGGCACCAAGTGGCAACCGCAAAAGACTTTGACATGCTTTTTAGGAGTAGTGGAACGTGTCACATGTCCCTTGCAGAGCTCGATGAAAGCTGACAAGTGTCAACATCTATAGTTTTCTCCTGTTGGCTTCAAAAAAGATTGTGGTGGGTCTGAATGAGTTGCTAAAAGCTATGCAGAGCATGCCAAGTGTCAGTGTCTGTGAAACACTAGAGAAGGGCTCAAAAGTTTTTATAAGGTAGTTAAAGGCTCTACAGAAGTGGCCATGTGTCACCTTCTATAGAAATCTCAAAAATACTTTCAAAGCCTCTAGGTTAAGTGGAAAGAGTAGGTAGAAGCAACCATGTGTCAACTTTTGCCTGACTCTCAAAAGACCCTATAAGGTAAGCGAATGCTACCACGTCCCATTATCAGCTTGACGGAAGCCACCACCTGTCAATGTCTACATTTCAAAGTGTTTTCTAAGTGCCCAAGTAGTAGACTATGACACGTGTCAAAAGTGGATGCGCTCTCAGTAGAAAGAGCTAAAGGAGTAGTAGAAGGAGCCAGAGGAGGCAAAGAAGACAAGGAGCATAACAAACAAAGTGATCTAAGTGGTGCGGGAAAGTGTTGACTCAAGGAGTTATTCTAGTGGTTGACATAGTACCTGCCATGTGATCATCAAGAGGTGTAAATAGTGAATGATGAGACCCATTTTCTTCATTATGCATTGATGAGTAGGCAAATGGTGCGGCTCATAATTTTGAATCCTGACAGGAGCTGACACAACATTATCTTCAGGTGGCTTCCTCATCCCAATGCTCAAAAGGCACATGGGTCACTTGTAAAAAGGGTGCCAAAATGGCCTCTTTCTTCCTCTATAAATTGTAAGCTTCTCATTCAAGAATGGATCCACTCTCAGCCTTAAGGCAAAACTCTGCCCAAAAATCTCTCAGGCTTGTAAGGCAGAGCTCTACTAAATTTTTTACCTTGAATAAAAACTTAGCATTTTTACCTCCATTCTAAGTTTTGCATCTTTATCATGTGTCTATGCATTTGATTCTATGTTAAGTCATTTTCTTAATGCTTTTGTAGAATGATTTCAGCATGTCTGGTGCATTTTTGAGTTTCCTTTTACAGGTCTGTCAAAAGTGTCCCTAGAGGAGTATAGGTGAAGTGGATAGGCTACTGCAGTGTGTCCTAGAACGCCTCTAGTATTTATTTCCTCCCTATATCTCCATGGACCCCTAACCCACTGATGTAGAAGGTTCTCTCATGTTAGATGAAGTGTATAGGTGCTTCCTTTTGGTGAAAAGTGTATATTCGGGCTGGGTGGATCACATTTTTTGGTGTATCACATTTTCTTTTTTAGGCTTAGGCTTTGTTTTAAGCATCTCTCTCCCCTTTTCATCCCCCCTTTTTAAATTTGTTTGTTAGTAGTAGGAGAAACCAGGGCCTAAATGATACATCAGAGGGAGCTAGCCCTTATCTAGAGACTCTCCCCTCCAGCTTCACTGGTCCCACAGGTGAGAGGGGAGTTTCCATTATTGCGTGAAGAAGGCAAGAGCTTGGCCTCCTACCAAGGGTGAAATATTCTACGTCAACATTTATGGCACAAGGTGGAAACTTCAAGTGTAAATTTTTGTTACTTTTGATGCACAGGTTTGGCATAATGATAAGTGATAATACTGTCCATGATAATGCTAGGGTCAATACCAAGCATGTCTTCATAGGACCAGGAAAAGATTTCATGATATTTATAAAAAAATAAGCTAAAGTTATCATGTTTAATAGGTGTGAGTTCATAGGAAATTATGATTCGTCAAGGGCATGATGGAGTACCTTATTTGATGTGAGAAGTTTCTTACATAAGCATATCATTTCCATTTTTGAAATGATATGGTGTATTAGGTAAAGAGGAAATTAGATTTGCTTTGGGGTCTATGTTGGAGATGAAGGTGTTGAAATAAGGGGCTTTATTTTTGAAATTCTTGAGTTTGTGATATTCCCAAGGAAGTTGAGGTTCTCACGCATGAAGTAATTTAAGAATAGATTCATCACTAGGAAAAGTGGGAAGAGGACCACAATAATCAACATCGACTTTAAGATCAAGAATTTGATTACCAATGTGATCATATTCAAAATGTATATGATGAACATTTGTGGCCTTGGCATCTAATTTAATCTCAAGAGTAGAAGGAGTATGTTGATTCTATGAGATTGGTATAGTATTAGTTTCTTTGATGGGGGAAGAGTTAGATGCAATGATGGGATCTGTAGGTGGTATTGAAGATGCAAGAATTTTTAGACGTTTGAAAGGTAGGATTTGTTCAATCACCTAAGGAGTATCAAGAATCCAAAAATTAATGGGAGGTACATGACCTTTGGGAGATAATTCAAAATCAATGAAAATGGTGTGAACATCATGGTTGAAAGCATGCATTTGGGATAAAGTTTTTTGATAATGTTGAATATCTAAGTCTTGGGATTGAGCTTGGGCCATGATTTAGTTATCATCATAGGTTAGCAAAATTTTACATGCTTGAGATTTAACAAGAGTTTTAGAAGGGGAAATTCTCAGATCACTAAATTTATGTGGAGACATGATTAAAGGATCTTGGAATAATTTGGCCACTCCATAATCATTGCATGTGAAGGCATATTCTGGGTAAGAAACATTTTAAGAATTATATGGAGGGGAAAATTAATGACCTAATTAATGAGAGTAATAGTACAATCATGAGGTAATAAAGGAGGAAGCCACTCTAAGATATAAGGAGGTAGCTTAGTATTGTTATAAGTATGATGCAATTCATTAGGTTCATCATCATTTGAATCAATAAGAATGACTTGTAAGTCAGGATTGATGTTGATGAATTCATGTAAGGGAGCATTATTGATTCTAGGAATGGTAGGAATGAAAAATTGAGATTTAGGATTGGAAAGTTGAATACTTCAAGGGTTGGGATCAACTTCATGTTTATACCATTTGCCGTTATGTAGGAATTTGATGCATTGGATACTAGAAGAGGCGATAAACCTCATTCTATGAGTTCAAGGGTGACCTAGGAGTATTCTATAAGATAAGGTAAAATCAAGGTCCACAAGTTTTGTTTGAATGATCTTAGGTCTAATTGTTAGGGGAAGTCAAATACAACTGAGTGGATTTTAATTAGTTTTATCAAATCCATGATTGGTGAGGTGGGTTTGCTTTATATTATCCTTATTATATCCAAGTTGTTAGATGAGCCACAAAAATGTCACATTAATACCAAACCATTTGACTAAAAGTTTAAAAATAAGGGTAGTATTAATGGCTATTTTAATAAATAGGGGTGGATCATCAACACAAAAAAGGATTTTGTCATTAATCATGTCATCTTCAATAAGTTTAATTAATGATTTAGAAGAAGGACAAATTAATTTGATGGTATGCAAGTGGGTAGGTTAAGGCTCAATAAAAGGTGATTATTCATCTATAGAAGATGGATCTTTAATTTATTGTAATTGTTGCATGAGGAATTTATGATGATAAGGAGAGGTAAAAACTAATTCCATAAGGGGAATCTTGCAAGTCATGGATTTATTCAAGAAATTTCTAATGAGATTTAGAAGAAGAACCAATGTGAGGTTTAGAAGGTAAGGTAGATTTTGAAATAATGGAAGTGGTTGGGGGTTCATAAGAAGGAGGTGGTTACTCATGGGTTTCTAAAGCTAAATGAGTGGTTGTAGTATCTTTGAGAATTTATTCTTCCAAATATAGTTTCTTAGGTTTTGTGACATGATCTTTGTGAGCTAGTTTGTGATGATGGTTAACCTTAGCTATGTTAACATATTGAGAATTATTTTAATATTGATCATAGTCAGCATTAATAGCACAAACATCCTTGGTGCTTTGTTTATTAGTATATGTGGGAAAATATTTTTGGTTATTAGAATAAGAATCTTTGGGAGCTTGTCATTTTTGAGAAGTAGTGTCGTATTCTTGATGATGGAGTTGGATCATGGCTTTGTGATTGAAAGAATCACCAAGTATATAAGAGACAATAAATTTAGTAAGCCTTCTAAAAGTTTCATGGGAATGAAAAATGTCATTATGGAACTAGATAATTTGATTAGGGTCATACCATTTAGGAGGATTATTAGGATAAGTAAAGGGTTTAGAGGGTGCTAAGAAATGTTTCATTTGCTACATAGTTAATGGTATATGAGAAGATGGGGGATTGTCAGCTTTAGAAACTCTTGGTATGGTTTGAGGAGTATTTTTAGTGATGGAATTAGTATAAGTTTGAAAATATTCCTTAAGGAATTTGTTATTAGGTTCGAATTGCTTCATGAGGAAGTCTTGACATTTGGCTTGGTCAAGAGCTTCATTAAGCATTTGAGGCGAAAAAGTTCAAACCTTATATTGAAGTGAAGGAGTTAAAGAAATTATAAAGAGTTTGAATAAATTATCATTAATCATTCTATGGTCAGCTTTATGGGCTAGATATTTTGATTATTTGATAAAATTATACACTGATTTGGTGGGAAATTGCTTAACATTGATGAAATGGCTACGACAATTTTCAAGGTCATTGTTTTGAAATTCTTTAACTAAAGTATTGACTAAATCCTCAAGTTTCCAAATGAAATGTTGGATAAGTTGGTTGTACCATTATAATACACCATCAATTAAGGTTTTAATTAGAAGTTTAGTTGTGATGAAGGTATTAGTTTAGATCCATTTTTTATGGAGATTGTTGAATGCTTTAAGAAAGGATGCAGGGTCTTTAGTCCCATCATACTTGATAGTTGGAGATATATTAACAATATAAATGGACATGATTAAAGGATTTAAAGGACCAATTTGGATATTTTAAATATTTTTTTATTCATATAACATTTCTTGAGGCATATCTAAGAGGTGGAGGAATAAAATCTAGATTATCTCAAGGATTTAGAACCAGAGGTTGATTATCCATATTAATCAAATGTCATTGTAATTAAAAAATTTGAGAGGTGTTAGAATTTTTCATTATGTTTATTTATTATATGAATTGTGTAGGAATTTGAGTCATATCAATTGGTGGGTTAGTGTTTGTAGGAGGATTCCCCAAATTGGTATTAAGGGAAGGGTTATTGGAAAGTGGATTATCAACAAGATTTTTGGATAGACTTGTGTCAATTACTCCCAATTATGTTTAAAATATTGAAGATGAGAATTGTCTTGATAGGTATAAAAAGGATCAGATCCACCTACGTTATATTGAGGTGTGATTTGAACCATGTTACTATACATGGATGAAGGAGGGGAAGAGGTATTCCAATAGTGAGGGTTCTCTTTGGAGGTAAAGAGAGGGAGAAAAGAATACCTCATATAGTGTCTAAATGGATTTAATTTATCCAAAAATATTCTAATAAGGAATTTCATGATGTTTTGAGTAAATGAATAAAAACTTAAGCAAGAAGAAAGAGAAATTAGGGATAAAGAACTAAGTCAGCTAGATAGAAAAGCAAGGTTAGCAACCAAACATAAGGTTGAATTTATATTGATGAAAGGGGGTTGAGAAGAGTACAAAGTTGATTGGGTAGACTGTGTAATGCTAGATAGAAGTTAGAAGAGTATAGAGTCAACTGGGTCGACTATATAGTACTGAATAGATGGTAGAAGAGTATAGAGTTGATTGGGTTAACTATGTACTATTGGATAGAGTGCAGGATAGATAGATGAAGAACACAATCATGTTGGTCAACTATGTAATATTGGTAGGAGGAAAGATAGAGTCCATAAGAGACTATATCAATCAAAATGATAGTGTTTTGAAATAGGGTGAATTTTTTGTGATATGAATGAAAAAATAAATGGAAACAAATAAATAATTGCATCAATGTGAGTGATCCAATTGAGACACGCAATGTAAAATATTGCACCAACACTGGTCAATACAAGTTTTTACAATACAACATAAATATATCAGAAAGCAAGTAGTCAAGTAAAAAGTAAATGATAACTAAGTGTCATCCTAAGTGTTTTTAGATTATTAGAAAGTATTATTTTAAGTGTGATAGGGAAGTTAGATAAAAATAGGGAACTAGAAAGCAATCTATGGATGGATTCAGGATGTTTAGGTTGAAAGGGATCTATGTTGGCAATGGTATTGGCTTGGTATTGGGGCCTACCCCCTTAATTCATAATACTACAATGATAAGGGTGTTAGGTGCTTTACCAATATATATCATTAACCACATGTTTATAATTAGCCAAAAGACCAAGTTGGCTTCCCCCTTGGTGATGAAATCTAAGTAGGTAGGCCATGGGAAGAGAAGTGTTTAAATGTATTTTGAATATTGTGTGATTTGGTAGTGTGTGCAAAAAGAAAAAAATAGTGTAACTAAATGGTAATTTTAAAAACCACCTAATTAGACTATGTGATCAAATTTAAGCATTAAAATAGTTGAAAATGAAAGTGTGAATTAATTACTAGTAAATAGTTGTTAATTCTTGAATTTAGAATGGTACAGGGTCAGTTTAGATGACAATGTATGTAAACATTACATAACATAGTCAACTAGGTTGATACTATTCTATGCTATCAAAATTATTTAAGCATAGAGTCAAATAGGTGAACTCAGTATTTTAGGTAGAAGATATGATATAAAACTAAATCAACTAGGCCAACTTAGTTTGATGTAGGGTTGCAGTTTTGAAGACTTCTAACTTGCTCAAAATAGAACTATAATGAAATACTAAAATGATAGAGAGAAAGAGAGGAACTTTGGTGGGTTGAAAGATGATTAGGATTGAAAATTTTATGCTAAAGTGACTTGAATGATACTTTAAAAAATTTCAAGCTAAGTCAACTGGTTCAACCCAGTTATGCAAAACCTATGTGCTAAAGAGGTATAAGATGACTAGGTCAACCTACTCAACCTAATTTGTTGATTTAGATGTTGACTGAGATACTAACTCAACATATTTGACAAAGTTTTTTTATATAATACTGAAGAACAATACTATATTTACCCATATGATCCAATAACCTGTATCTAATGAAGACTTGCACAAAAAGAACATAGTCATTTTGATATGACTATGTATTAAACTTGTGCATAAAAAGTTATAACTATATTGACTGGTTTGATATAGTATCACAACTATGTAAAAAAAATTAAATGATATAAATTAAAGCATGAAATAAAACCTATAAGGGATAGATTCATATTAGGTTCACTAGAATTTATGCAATGAGAAATGCAACAGATCTACAAATCAATTCTAGCTTAGAGAAGATAAATGCTATGTACATTTCTGATTGGGGATACATTAGATAATTGGGGTCATGACCAAGATGGATCCACTAAACCTAATCAAAGGATATCTTATTATAATATCATTAGGGAGGGTTTTAAAGCCTCCAGTCAAGCAAAACTATGCAATAAACCTAACTAGATCTTATGTTTTCATATTCAATAAACTAATAATGAGTAAAGTAAAGTCCAATCTAGTGCTCGCCAAATTTTATGGCACAAATTGGGGTTAGTAAACATAAAATTAGACATGCATAAGAGAATTCTATTTAAGCTATGTATAGGTAAAACCTTAGTGTATGGAGAGAGTAATATTATTCAAAATCCAATACTTATACTACTTATATTTATTAAAGAGAGGAACAAAGTTAGGGATCACTAATAATACCTTGAAGACAAACCCGTCGAGACTCAATTTATACCTTGGCCAAAGGTGCTTCGTAAGAGGTTATTGTGGTTTATAAGGATCACTAATAAAGGCTAAAGCATCCAAAAATTCTCCATAAGATAAGATTCTTCTCCAAGTAGAAACCCTAAGCTAAGAATCCTCAAGTAGAATGACTGAAGAGTAGATTGTAAAGAAATGCAAATGAATAATTAAATCTTATTGTCTCTCTAAGAATGAAAAAATGGATGTGTTTATATAGGTATATCTAACCCTAAACCCTTCTAAAAATTTAGGTCTATAAGGTCGACCTGATTGAACTAGTATCATAATTGATCAAAATAAACTAGGTTATGGACTAGGTCAGTCGTGGGTTGACCTAGTCCCTAATAAGCTTTGTCAATAAGAATACAAGGTTGATGTGACTGACTATGTCATGTAAGCTATCAAAAAGGGGTTTAGGTCAGGGAAAAGGCTAATGAAGGTGGTAAAAGACTAGAGGAGGGTACAAGATAGGTGGAAAAGCTTAGGGGAATGGTTTTTAGGAGACAAGTGTGTAGATGTGGCAAAAAGGGAGAACAATCCTATGAAGCACCAATGATCTACCCACCCCTTTTTTGGTGTACCCCTCAAGGTGTGTACTTAGAGAGATTGAAACTTGATAGGTTTCTCAAAGATAGAAAGCATCAATAATTGACAAAGTTTTAAAATATTATGTGTATACATTAGCCATAGGGGCAAACACTATTATAATAGATCCATAAAGGATAATGGCATGCTGGGAATGTAGTGATAACCACTACTGCAAAGACTACCCAAAGATAAAATTAAGACAACCAATAAACCATAGAGTTTATGCTATAGTAGATAATTAGAAAGCTAATTTTTAGGGCACTCTAATTGAGATTTGAGGTAATCTTAATGGTAATTTTATAGTTATTTTAATTGATTTGGGTGCTACTAACAACTTTATTTCACCTTTTGTAGTGAATAAATTCAATTTGAATTCTAAGCCATTGAGAGAAGGATGGGAAGTAGAGTTCGGGTACCTATCCAAGACTGCTTGGAGCAAACTAAACTTGATATAGGCCCCTTTAAGATAAGGGTACATTTTTTTAACACCCTTATAATCTTATGATACTATTTTAGGCATAGATTGGTTGTAGCAACACCATGAAACACTTGATTTCTCTAAAAAAAGAATGTGATGCACTTGTTTTATGTAAATTTTCACTTAAGTTATAAAGAAAGAGAGAATAGAAACTCGATACAGGTATGATTGAAAAACTTGTTTATTTGTGCACACACTAAATTAAAAGATTGTGAAGATATCGTCTTTGGATTGGGAAGAAGACTTGTAGATAAGAAAACACTAAAGAAAACTTGTTTGTTAGATAGATAGTTGGGTGGATTGCCTAGCGATAGCTAGATCTCAAAAGTGAGAGCTTCCGTAGGGATTGTCAATCCACACATTTTAAATAATCAAGTTGATAAACTAGAAGGAAGGTACTTACATCAATAATCATAAGGTACTAAAATATAATACAAGAAAGATTACTATAAGAATAGACTAGAAATTATCTAATTAGTGATAAACCAATTAATACTAGTGCTAACGGGTTGGGGTATGCTTCATAAAATCTGAAAGGGGTTTGTGAGTGGTTAAAAACATAGAAAAGTGGATTTAGTTGGGTGTATGTGGGTAAAATTCACTTGCTAGTTTTTTCCATATATTACCATTAGTGGTTGGGGTGACTGTCAATGGTTAGGCCTAACCATCAGTGGTTGGGTCCAACCATCAATGATTGATTATGGAATTCTAGGTTTGATCAATAAAAGATGATGGGATTTTACAAATGAATTCTGGGAGTTAGGTAAGGGATAAATTGATTAGAAAATGGAATAAAAGTATGTGAATAGTAACAAACAAGCACATATCTTACCATAAGTCAGTTGGGTGAGTGGTTGATGTAGTTATCCTATTGGTGAAATCTAGCTTAATTCTATTAGAGTAACAATACCTGAAAGCTTAGTTGAGAGATGATGGCAAGTTGGCTCTCAATAAGATGGTTGATAATTCTTGATAATGTTGATGATGTTAATTAACCTTATTGACCTATAAAATAAAACTCTTGAATGATTGAGCTCTTGATAATTATTGTAGATGGATTTGACTTCCTAGGCCTCTCTCTCTTATAGGCATAAGCAAGAGGTGGAAGTGAAGGTATAACTAGGTCATCTAAATATAACTTATACATGGAAAGATTTGAAACAAAAATTAGACAAGTTTATATTTAGAAAAGGGTTGATAGAGCTTGCATGTTCTTGGTGAGAAGGTGGATCTTGACCATCAATGGTCAAGGGTCCCCAAGGTTGACCATCGATGATCACCTTGATTGTCAATGATTAGGGTCCATAAGGATAGGGTCCTGAAGGCCAAGGTTATTCAACTAGGTGAAATTAAGTACATATTGGTTGGTTTAGGCTTGATAGGTGTAGGTTGGTCTTAATAGGGTCTAAGGGTACTTTTAGGGCTATTTTGACATTCAGAATTGTAGGTGTGTAGATTTTTAGTGTCTACATTTTGCCCCTTTTTATTGTGCAAATTTTGTGAATGAGTTGTAAAATAAAGATAGAGTATGGGTCACAAGTTTGGTTACCCTAAGTGTGGGATGAGGTGTTCCTCCTCAAAACAGGACTTAATGAAGTGAAGCTGAAGTGGGTACGGGTTTGATAAGTGGTAGATGGTGAGTCACTAGGTGGTGAAATGAGGTTGGGCATTTGAGATGTAAACATGCACACAAAATTCAATAAAATATGTGATAACTAAGATCATTCTTCAAATAAGTTACTTCAAATAAGTTACCAATGTTTATAAAAATAAGGGTCGATACTAAAAAGGATAAGGAATGAGTGAACCATATGATTGCTTATAGGTGTGGCAGTTGGGAACACTCATAAATGTAAGTCTTTTAAATGATCTCTATGTATCTAGTGGTTATCTAAGGTAGGGACTGCTCCTAGAGAAAACATAAATGGGTCAATTGTTGTGGGTATATAAGGTAGGAAGTGCTCTCAGTGAGACATAAGTGGGTATATATGTATGAGGTGGCACAAAATGTAAAATGGTCAACATCACAATATTTTCACTATGGTTAAAGGACCATGTAAAAAGTGTCACCAAATTATGTGCTATATGGGCCAAAAGAGACCAATGATGAGGTGATGAGGTGGTTAGGTAGGTGGGAGAAAGGCATCTCCAAAGTAGGCAAGAGCCCAATGTAAATTGCAAAAAATTAGGAGGTTGTAGGTAAAAGGTGAAAAGTGGGCTTTTATGGTATCTTGACCATCGATGGTCAGGGTCCCTGTAAGGTGACTGTCGATAGTCACCTTGACCATTGATAGTCAAGAAAAACCCTAAAAGTTTGGGGGTAAAAGTAAAAATAAAAGTTAATTTGTCATTTTAACTTTTGGGTATTATTTGACTGAGATCTAGGTAATTTTGGCACTTTGTAAAGAGGGTACATACTGAGGTAGATGTTCATTATCTAGAGGTGTGTGGTAGATTCTATGGTGCCAGGATGCAGGTATCATGAGGATGCAGCTAGGCACTTGCTCGAGGGCTCAAACCATAGAGGAGGTCATGAAATGAGGTAGGGGGTGTAATAAATTGGTAGATAGGTTTGATGTTGTTATTGCTTGTGTTTGTATGGTGGGAGGGTCTATAAATTTGCTATTTGGGTTTGCATGCCCTAGGTAAGGTTTTAGGGGTTTTGGGAAAATGGGGTGGGTAAAGCATCAAATTGATAGGGTGGGTAGGTTCTTGGGTAACATATTTAGCTAGGGATGATACGTAGGGTAGTGTTTTTGAATTTGTTTCTACTTTTAGGCCATGGTAGGTTTGGATGTTCTAACCAAAGAATGCCCATAGGTGACCATCGATGGTTAGGTTTGACCATTGACGGTCGACACCTTAAGAACTAGGGGTCTATAACCATCAATGGTCAGCATGACCACTAGTGATTAGCCATGATAAGGTGGGGTTTTTAAAGGTGTTTAGGGCTTAGGCACAGTTTTAGCCTAGAGCCTAATGGGTAGGGTTAAGATAAGTAGTTAGGCCTAACTTTTGGCCAGCTAGGTTGGGTTCAAGGGGTAAATGGGTTGTGGTTATGGTGAGGTCAAATATGTTAGGGTTAGGGGCATGTTTAAAAATATGGTAGATGAGACCATTTGAGGTCTAAGCCAAGCATTTTGATTTGGTGTAGGCTCGAGAGCAGTTACAAATGCAAGACCATGTGCCATATATCTTCATTACATTGATAAAGAGGATGACTGCTGATGATTGGGAACATATGGAGGTAATAGGGCTAGGAGGGATGAGGCACTACTAGCACTTGCCTAGGGATGCATCCATGATAGTAACACTCATCAAGAGATGGGATCCCACTACTAACACCTTCTTACTACTGACTAGGGAGATGATTATTCTCCTAGAGGATGTCCATAAGATCACTCAACTCCCACTATATGGTGAGATGATCTACTAGATTGAGTAGGGGGAGTGGGATGAGTATGTTGAGTATCTATATGGAGATGATAGTGACTAAGTCCACTGGCACTCTAGAGGGTTTAATTATACAACACTATATAAAAGAGCTACTGAGGAGAAGAGACTTATGATGATGCTAATAATTATAATTACTTACTTTGGGGTTTTATTTCTATCAATGAGAGATTCCCCTATGTATTACTAGCTATTTTGGTTGAGCTATTACTTGGGAAGATAGTATTTGGGTGGGTCCCAGTGTTATTGGTCTATATTTATATAGAACTATAGGGGTTCAGACACCATAAGAGGTATGGCATCAACATGGGCATTGTTTTGCACTACTGGGCATATGAGCACATCTAAGTTCTAAGGCTTATGGGATTTCCATGGATGGATTATACACAATTGGAGTTCCTTATGGGCTTTATGAGGTGGAGGGATGATTATGATACATTAGGGGCCAGAGGTAGAACACATGACATTGAATGGTTTAGGGCTACCCTAGGTGGATTGGTAGCTATGGACATCATACCTATAATTATTGATCTGGCCAGGCTATAGGAGGGAAACCCTCACTATACAGAGCTATAGGTGGATAGTGGGCCACTAAGAGGGTAAGGTGGAATTAATTCCCTTTGATCAAGTATGACATTATTTTAGCTTGTTACAAGTTATACCAAGTCCACATCCATGGTAGAGGAGGTAGGACTTGGAGGTTCAATTACTAGTGTCTCAGCCTATTTAGATAATTTTTGATGGTGGCTTTGAGGAGCTTCCTATTAGGGATCCCATAGATTATGTAGGGTATACAGATAGATACATGGATTGGTACCAACCTATCTATGCAGATGTGGATGTGGGTGGAGATGATAGAGGGGTGACATTGATGGCTGTAGATCTAGTTAACCAGGGTGGACAAGTAGGGGCAACATTGATCATGGCACAGGCTCAGGTACAAGATCTATAGGGATAGGTGGCCACTTTATAGGGCTAGATTTAAGTATTATAGGGTCAACTCACCACTATTATAGGTGAAATAGATCCACTTAGATAAAGGGTTGGGGAAGGTGCAACAACAATAGGAAGGCCATCTGACATAGTGCCTTAAGCATGCTATCTTGCTACTATTACAAAGCTCAGATATTATGAGGTGATGGTATTAGACCAACTACCCCAGGCTATGAGGTATGTAGAGTATAGAGTGAGCTTGGCCAAAGGGCCATCGACAACTACTTTGGGTTAGTGGGCTTCTATAGTTGGATAGGTAGGGGTTACCAAGAGGACCACCACCAAGTACAAGTGTAGGCATAGATGGGGCTAGTGGTAGTGGTGTAAGCTCATGATGATGTTGAGATATGTTATTTTAATGTATTATTTTGATACCAACCTACGTGCTGATGTAGTGAGATGTATATGTTTTTGAGAGATCCTGACATGTCATGACATGCATTTTTTTGATGATTTGATGTATATGATGGATGTTTATGATGTTATATATGATAGTTTATTATGGTTTGTGATTGTGGATTATGGTTTTGGTTCATTTTTATGATGTTTCACTTAATAACTTAGGCATGTGATGCTCTAATTATGTTCATGGTTATGATAAGATATATTATGGATGGATACATGTTATGTCTTTATTTATGGTTATATGGGTGAAATGGGAAATGGTATACACCCTAATGTTTTGCTCAGCTATTTAATTTATGCTTATGATGGTGTTATGATATGTTTATGGTTTATGATGTGATTGATGTTCATGGTTTTCTATGATATGTTTACATTGTGTTTGACTTATTGATAGATAGATGCCATTACTTGATGATAGGGTTCATGATGTTCATGCTTTTGATGTGATGTTTATTGTTCATGCGCATAGTGATAGGCCTACATAAAATAATAAAAGATAAGAAAATGAACATGATGCCTTTTCATTGGTAAAGACTGACATGAAACCCAAAGTTGGATTAACTTAGTGAAAATAAGCCTTTCCAATGCTTCACATTAGCATGATTATGTTGATAGATAGGGATTTAGATTACATTATGTCAAGGAAGCTCATAGTCTCGTGCATATGGCATGTGGAGGGAGAATTGGTGGAACCAAAACCATTAAGGAGACTAGTATGCCTTTTCTATAGGTGTCCAAACAAGTCTATGTCCATATAAAAAGTGTAGACTGATAGATGTAGGAAGTCTGCTAAGGAGAGTTGATTATGGCTTTCTAAAATTACTATTGTTATGAGAGATGATTACATATTTCAAAATTCATTTTCTCTTGCTCTTGATTGAAGGTCAAGGAAGCTGATCAATACGAGAAGACTCCAAGAAATTGCTAGATTTTTCAAATGCTTTACTTGACCATCCTTCAAGGGAGTGGTCTAAGTTTATGTGCCTACTACAAATGATTTTGATAGTTGTCCTTCAAGAGAGCATTCCACCTTACATTTTGAAATTTCAAATAAGTTTTCAATAACTATCCTTTAAGGGAGTAGTCTATGAATGCTAAGAATGGCCCATGATTCTTTTTTTTTTGATATTTCCTTTTCCTTTTGTTTAATTTAGCTTGACATAGACTTGCTCATACATGCTCAATGGATTACCTTTATGAAGGCAAAACTAAGCTAACATGAAGGTTTAGTAGGTGAAAAGGAGGTATAGGTGATAGTGACCATAAAAATTAATCTTAGAGAGATGGGAAGTACTATGAGAATCATGCCATGGATAGAGCCATGGTATCCATAGTTTAAGATTATGCTATAATTGTGATAGATAATAACATGATTTAGTTTCAGTCGATTGCCCCTAAAAAGAGTAAAATGAATATGGTTTCAAGGGATGATCTTAAGTTAGATAAATGATAATTGTGATCCCTATCTAACAATAAAAGGGATGCAAATATGAAGCATTGAGAGGCTCAAGTTTTGGTTTGCTATTGAGAGAGGACAAATGATAAGCTCCTGATCTATACTTATGGGTAATGATGTAGGGTCCAAACTGATTGAAAGTAAATTTACCCCTTTTTCTTTTATCCATATTAGTTACATATTGGTTTTCCTTGAGGACAAGATCTCCCATATTGAATTCTTGGAATTTTAGGTGTTTGTTATAAGATCATTTGATTCATTCTTGATAGACATGAAGATGGAAAAGAGTAGCCAAATGATGATTGTCAAGTAGTTCAAGTTGAGCTAAACATTCTTGATGATAATCATTTTTTGAAACAAAGTCACACAAAGATATGTGAAGAAAAGTTATTTGGACTTCAAGAGGTAATACAACCTTGAATATAAACATGAGAGAAAAGGGTGTAGTACCTATAGGGGTTTAGATACTAGTGCGATATACCCATAAGGCAAAAGGGATGTGCAAGTGCCAATCTTGACCTGAGGCATTAACCATTTTAGTAAGCATGTTATTAAGGGTTTTGTTAGAGGTTTTGGCTTGTTCATTTGCTTGTGGGTGATAAGGTGATGAAAAGCTAAGTTTAATACCAAATACATCACAAAAACCTTAAACGTGTTTGTTTTTGAAAGATTTGCCATTGTCATTGATGATCCTATGGGGAAAATTGAAATGATAGATGATATGATGGGCGATAAATTTGATAATATTTTTAGCTTTTGTTCAGACAAGAGGAATAACCTCCACCCATTTGGTGAAATATTTAGTTGTGGTAATGATAGAATGATGTCATTGTGAAGAGTGGGGGTTGATTTCATTTATAAGGTCTAGGCCCCATTGTGAAAAGGGCCAAAAGTCTATGGAAATGTGAAGACTATTGCTAGGTATGTGATGTAAATTAGCATGTCATTGACACTTGACACACTTTTTCACATAATCATACTAGTCTTGGTTAAGGGTGGGCCAGTAATAGCCTAGGTGGAGGATGCATTTAGCTACAGTGAGTCCACTAAAGTGGCCCTCAAAAATACCCTCATGTATCTCTTTGATAGCATGAGAGGCTTTTAGACTACGAAGGTAATAGAATAAGAGGCCATCAAAACCATGTTTGTAGAGAATTATACCCAGAATGGTATAATATGAGGTGCTCTGGATAAATGCTTGATGCTCATTTTGAGAGAGGCTAAAAGGAAATATGCCAAGGTGAAGGTAGTCAAAAGTTTTTGATACCAAAGGTCAGGCATGATCTCCTCCACACTAAAGATGGTTGGAGTGTTTGATTTGGTGTAAGAGGGCTCAGTGAGGTGATGGACAATGACTGATAGTTTAGAGTTTGATGATGCTGACAGGATCTAAGAGGTGAGCAAAGCCATGGTATCAAAAAACTTGTTGGTGGATCATGGGGTGGTTTAAATATGGTAGTGTTTGAATGAGGATAGAAGTTCTGTGACTAGTTGTCTATATAGTTGCATCATTTCATTATTACACTAGTAAATGCTGGTGACTTGGTTGACCACAAGTTAGGAGTTACCAAAGATATTAATTATTCTGACTCTTAAGGCTAAGGTAGTCTAAAGACCTATTACTAAGGGTTCATACTTGGCCACATTATTGGTGCATTCAAAGTTGAGTTTAAATGACAAAGATAGTGGTTCACTGATAAGGGGGATAAGGATGATACTGGCTCCCCCACCATGTTGACATTTAGAACCATTAAAAAACATGGTTACATGATTGGTAGGATCTGCTTAAGATAGACTTGTGATTGAATCATCTAGACATTCAAGAGGGGGATGTTGGGTGTTTGTTAGGGGTGCATCAGCCAATTGGTCAGAAATGACTTGCCCCTTGATTCATTTCTACTAGAGGAACTCAAGGTCAAACTTAGCTAAAAGCATAAGATACTTAGCCATATGCTAGTTTTGGTATGGTTTGGAGTGCATGTACTTGAGGGGGTTGGTATTAGTTATGACAAAAGTTTTTTGGTTAAGAAGGTAGTGGTGAAGTTGGGTGGCCATAAAGACTAGAGCCAAAAATAGTTTCTTAGTATGTGTGTACTAAGTCTCATATTTGATAAATGTGTGGCTAATGTAATAGACAACTTGCTCTTTGTGTTATTTATCCTAATGGGCAAGCACCACCCCTAGGGAATGGTCTATGGTAAAGATATATAGGTATAAATTTTGGTCATCCTTAGGAGGTGTAAGGATAGGTGGAGATAGTAGGTACCCTTTGAGTACATCAAAGGCCTTTTGAAAATTGACATTGCACTTGAAAGAGATGTCCTTTTTTAAGAGGTGATGGAAGGGTTGACATTGATCGAAGCACTGGGAGATGAAGCGATGAATGGATTGAAGCTTCCCATAAAAGCTATAAAGTTATTTAATATTGGTTAGAGGTATCATCTCGAAGATGGATTTGATTTTGGATGAATCAACCTAGATTCCTCAAAGGGAAATGATGAAGCCAAGAAGTTTGCCTGATAAGACCCCAAAAATACTCTTGGGATTGTGGAAAACATGATAGTGGATGAGTCACTGAAAGATAATATTGAGAATGGCTAAATGGTCTTTATGAAGCTTAGACTTCCTGAAAAGGTCATCCACATAGTCTTCAATGATTAAATGGATAAGGTCATGGAAAATATAGGTCATGGCACATTGGTAGGTTATGCTAGCATTCTTAAAATCGAAGGGCATGACTCTATAACAAAAAGTCCCCCATGGGGTGATAAAGGCAATTTTGTGATGATCTTTAGGGGAAATCAAAATTTGATTATAACCCAAGAATTCGTCCATGAGAGACATCTTATGGCCTACTGTAAGATCAACAAGTTGGTCAATGCTAGGTAGAGGATATTCATCCTTTGGGTAGATGAGGTTGAGGTCATGAAATTACACATATATACATAGTACCCCTATGGTTTTATTAATAGGAACAATGTTCAAAAACCATTGGGGAATATCTATGGGTTGAAAAAAGTTGATAGAAATAAGGTGTTAAAGCTCTTCTATGACAAGGAGGACTATGCAAAGATGCATTTGGAAAAGTTTTTATCTGAAATGTTTGGAATCATGATTTGTTACAATGTTGTGGGTGGCAATGGCTAGGTTAATACTAGGCATGTCAGCATATGACCAAGAAAATGCAATACTGTGATCTTGGAGGAAGGTAAAGAAGTCCTGTAGTTCCTCAGGGGTGAAAGTTTTGCCAAGTTTGATGATATGTGGTTTTTTTGGAGTGCCTATGTCAATGTCCATAGTAGATTAATTAAACATGGTTGAGGTTTTTGGAGGTAAGGATTTGTGTATGGAGGAATTTGGTGCACCAAGGTAGGTGAGAATAACATCATCATCCTGACATTGAATAGTGTTAATGGTAGGAGAGTTTTCTCCCATGAGTTCATGATGGGTCAAAGGGATGGATATGGATGCCCCTTCCTTTTGATAAGTCAGGGGGCCAAGGGTAATCATGTTGAAAAAAAAATTTAGGTGGGATGATGTCCTCATCCTCACCCACAAGTGGAGGGGGTGTTGGTGAGAAAGGGGTCTCTTATTTAACAATGGTAGGGGTAGGTTGTCTGATTTTTTTCTTATTGGGTAGAATGAAGCCAAGGCCATGTTTCTCATGAGGTTTGCATGTCTCAATTGAGGTCAATTTGTGTGGTCCATGTTCATATCATCCTAGACCAAATCCATTCTAAGCACACCTGTGAAGGTATAGTTTGGAGAAGTTTAGGTTGTCCAAATAAGAGAAGGTAGAGGTAAACAGTTGAGGTGGAGATGGAATGGAAATAATGTTAAATGTCTTTTCAATTCCCTCATACATAAATTAGGTTTGATAGATTAGAGGCCCCAAGGGGGTAATGGCTCCAATGTTGAGGTCATAACCTAGTTGGTGGTTGAGTTTCCCATATTCTTGGGGAGTAAAGAGGGCATCAAGGGTGAGGAGATGGTAGTCTCCAAGGGTAAGGCATTAGAAGGTAGGTTCTAAAGGATAAATGATGTGTATCTGGTCCATGGAGATAAATTAACTAGTGGATCCTCAATGGAAGGGGAGGAAGTAATGGCTTTGGCTTCCATAGATGAGGGATTGATGGTGATTGTTTGTGGTGCTTTGGATGGAGGTAAGAGACTAACATTAGGTTGGTAGGTCATATTACATGTTGCAAAAGGGTTAGGGTTAGATTTTATGGTAATAACTTGACCTTCATGTTCAAACTTGATGTAAAAATGAAGGGTGGAAGGTACACAACCCATGGTTCAGATCTAAGGTCTCCCTAGCAAAACATTGTACTAGAATTCACCTTCGACCACATATAAGAGTTTGGGTAGCATGTGAGGTCCTAGCCAAATATGAAGGATGATGGTTCCCAAGGTAGTGGTCATGGTGTCATTAAAGGATCTAGGGATAGATGAAGTTTTAGACATGATATTATCTAATAGCTTGAGTTACTCATAGGCATGGGAAAAGATAATGTTGATAGCAGCTCCCCCATCGATCATAACCCATTTGATGTGGGTTTGGTTGATATGGGTAGTAATAAAGAGAAGGGGATCCAGGTCCTTAAGGTGGATAGAAGGTATCTCTAAGTCCTTGAAGGTAAAGAGGGTGGAGAGTTGGAGAGCACCAATAAAGACCTCTATAGGTTTGGAGTCCCCTAGTCTGACTTCAATGGCCTACATAGCCTTGATCATGGCCTAATGATGGTGGGGTGAGGTGGAAATGGGATCATAAAGGCTCATCTTATCTGGGGTTTGATGGATTTATTTAATAATGACCCTCTTGATGGATTCAAATGGGTTAATCTCTAATGTGCCTAAGATGGTAACTTTGGGCTTAACTGTAGACGTGGAGGCTTGGATCTGGTTTGGTTTAGGGTTAGTTGGTGGGTATGTCTATGGAATAGACATTTTGGCCTTCCATTTATCCTTTTGTTATGATCATGTGACCACATTAATGATATGTATATAAGGGCAAGGTATGATGGGGGGTTGGGTAGATTCTTTGTCACTCTAAGGTGAGAGTGGGGGAGTAGGAATGTGGTGGTGGCTGGCTGTTGGGTGTAGTGGTATAAGAATGGATAGAAGGTCATCTACCAAAAGATCATCCTCATCATAGAGTTGGTGGATAATGGCTTGGATAGATTTCTAATTATCTATGTCATGCCCAAGTATCCTATGACAGGATAACATTTGATGGTTATTGTACTAGGTTGGCTTTGAACCAAGAGGGTAAAAATGTTAGATAGGAGGTAATGTGAGGCTAAAGGTTTGCAATAATCTTTAAAGAATGGTCATATAGGATTCTGCTAGAGGTAAGAAGGTTTTAGGGCTCATGGTTTGGGTTGGTAAAATGGGCATGTTGGTGGTAATAGGTTTGGTGAAAGATGGTTTAGGTAGGGTGGTGTTTCTAGTTGATGGTTTTAGTTTGGGTATGTTGTTAGTTGGGGTGACCGAGTTTGGTGGTCTAATTGGTTGTAATCTGGGAAGGATTGGCACATCAAATAATAAATGTATTGGTGTAATCAATGGTAGTGGGCAACATATGTTGAAGGTGGTTGATTTTTAAGCAAATTATAAGGGTGAGGCCCTAAGATAGAGGGCAAGGTAGAGGGATGTAGAGGCTTAGTCATGCATCATGTCAATGTTTTTTTCCTCTTGGTTGGTGTGGCTCAATATATAGGTATAGGATTGGATGAATTGAAGTCTAATTTTAGGGATGGGTGGACCAAAATTAGAGTAAGGAAAGCACCAACAATTTTGAAAGGTTTTTTTGGTGATGTGGTGGCTATTTTGGTTAACTAAGGAGGTGGGGAGTAGAAGTTCAGATTGGTTTAAGAGGTGGTGGAGATATGATGGATTGGTTGGTTAGGGCCATGATGGAAGGTTCAAGTTTGGTGATAGGGGGAAGCCATAAATATTTCCAAAAAGTGGTCTGATCCATGTTTGGTTTTAGGTAAAATTCCAATCTGTGCACTAATGTAGAAAAAGGTTTATCTACTAGTTTTGCTCTGTGGGTAGTGGATGCAAAATATATATTTTTAGGTTGAAGAAGATGGTTGGTAGGTGGTTGATTTTTTGAGGTGAGGGAAGTAAGGTTGAGATAAATAGATCATCCATGGGAGACAATGGTATAAGTGCTCCTCCTTTAGGAACAATACCCATAGGAGTAGCGATTTGTTGGTTAGTTGGTGGAGGTGGTGAATCAAAAATGTTGATTTACCCAGATGTGCTAGTTGAGATAGTATGTGATAATTCCAAAGCTTCTATGAGGGTAGCTAGGGAGAAAGGAACTTCTTTGGTTTGGCTATCTAAAGGAGGGTAAGGTGATTTCATTACCTTAATAAGTGAGGTAGGGGAGGAATGGGTAGATTCAATGATCAGGTCCTCATGGGTCGGTATATCACAATCCATGTTGATAGTGTGGGCATTATAAGAGCATTCAGCCTGTGTGTCCTTAGATTTGATAGGGGAATGGTTGGGAAAAGGTTTCCTAAATATGTTAAGAGCTTGATTTTGAGGGGTATTAGGATTATCCAACATGAGTTCCCTTTTATTGATAAGACTTTGAACAACATTCTTGAGAGGATTACATCAGTTGACGTCATGTCTAATTACCCAATGAAAAGCACAAAGGTCATTCTCATTATACCAAGTAGGTGTTGGATGAGACGAATCAAACTATTGGGGAGGTTTGATGGGTGGAAGTTGTGTAAGGTTAGCTTTTAGTAGCTTCTCTAGAATTGAGGTATAAGATTCTCCAAGTGGAGTGAATTATTTTTGGTTGCTTCATTTTGGGTTCCTTGTATTTTGGTTAGAGGTAATGGGAGAATTTTATTGATTGACATTGTGTGGAGGGGTGGATTTAAGGATGACAACATTCACAATTCCCTTGGTCTTGGTTCTAGTATTGGCTTGGTTACTTGGTTTGGAGGAAGAGGTTTCATTGGTCTTGAAGGTAGAGTTATTGTTTTGTAACTTCAATTTACCCTCATCTATGGCCCAATTTTCTAGCTTATGTACCATGGTAAAATCATCATTAAAGGTTTTGAAGCTTTGGACATGCAGTGTAGAAGATATGTGTTTGGTGCAAACTCAAGTGAAAAGTTATATAAGTTTGGGTTGAGGCAGAAAAAAAGAAATTTGATTAATCAAGATTTTTCAATGGGTGACAAAATTGGCAATGGACTCATTGTTGAATTACCTGATGGAATAGAGGTCCGTGATAGAGACCTTCTTGGAAATGTTAATGGAAAAGTGATCTAAAAAGACTTGTGCTAGTTGGGTGAAAGAAAAGATGGAATGCTTGGTGAGGGCACTATACCAACCAAGTGTTGTGCTGGATAAAGACATGGGGAAGGGTCAAAGGAGAAGGGAATCATCATAAGCAATCATGTAAAATGCATGCATAAAATCCCTAAGATGTTGTTGGGGCTCTCCTTGATTTGAAATTTGGTAAATTTTAGAAGTTCCCATTAAGGAGGGTAAAGTCTGGTGGGGACATAAGGATGAATAGGTTAATTATAAATCTAATCATAAGATAGGATGTTATGAGTCCTTGAAATAGGTGACTCAAGGTTGGTCATCTTGTCCATGAGAATTTTCATTAGGTTAGTTTGAGGTGGTGCACCAAAAGGATTGTAAGGCTGATATTGTGATTGAGGTTGGGTAACATATTGGTAATTGTTTGGTGTTTGAGAGGCTACCACATAGTAGAATGTGGATGCTAGAGGTTGGGTAGTGGATGATGGTGGTTGGGTAGTGGGTACATACCCTTGTGGGTTAAGGATGTATCTTAAATTAGGTGCAATGGGTAACTGTTGAGAAGTCCCTATGAATTGGGCATGGGTGGTAGTTGGGTTAGTGACAAGAGGTACGGTAGTGACCTTTTTGCTAATGGGTGGTGAGGTAGAAGGGATAGATACCCCTAGGCTTGGTAAAGGGGTATTGATCGATGGGCTAGGTTTGACAGAGGGGAGGTTGGTAATGCCAATGGTAGGTACTCTAGCTATAAGTGGAGCATGATGGGTTAATGTTTAGGTTGTCCCCAAGGTAGAGGAGTCATTAGTAGGGTGGAAGGTGTAAAGGTAAAAATTGGTTTGATTAGTTAGTTTTTGATCATAGCATTAGAGGCATTAGTAGGTGAAGATGCCTAGGTGGTTGAAGGTTGGATAGTGAGCATGGAAACAAGAACATCCCCCATAAGGTGGGATGGCATGCTATAAGGAGGAACCTGAGGTGGAGTTAAAATTGAGATATGGTGAGAAGAGGTGTTAAGATAGTGCCGAAGAGCAATTGGATTATTGTTTAGAAAAGTGGTAAAACCCATGTCTCCTTGGGGAAATACCTAAGGGAAAGTAGGGATTTACAATGGATGAGGTGAATCTTTTGCCTCAAACATGTACTTCATAGATGAGAAGGTAGAGGAGGCTATTTGATTTTGATCTACTAGGTCTCTTCACTACTAGAGAGTGAGAACCATACAAGAAAAAGGGGAGAGAAAACAAGAAAAATCTCAACATTCAAATGAGAAGAATACAATAAAATGATCAAGGTAATCAAGACACGCACTATGAAGTATGTTTAAGCCTAAATGTTAGTTTTAATCTCACTTTTGGCTTATGCCTTAGTTTATGAGAATATGTGATAGAAGTTGGCTTGTAGATCAGATACTATAGAAGTAGTCTATGGTTGGTTTTAGGTTTTTTAGGTGCTCAAAAGAATCTATATTGGAATTAATACATGGCTTGGTGATGGGGCCTACCCCCTCACTTCATAGTCCCATAATGATAAAGGTGTTAGGTGCTTAGCCAATATATATTGATGTCTAGAGTTTATACTCAACCATAGAGCTAAATTGGTTCTCCTCTTGGTAATGACCTCCAAGTAGGATTGCCAAGAATGGGTAAAGTGACTACTAGATGGTGAAATCCTAGTCTGGCCTTGTCTCAAATTATTTTGATGTTTGATTGATGAAAGTGGTCTAGATAGTATGTGAAACAAAGGTGATACTATGATAAGATTATTGTGCTTTAATTCAAAGTGAACTAATGTTAAAAGAAAGAAATGGATGCAGTTGATTTTAAGTCCAAAAAAAAAATTTAGTTTCTATTATGAGCACAGATAGAGAGGAGAGCATATAAATGCAAAGAAAACAAGAGTAAAGATTCTAGGTCCCACTGAGCATGCTAGAATATTTCATGTGAATTTTGACTTAAGTTGTAAAGAAAGAGAGAAAATAAACTCAATACGGGTATGGTTGAAAAACCTATATGTTTGTGAATGCATTGAATTAGAAGATTGTGAAGAGGTCCTCTTTGGCTTGGGAGGAAGACCTACAAATAAGAAATCACTAAAGAAAACTTGTTTTTTAGATAGATAGTTGGGTGGATTGCCTAGCGATAGCTAGATCCCAGAAGGGAGAGCTTCTTTAGGGGCTGTCAATCCATACATTTAAAAAATCAATTTGATAAACTAGAAAGAAGGTATTTGCATTAATAATCAAAAGGTATTGAAATCAAATATAAGAAAGCTTGCTAGAATAATAGACTAGAAAATATCTAATTAGTGATAAACCGATTAATACTAGTGCTAATAGGTTAGGGTATGATTTAGAAAATATGAAAGGGGTTTATGAGTGGTTAAAAACACACAAAACCATGGATTTGGTTGGGTGTAGGTGGGTAAAATCAGCTTGCTAGTTTTTATACCATAGTTGATCATCAGTGGTTAGGGTGACTGTCGACGCCTAGGCCTGACCATCGGTGGTTGGGTCCAACCATCGGTGGTTGACTATGGAATTATAGGTTTGACCGACATAAGATGCCATGATTCTATATATGAATTTTAGGAGTTAATAAAGGGCTAGATTGATTACAAGATGGAATTAAAGTATGTGAATAGTAGCAAACAAGTACATGTCTTACCAGAAGTTAGTTGGGTGAGTGGTTGATGCAGTTAGCCTATTGGTGGAATCTAGGTTGATTCAAGTAGAGTAATGGTACCTAAAAGCTTAGTTGAGAGATGATGGCAAGTTGACTCTCAATAAGATTGATGATAATGCTTGTTAATGTTGATGATGCTAATTGACTTGATTGACCTACAAAAGAAAACTTTTGATGGTTGATCTCCTAATAATTATTGCAGATGGATTTGAATTCCCAGGCCTCTCTCTCTTATAAGCACAAGCAAAATATGGAAGTGAAGGTGTAACTGGGTCATCTAAATATAATTTGTGCATGCAAAAGCTTGCAACACAAATTAGATAAGTTTATATTTAGAAAAGGGTTAGTAGAGCTTGCATGTTCTTGGTAAGAATGTGGATCCTAACCATCGATGATCAATGGTCCCCAAGGCTAACCATTGATGGTCACCCTGACCATTGACAATCAAAGTCTATAGGGATAGGGTCCTAAAGGCCAAGGTTATTCAACTTGGTGCAACTAAGTGTAGATTGGTTGGTTTTCAGCTCAATAGGTGTAGGTTGGTCCTAAGAGGGTCCAAGGCTACTTCCAAGGCTACTTTGACATTTGAAATCATAGGTGTCTGGATTTTTGGTATCTACAACACTAATGAGAATGGTAAGCTTATTAAAATCCAAGGTTTTCAAGGGCTAAAAATGTGTAAAGTGATTTCATCCCTATAATTAAAGAAGGCTATTTGTAAGGGATGTAAGCTCTATGCAGTTTAACTTCAAGAACTTCTCAAGAAGGAAGAGCCATCTTGTGCTAATTTTCCTATTTTACAAGAATTTATGGATATTTTTCTAGAAAGATTGCCCAGTTTGCCACCAAAATTGGAATTTTAATTCTCAATTGAGATTATTCCAGGAGCTACCTTGCATCAAAAGCTCCTTACCAAATGAATGTGGTAGATTTTCAAGAATTAAAAGTTTAATTGTAAGAGCTTTTGGATAATGGAAGTATTCAACCAAGCATGTCACCTTGGGCTGCTCTAGTGGTTTTCTTAAAGAAGGAAGACACTTTAAGGTTGTAAATCAATTATCAAATGCTTAACAAAGTAACAATCAAGAATCATTACCCACTACTTTAGATTGATAATTTGTTTGATCAAATGATGTAACCGTGTTCTCTAAAATTGGTTTGAGATTCAATTACCATCAGTTACATATCAAAGAAGAAGCTATTTATAAGATAGCCTTTTGAACTTGTTATGTCCACTATGAGTTCACTGTTCTACCATTTGGCCTTACCAATGCACTTGTAACTTTCATAAATCTAATGAATAATGTTTTTCAAGAATTTTTGGACAATATTATACTAGTGTTCTTGGATGATATCCTCATCTACTCCAAGAATGAGGTTGAACATGATCAACATTTAAGGCTGGTATTGTAGATATTGAGGCAACATAAGTTATTTGGTAATATTTTCAAATATGCCTTCTACCAATCATAAATTCATTACTTAGGACATGTGATTTATTATAAAGGCATAATAGTGGACCCAACAAAGATTCAATCCATTTAAGAGTGTCTTGATTTGTCCAACATATATTAAGTACATAGTTTCATGGGATTGGTTGACTATTATTAGTGATTTATGGAGAATTTCTCTCACCTAGCCAACCTCATTAATTCTTTACAACGTAAGGGTAGGAAATTTGTATGGTAACCTTAGTGTGAAGAAGTTTTTAGAAAGTTTAAGGAGCTATTAATAATAACCCTTATTTTGATCATACTTGATCCAAATTGTCATTTTGAGGTATCGGCTAACATAGGCTTTGGTGGCATATTGACCCAAGAGGGTAAAGTGGTGGCCTATGAATCTTGAAAGCTTAAATAAACTAAAAAGAGCTACCCCACACATGATTTCGAGATTACTACCATAATACATGCATTAAAATAATATAAGCACTTTTTCTAGGTAAGCATTTCAAGGTAAAATATGATCACTATAGCCTAGAACATCTTTTATTACAAGATGATTTGAGTGCCCACCAGTGAACATGGATAAAATTTATCAATAATTTTGACATAGATATCACTTATGTGAAAGACAAGGAAAATCACGTGGCTGATGCACTCAACAAGCATACATACCTTGCTACCTTGTCTATTTTGTAAGGAAATTTTAGAAATGATGTCATACAACAATAACTTGCTGATAATTACAACCAAGAAGTAAGTGCAAGATTAGTTGACAAGCCTTTGGTAAAAAGGTTTGCTAATTTTTTTGTTGAATTAGATGGTTTTATAAGGCATCAAAATAGAATTTTTGTACCTAAAACAAGTGGGTTACACAATATTGTACTACAATAAGTGCATATAACACCTCATTTTACTCATCTAGGGTCACTAAGATGATTCATGAGCTAAAAAGGCTTTATTTTTTCCCTGGTCCAAAGAAAGATGTTAATTTTGTGGCAAAGTGCCTAGAGTATTAGCATGTGAAAGTTGAACACTTCCATCTTAGAGGTATATTGTACCCACATGACATTCCATGAGACAAATAGGTAATTATTTCACTTGATTTTATTATAGGATTAACTAAATCTTGTAGTCGACATTATACTATATTGGTAATAAGTGACAAATAAACTAAAGTTAGTCACTTTATTGCTACAAATCTAACAAATGATGCTACTATTTTTTCCAAATGATTTGTAAAAAAAGTGGTTTGATTTCATGGCATCTTATAATTCATTATCTCAGATAGAGATAAACTATTCACATCAAGGTTCTAACAAACATTGATTTCCACCTTTGGTACTAGACCAAATTTTAGTTCTTTGTACCACCCAAAAACATATGGAAAAATAGAAAGATTGAACTAAGTGGTCAAATACATGCTACACATGTATGTTTTGGATCTACAAACCAAGTGGGAGGATTATCTCCACTTAGTTGAGTTTTCCTATGATAAATATTATCATTCTACAATCAAAATGGCTCTTTTCAAAGCTTTCTATGGGAAAAAATGTAGAAATCCACTTGGCTAGGATAGCCTAGAAAACTATGCCATTACTAGTCTAGAATTATTACAAGAATATGATGAATAAATGACCATAATATGCCAAAAATTGAAGGTTAATTTGGATTGGTAAAAGAGATATGCTGATTTGAAGAGAACATCTCATAAATTTGCTACTGGCAATAAAGTTTTTCTATGTTTAAGGCCGTAAAAGAGTTCCATCAAGTTTGAAAAAACCTCCAAGTTGGCTCCTCGCTTTTGTATCCCATTTGACATATTAGACAAAATCAGCCCTATTGCCTATCAACTAGCTTCACCTCCTTCTCTATCAAGAATCCATGATGTATTCCATATTACATTGCTAAGGAAGTATGTACCTGATCCGTCTCATGTATTGGATTGGTGAAATTTATAATTTTAAAAAGAGGAAAGGATGCAACTAAAACAAGTGAGAATCCTAGGTTATCGTATCAGTAAGATAATACATAGATAAGTTCAACAAGTTTTGATACAATGGGATCCATTAAGTACCAAAAATACCACTTGGATGGATACATAATTGTTTAGGTAAGACTATGCCTAGTTGTTTTGACTTATCACCAAGACAACTCCTCTTTATGGGGAGGATGATGTCATGACCTAACCTACATATTTTATTTTGTTTCTATCATACTTAGTTTCAACATGTTTTGATACTATATATCATTCTTAGAACTATTAATTTAATGTTTTAATTGACGGACAAGAATGTTACATCTAGAGTTATTTTTTTGTACATAAGATATTGGTCCTATTATTCAAATTTATGCATAATATTATTATGTTATGATTTTATATGTTTATATATTTTAATACTGCTAATGCCATTTTTGGGTGTAGGAATAGGTGAAATGAGTTAGATTGAAGATGGATTTTGGCAGTCGAGGGATACAAAATAAAGGCAACTGATATAGGTAAAAAGGGAAAAGTTTAATGAGCCATAATTGTAATAGTTTGTCTTTTCTATTTTTAGTCTTTTTGACTTGTTTGTTATGCTTTTGTATTGTCTCACTAGTCAATTGTTTATTTGAGTGTGTAAACTTTGATCATTGTTTGATATTGATTTCATATGTTATAGTTTCACTTTTAAATTGAGGCAATATTGTCTTCTTGTTTTGTGACCTTTAGTGTCATGGTTAAATCTGGGTTATTATTTTTATTAATATTTATTATTGTTATTAGTTTTTATTTTCACTTGCCTTAGCCAACCTCTAGAACCCCCTCTCCCATCACTCTCTTTCTCCCCTTTGACTCCTAGCATAAAGGATTCTAGCAAATTTAAATTTATTAATGGGAAAATTAAAATTACCATTAATATTTTTTTGGGCAAATTAAAATCCTCATTAATAATTTTTGGGTAAAATTATAAAATGGCCATTTCCACCTTGGCTGTGTGACTTGGATTTAGTTATTATTTGAAAAAAATAAAGTTTTATGGGCCATGGATTTGACACAAGGGAAATCTGATCTCAAACATCTTTTCATTCTTATTATGAGTCAAACTTTGATTCTTCTCATTTATTATTTTTTGGTGCTTGAGGAGCTGAGCTCAACCCCCCCACACTGCCCCCCCCCGCCCCAAGCTGCCTATTTTCCCTAGGCCATAGGGTTTAAAGGGGGAAGATGGAAAGATATGGAGGGAAGCATGGGGAAGAAGAGAAGGAAAGGAGAAAGAGAGAGGAAAAGAAGGGAGGCATAGGGATGGAGGAGAGAAAGCAAAAAGCCTAGGGAGATTGGGTGGTGGCTAGGAGAGTTGGTAGTTGGCTCAAATCTACTTAATTTTGAGAGAGAGTCTCTTGCTTGGCTGAAGCTATTTAAAGGGCTTGGCAAGGGAGTAAATCATATATATATATATATATATATATATATATATATATATATATATATATATATCCTTCTGTATGTAAGACAAACAAGTAAGTCTTTAATTTTTTCATTATTTACAGAAGCTATCTATTTTCCTACATGATTTAGGGAAAGTAAATAAAATAAAAATTACTTTCAAGTTCATGAGGAAGGCAAATGGTTTCCTGACAAACCTACAAGGGTTTATGAGAAAATATATTGCATAATCTTTGTCAAATCTTGCCATACTTGTTGGTAAAAAATTGTTTTCAGTTTTGAGGTTTGCAAAATTTGTTAGTTTCCATGTAAACCCTGTTATACAATTATGGCTAAGTATTTAAAAACTATTTTTGGTTTTATTTAATTTTTAGTTGGCTAAAATAGGTGACCTTGTTCTACCTAGGGCCAAGCATGGCATTTTTTTAAGGCTTACCTATGAAAATGGGGCACTAGTTAGTTATATACAATAGATTTATTATTTATTTAGTCATTATATTTTTATGTTAATAGCTTTCCAAATTTTGGGTTTGAAAATCAAAAATTTAAGTCATTATGCTAGCAAAATTTTTGCATAACATTGTGAGTTTTTGGTAAATAATTTTTTGTTTATATTGGGGTTTTTGAAAACCATTATTAGCTAGAAAATTTGGTTTTTATTTAATAATTTTTATGATTTTATACTGCTATTCAGATTTTGTTAAAATTCAAGTGGTTATGCTGGCAAATTTTGTAGATATTTATTGAATAAATTTTGTTGATATTTGAGGATTTTATAAATCCCCTTGGCTGAAATTATATCATTCAAATTTAATATCACAGCTTTTTTTGATTCCCTGAAGAGGTGAAATTAATTGCTAAATTCATACAATTTCCATATTTTCATGTTACATAATATTGAATCAAATTTATAATCAAATCTTGGAAAATCGTCATGAAGGCACAATGTTGCAAGTGGCTAAAAATAAATCAGCTTGGTCAGCTGGTAATATTTTTGTGAGATATTTGCTATGATCTTATTTCTCATATATTTTGTGATCATATCACTTTGGAACATTAATTATATTTCTTTTATTATTCTAGTTTACCTAAAATAAAGGATGAAGGTGCATGAGGTCACTTCAATTAATAAGTCAACTTTCAAAACCTTCGAGTGAAAACCAGGTTGTTAAGGTTGTCATGAGTGGTTTTAATGTGAAAGTCCTGATTATAGTACCACTACAAATTAATTGGTTCATTTCTCTTCATGTCTAGCTTATATTTCTAAATTTTAAAAATTTAGACTCCACCTTCTAGCTAATGGTTGGGCATGGTAATGGACAACAACTGGGGGGCTCATGGGATGGTTCAAGATAGGATGGCTTGTGGAAGAAAGACAAAAGTTGCAATCAATTGGTTATTATTATTGTTATGCATTATAGATGCAAAATATTTTATAAATAATTCAATGCTAGTTGGAGTTAATTACCACTTCTATAAGTTGTAGATTTTGTGATATTTTAACTTACATTTGTAGGGTTTCAACATGCTTACACATTTCATTTTTAGCTAAAAGATTAATATATGAGTTAGTGGCATTTGTATTACATTTAATTGAAAGTTTTAACTGTTAAATTAATTTCTAAAGTTTTGTTTTAGTTGTAGGTTACTAATTTAGTTTCAATAATTATATGTACTCTTATTTATTTGGTATTCTATTTGATGTTAGATTGAAATTTTTGTTCCAGCTGTAGCATTATATTAATTCTATTGGATTATGTTGTAGAAATCAACATTTATTCACTTGCAAATAAGTGCTGAATATATTTGTTTATATGATTGACTTTCAAATTTATTTCAGCTGCAATATTTCTGCTATACAAGAATCTAACACTTAGATTGATCATATGTTACAAGTAGAATATGTAGTTTGTTATTTTAATGCATCTGGTTATCATTTTATGGCTTCAATTAAAATGAGACAACTTACTTCTTGATTTTCAATACCCACTTATAGGTGCATTTACTTTACAAACTATTATAGCATCAAGTTCTCACTTCTTATGATCATTCTAATTCTTATACAATACAATTTTCCATCGTACTTGGAATGCATATTTATTTATTTACAAGTTCAAATAATCTGATTACCTAAAGCAATGAGATAAGAAAAGAAAGTATTATTTTCAAGTTATGTTTTATTTTCAGCCTTATGAACACTTGAACAAAACGAAGTTGAAGTGATATCAAAATATTCACTTGTTAGGACAAGTTATAAATCATTTTCAATTAGATAGACTCTTATCCAACTTCTTAGTTTTATTGAATCTAAGACATGTTAGATACAAGTAACATAGTTCTTATTTTGGCATAATGTGTCATCACTCTTTAATTGTAAAAGTAAATATCTATTGGATATAGGAAGCCATCAATAACCTCTAATACATGGGCTTAAGGTTTTTATTAATTAATGTTACAAATCTTAACTCATACTTTATTTACACAATAAATACATACTCATGTTTGAGTATAAACATGCATATTAAGACAAGGAATTATTTTCATTACATACTTTTTTTTTTCTAAAAAGTCAATATATGTTTTAAATAAACTAGATTGTCTTTTTATGACATAACCATGGTTGTTAAAGTGCAAAACCATGTTAGCATTCCTAAACAAGTTTATGTGTCATATAATTATTTATTTAAGTGGTTCTAATTAATAATACCACAATCATGATCAAGTGACAAGTAACCCATACTAGAGAGACATGATTCTCTAGAAGATTAGTTATGAGATGGTCTAGTGGGAGTATTATCCTACTATGAGTTAAGAATATTCTATTTTCTCACAATAACAATGTTTGATGAAAATTATAAGTTGAGTAATTTAAATTATTGAAGTGAAGGAATGTGGTATGATGACCCCACAACATAAGATCATGGTATAATGATCTAAAATTAGGGATAATACTATTTAGGTCCTTCACTTATATTAAGTATTTGATTTACATATACATAGGCCAAACACTAAAATCTATTCAAATCTAAACTATTACTTAAACTTATTAGATACTTATTTGGATAACTTTGGCAACTTAAGTGTATGCAATAGGAAATGCAATAGATCTAAAAATCAATCCTAGCTCAGAGAAGATAGATTTTACTTACACTTCTGATTGGAGATACATTAAATAATCGAGGTCATGACAAATATGGATCCACTAGATCTAGCTAAAGGATATCTTATCAAAATAATATCACTAGGGAGGGTTCCAAAGCCTCTAGTCAAGCAAAACTATGAAATAACCCTAACTAGGTCCTATGTTTTCATATTCAATAAACTAATAACAAGTAAAGTAAAAATTTAATTTAGTACTCACCAAAGCTTGTGGAAAAAATTTGGGGTAATAAATATAAAAAGTAAAAATGCATAAAAGACATATCTTCACATCAATGTATATATAATCCCAATGCATGGAGGAGAAATTTAAATGCATATCTATCCACTCTTACAAAGGAGAAACAAAGTTAGGAATACTTACCTTTAAAGATGAACCCACCAAGTCTCAATCTCTCCCTTGGACAAGGTGCTTTGCCAGAGGCTATTGTGGTATGTAAGGATGACAAAGATAAATCAACTCTAGGCTACACAACCTATCAATGCATCCAAAAGACTTCTCCACAAGACAAGATATGTATCTTTAAAGAAAGTATGAAACCCTAATCTAAATCCTCAAGTAGAATGGTGGATAAGTAGATGCACAATATATCTTACTTCTTATTCTCTTCTTTTAAAAATGATGAAACGATTATGTTTATATAGGTGGATCTAAACTTAAATACTTCCAAAAGTTTTAGCTGACAAGGTCAACCCAGTAAACCTAATATTTAAATTGAGCAAAAACATACTAGATAATGAACTATGTCAGCCATGGCTTACTTAGTTCTTAGTAATCTCTGTTAATATTAATATAGGGTTGATGTGGCCAACATAGTCATGTAAACAACTAAACATGGATTTAAGTTAGGGAAAGGGATAATGAAGGTGGAAAAATAGGAGGCAAATCTTAGAAAAATTGTTTTTAGGAGACAAGTGTGTAGATAGCAAGTGACAAAAGGGACAACAATCTTGTGAAACACTAATGGTCTACCCACCCCTTTTATAGTGTACCATTTAAGGTGTGAACTTAGAGAGATTGAGACTTGAGGGGTTATTACAATATATAAAGTATCAATAATTGATAAAGCTTGAAAATATTATGTGTATACATATGCCCCACTTGAAGCTCATCACGTGTCACGTAGGTGCAACATGAGATGGTGCTTCAAGAAAAGAACATAATGACACATAACATTGAAGCTAAATTGAGTGAAGTAATGAGTAAATAAGATAAATGAAAGGACAAAATTGAAAAAAAAATCTTTATTTACCTTAGTATTGTAGATAAAGAAGGAGATGTGAGAAATGTGAAGGTGTCCAGTGTGAGGAATATTAGGCAACCCTATAGAGATTAATGAAAAAGATGAAAAAATCAAAATTTTTATAACATATGCATATAATAGTTAGAAATATTCTCTATGATAGTAAGATTCTAGAACATTTTATGGTTTGGAAAAAGAGTTAGTAGAAACAAAGATATGATCAAAGAAAAAAATCTAATCATAAATATTTGAAGGGTAAATAATTTTGAATAGTAAATATAAATAGGGTAAAAGAAAAAAAAAAGAGTTCATTTGCTATTATTTACTATTCTAAGAAAAATAGAGCTCTAAAAGATCTAGATAGATAGGATGGTGAGGAGATGATAGCTGAGATGGGGAAGATAGATAGCACTTCCAACGAGTGCAACATAGGTAAGCAACCAAAAATTTGAAAATCTTGAGTTTTTTAATTTGAAATTGAGTGATTTATAGAAATTTGATAATTTGGAAAAATATAACCCTTGGAAATTTTTAGGGTCACTAGGGGTCAAACAAGGTATTGGGTAGGAAGGAGTTAGAGTAATAAATGCCCAAGGTATTTATGGTAATTAGTCAAAAAGTCATCATAACGAACGAACAAGGTCAACCAAGTCAACTTAGCAGAAAATAAGAAAAACTAGTGGGCTAACTTAGTAGTAGGTGGACGACTTAGTAATTTATGAGAAAAATTAAGAGGGCCGACTTAGTAGTAAGTGGTTGACTTAGTTATGGGGAAAACTAAGGGGTTGACTTAGTAGTAAGTGGCTGACTTAGTTGATTAAGGGGAAAACTAAGTGGATGATTTAGTAGTAAGTGACCGACTTAATTGATTAATGGGAAAACTAAGGAGCCAACTTAGTTGATTAAGGAGAAATTTAAGGGGCCAATTTAGTAGTAAGGGACTGACTTAAATGATTAAGGGGAAAACTAAGGGGCCAACTTAGTAGTAAGTGGCTGACTTAGTTGATCTAGAGGAAAACTAAGGGGCCAAGTTAATAGTAAGTGGCTGACTTAGTTGATTAAGGGGAAAACTAAGGGGCTGATTTAGTAGTAAGTGACCCACTTAGTTGATTAAGGAGAAAACTAAGGGGCTGACTTAGTAGTAAGTGGGTGACTTAGTTGATTAAGGGTAAAACTAAGGGGCCAAATTAGTAGTAAGTGACCGAATTAGTTGATTAAGGGGAAAACTAAGGGGCCAAATTAGTAGTAAGTGACTAAATTAGTTGATTAAGGGGAAAATTAAGGGGCTGACTTAGTAGTAAGTGGTCAACTTAGTTGATTAAGGGGAAAACTAAGGGGCCAAATTAGTAGTAAGTGACTAAATTAGTTGATTAAGGGGAAAACTAAGGGGATGACTTAGTAGTAAGTGGCCAACATAGTTGGTTAAGGGGAAAAATAAGGGGCTGCCTTAGTATTAAGTGACTAACTTTGTTGATTAAGGGAAAAACTAAGGGGGTGACTTAGTAGTAAGTGGTTGACTTAGTTGGTTAAGGGCTGAACTAAGGGGTCGACTTAGTGCTATGGCCGACTTAGTTGGTTAAGGTAAAAACTCAAGGGATGAATTAGTAGTAATTGGATGACTTATTTAGTTAAGGGTTGAAAATAGATGACATAGTACTGTTAAGTCTTATAATGGCAGAATTAATACTGAAAAGGCTAGAAGGGGCCAATATAGTAATTTTAAGCCTCATAATGCCTGAATTAGTACTAAAAAGGATAATGTAGGTGGAAATGAGTCAATCTGGTATAAAATGAATAAATTAGATCAAACCAAGTTATTTTTGTGAATTTTATAAAAATGTATTTTGATTAAGAAAGACATGGATATCTAATACATCCTTTGTTATTTGATATTTTTCATAGACACTAGAGATTTTGGTGATTGGTTGATGCCTCATAGTTATTCAATTTGTTGGAGCACTTGATGGATGTGGATAGAGCTAGATTAGATATGTTAGGCCTAGGAGACATCATGGAGATGAGAAGTATCCCACTGAGTATTGATTTTATTGTCATGTTCATTAGAACATGAAAATGGTTGACCAACATATTTTGATGGGTGGTGGAAGGGGATACCATAGAGGTAGGTATCACATTGAAGGATGTTCATGCATTTCTTGGATTACGTATAGGGGGACACATGAGCACATGGACACTAGATGATTTAGAGGATAGACAAGCACTAGGCTGGAGGGAGATGTGATTAGATAAGATTTACCCTAGGATGAGGGTGAGCTTGTTTGATATTTATATTACATAGATTTTATATACCTAGAAGGCTATGATAGGACTTGTGATAGCATGAGTGTTATGTCATAAGTTGGATGACAAGGTACCACTATAGTGATAGCCTTATGTTAGTCTATTTTGTATCAAGTGGTGCTTTATGATTTTGGGTCTATCATCTAGGTCCAACTCATGCATGATATGTATGGGATGCTGTTCAGAGGGTAGAGGACCATGGAACTGATGGTATTGTTGAGTGTTTGGATATATGAGAGGTTTATGATGTATTTTCCACTTAGGTTACCCCATGTGGTTGATGATAGGTTACCTCAAGTGGCAAGATGGAGATAGGACTAGGTAGCATGAGTCATGCCCCACATGTCAGTGATGTAGATGGTCACACAAAGAGAGATTATATAGTATCCCTATATACATATTGCTACTATTTATCTGATTTAGGTGATTATGGTACTAGGGCTAGCTTGAGTGTGGATCATGAGTCACTACATTTAGTGGATGAAGCCATAACTAGTGGCATACTTGATAAGATAGTTTTAAATCTCACACCCATCATATCCTATATCAATGTCCACATTTTGGGCACATGTGAGAGAGCTGAGGAAGAGAGGAGGAGGAACACTAGCTAAGAGACTAGAGATCAGACCATGACATGTGAGACCATAAACTAGTTGAGCATGATAGTTGATAGATAGAGGAGGAGAGGGTATGGATGTGGATGTAGGGGTGCAACAAGTACCACAACTAGCACTATAATAGGAGGAATAATGACCACCTTGATCACACCACTTTTAATCATACTTCTTATGACCGTACTCTTCCCTATGATTACATATCTACTTGTCATGCATCTGATCAGTTACCATGAGTCATATTTTATCCTACTCAAAGACTTAGAGTTTTCGCCTACTTTTGAGCACCCTTCTAGGCCTTCTCACCCTTTTTCAAACCCCCCAACACTCATCTAGGCCTTTTTAGGCTCTATAGGGCCCGTTCCAAAACTATTTTGGATCTTTTTAGCCTAGGATGTAGGTTTTGGGAACCTAAGACATGGTCTAGCAACCTAGGTCATGAGTTTTATTACCCCAAAGCTGTGGCTTATCTAAAATTACCTATTTTTATCTCTAGATATTGCACAATGGCTAAAAATGACTAGTTTTATAAGGTTCTTCATCTTGGTTTCCCTTAATGAGGTTAAAACATGCCTCATTATCCTTTTTATTGGTCATTATATCATATCTTGATTCCTCTTTGATTGCCTTTTGATCCCCTAGAATCCTCTTGGATCTTATTGGCTCTCATCTAGACATCTTGCTAATCCCTCACCTCTCTTGGTTTGTTCTTGATTTCTAGGAGTTCTTCACCTCTCTTTAGCTCCTTTACTACATGATACATGGTTCTTTAGATTTATTTAACTCTCCCTATTATAAATTCATATACTTATAGTTAATTTCAACCTAGATCAGTTCACCTACTACTTAGTTATTCTTTCCTTCACTGTTGCTTGCTCTTGGCTCATTCAGTTGGCATTGCACCTGATTTATGCACTTGTATTGGCCTCTACATCCCTTGATTTTTGTTACTTAACATATCCTATATTGTTGATAGTGGATTGGATAGATCCCTATACTATGTCTTAGTCCTCCTCCACATTAGATAAAACTTGGACTCATAGTTGGTAGAATTCTTGCATTGTGTTTGAGCATGATCTGAGGGCACCTTGATCTACAAGGTGAAACTATTTTGATAGCTTAGTGTAGTATATTTATAGGGTTAGATATTAAATTATATGGTTATATTAATTTATAAATAAGCATTTAGCTTAGATTTTTAAATCATATATGCATTTTCCCTTTGAAAATGTCTTTCATTCAAAATCATCTTCCATTTCCATAGGGTTGCATGCTTCTAAATCATTTTATTTGCTTGTTAGTGTTCCCTTGTTTATATAATTTGCTTTCCCATTATTCATGAATTAAATGTCACTCCATTATTATTTGATTTACTATGGTAATATCCATTAGAGATACCTGGATCCTTTGTGCATTTGATCATGCTAGCCCTAACCTGGTTTATGAGTCTATCTATATCATGGTGCATGTTGATAAATCAGATAGCCTCTATAGATCATGAGTATCCCATAACATCCTTAGACTATTGAAATTCTAGGTGTTTGTTTAAGTAGCTTATGTACCCCCTTCCAAACCCTAGTGGCTTCATTCATATTCTTGGATCTACACAACCAATAGAGATGTCAGTGACATGATTAATCATAGAGGGTGGTTACATAGGATGATCTGGTAGATGGTCTAGGGTAGAACTAGTAGATAGAAGCACCTCTAAAGAGAGGCCTAATATGTGCATGGGTGGTGACTTTAGGTTTTGATTTGATAGGGAGGCATCCCATGGATAAGGTGCTCAAGGATGGGTTAATGGAGAGACTGTGCTCATCAAAAAAGTAGATGGGGAGATAGTGGTAGGTGACACTAGGATAAGTAATAATGTTTATAATTTTTAATTTTGAGATAGAATACTAGTTGTATGTGATGATAGATAGATATATTTTGAGATGTATATGTGATCTGACATCTATCTTGTTTAAATTTAATAGATCTTGTGGCTGAGGAGATCAGACGGGGATCCCTAGTTATGGCAACACACCATGATATTTTGGATGGGATGCTAACAACATATGACCCCACCATGTTGGATGATCCTATGGTACTATTTTCCCAAACTCAAGTTGGCTAGTTTAGACTAGTGGGGGAGGCCATGAGTTAACTACAAGCATGTGGGGATGGATTTTAATAATTAGGAAGGGTGGGAGAAGGAGAGGCATAGGCTTGACATGCCTTAGCTCAAGAAAGAGCTACACACATGGATATTGATTTAAGATAGGTACATGTCTAGGTGGCTAACCTATAGGGACAGGGAGTAGGGTTGAGATCGTGGACAACCTCATTATAGTGTAGCATGTAGAGGGGACATTTGGGGAATTTATGGGTAACGTGGCTTGGCCATGAGATATAAATGATGGGGCTCAACCATAGAGTTGGAGTGATGTATTTTTGTAATTTATACTATTTGTATTAAAACATATGATATATATAAAATTATTCTATTTCGACAGTTAGATTTTGATCTCATGGGTTATATTTTGGTTGTGGTTATTGATGCATGGATATATGTATTTCTATCACATGTATTTTTATTTTGTTATATATGCTATAGGAAATATATGTGGGGTGTTTTCTTTTCTAGCATTATGTATTACACATGCATGGTTAAAAGAAAAAAGGTAGAAAAACTTGGAAAAGTATGATTAATATAAAATAAATGCACTACACACTATATCATGATGGGAAATGTGTAATAACAAAAGATGACTAAGTATAATAAACCAAAAATATGGTAAACAAGAGGGAAAAATGTTTCTAAACCATGAAAAAGATTGGCATCAAATTAAAACAAGTAAAATCATACTAAATCACATTGAGAAGTATGAAAGTAATGTAATAAAATAAAAAGCCTGTGAAAGACTAATGGTATAAAAAAAATCAATTAAGTCAATAAATCATACTAAATCACATTAGGAAGCATAAAATAAAAACAAAAATTAGTAAAATGGCCTTAAATTAATCACACTAATTCAAGTTGGGAAGTATGAAAAACTTTAAGAAAAATGGTTGGATTCTTACATGCAATTGAAAAATAAGAAGATAGAAGATGAAAGATCAATAAAGTAAGCATAAAACATAATAAATCAAGATGGGAAGCATGTCAACTTCCTGTAAATCATAATAAATCACATCTTATCTCATATTTGACACATGTAATTTCATTATGACTTGGGCATTGGAAATTTTTTTGAGGTAGGCCAGGTCCTATCCATGGTCTTACACTAAAACTCACAAAGGAAATAACAATGAGGTGGGAACAATGTTAAAATATGGTAAAATTGGATGTTTGTAATGGTAATGCAAAAATTTGGTAATTTATGAGTAAGGTTTGGTCCTTTCCAATGTCTTACACTACAACTCATAAATAGAATCCCTAGGGGGAGTGATCAGTGAACAAAAAAATGTCTCAAGGGAAAATATTAGGGTTTTAGGGAGTTAAAAATGGAGTGCAATAATAATAATAATATGCATCTTGTGAGAGGACCTTAGGAGACATGAGTCACACTAAGGTCATTAAAAGATACTAAGTGACTAGTGATGATCAATATATAATGGATACCTGTTCACTATAGGCATAGAGTTGTATAGGAAAATAAGTGTGGTACTAAGATCAAATCATGTTGGTATCTTTGAATAAAAAAATTAAAATGGACCTACCTTACCAAAATGTGTTCTCCATTCTTTAGGACCCCTTACAGATTCATTGGTCTACTATAAATATTGGGTGCTTGCATGATAAAGTAGGTAGCACCAATTGTTTTTATTTTCCTTTTTTGATCTACTAGCATAACACACCCTAATGGACCCTTGGCTCTATTATGAGGCCAAATTTGGAGTTTGAGATTTGATTAGAGAAAGGAGATACACTTTGAATCATGTATTTTAGTGTGATTTGACTTTTGAAAATTTTGAATGTTACCTTTCTAGATCATTGCCTTTTATTGAATGATATGGATTTAAAAATTTCTCCTCCATATGGACTTGGAATGACCAATAATGAGAGATAAAGTGATACACATGAATGATAATTAAGATTAGGCTAAAATAAGCTAAGTATCCAAAGATATGAGTGACTAGATCACTTAGGCTTAACTATGAACCAACATGTTATCTCAAGGCTCAACTATATGTGAGCTTCATTTACGAAAGGAAATGAAGGGGAATAAGGTGAGATATGAAGTGGACCATTAAAAAGAGATTATAATGATATGAATTTATGCTAATTGATCACATGGTAAATGAGGAATGACTAAAGGGAGTAAAGATTGTATAACCAAGTCACAATAATAATTATCCATGTTTACAGAGATAACATAATAAACAATCATGAAAAAGAACAAGATAACAATAGAAAAGGAACTCAAAAAGAACACGTATGTCATTATGAAAAGAATCCATAAGAAAATAAAATAATAATAATGACATCATAAGCAATATGTAGTGCAAAACAAAAGTCACCATTTAAGATAGATAATAATTTGACACAATACCAAATGATATAAAATAGATAAATGTAAAGCTGGAGCACATGTCCAATCTAAATTAATAAATAAATGTAATAACACCATGCTTGTTCTCATAAGTACTAATATATTTATCCATACATATTATCCATAACATCTGATAAGTCTTAATGAAGTTGAACTTGGACTGTATCCAAAGTATCATCGATCTTCAAAGAAAGTTGAGAAAATACTTCGCATAAAATCTCCTCAATAGAAAATGTAAGAATGCCTAAAGGATTATGATGATGAGGGATATCATGCAGGGGATGTTCAGGAAAAGGAATGGAAGTGGAATCTATGGGGGATGAAGTGGTCACTAATGGAGAATGGGATATAGGTGAAGAAGGATCCATGGGTGAGGGAATCATGGGTGGAGAAATGGTAAGTGGAGAAGGGATCATAGGTGGTGGATCCATGGGAGAAGAAGGGGGAGACTTATTATGAGAGAAACCTATGGGTGGAAGGGTAGTAGGTGTAGGAATGGTCATGAGGTGATCCTTGAGATGCTATTGAAGGATACATCAATGATTAGTGTGATGTGTAACACATTGGTACTAGAGATAATATACCTCTCCATATTTGGGAAGATATTCAAGTAATACTTTTGGTGGAGGTATAACCTTATTTGTGGGCTAAGGAGTGGTGGGACAAAAAGTGTCAATATATTTCTATAGCTTATGATAATATGTGAATGAATGATTATTTGTGCCATGGAAGCAACATATACACTTGTTAATAGAATTTGAAGGTGTACTAATAGGAGGAGTGGAAATAGAAGCTGAGAAAGTTTAGAATAATGAATAGTCTCTAGTTTAATGATCAATAACTTTATGAATATCATAATATGGATGATCAAACCATTTAATGGATAAAGGAAAAAGCTATGATAAAGGGAACAATCCATCACCAAGAGAAGCTGAGGTTGGTGGAGAGACTAGGAAAGGATCGATTGAAAGAGCAATAGGATCAGAAATAGGAAGGGATTTAGTTAGAGAGGGAGTGGGAATAGGATCTAAATTGGGCTCAGTTGAGGGAGGAGTGGGATACATAGAAGGCTGAAGGACAATTGCAAGCATTTCAAGGATAAGTCAGCTAGAGGGGTCCTAGTATTTGGCAAAGTGATAAGGACCAATCATAATATGATCCATAAGCATACTCCTATGAGGCTCTTTAAAAACTAGAGGTGTGCATACCATATCTACCCTATGATTAAGAGGAAAAATTATAAAATTAGGAATGATAGAATAAATACTAAAAGACTAAAGCAAAGAAGAATGATAATGAATAATTTTAGCATCTTGGGCATGAACAAGACCTCCTAAGAGTAGATAATGTAAATTATATCCATAATCATAATTAGGTGTATGAATATCAATGATGTAGGTAAGGATGACCTTGTCATTCAATGTGGTGTGATGAATGGAATGTTGAGTCTTAGTTAAGACAACAAGTATATCATCATTATGTGGTTGATGAGAATAGGGTTACAGAGAAGGGGGAAGTTGAGAAATGAGATGAAGTGAGAGATTTGAGTTTTTAATATTTAGATTGATTTCATGAGGCTCATCATCATCAAAATTTAGGAGGTTAGGGGTATATTCTCTATGAGTTTGGGGTGACCATTTTAACCTTAGGTGGAATTGATAGGAAAGTTAAACTATTGAGATTCATGAAATTAAATGATTGGTAAGGGTTCAAGGGTGGGAATCTTGAATACACCATGATCTTGGAATTGTTTAATATTCCAAGGGTTAGTGTCACTTTAAATCTAATAGGTGGCTCCACTATGAGGAAATTTGACACATTAGTAAGTGAAAGAGATAATTGTTTTCATGTGATGAGTCCATGTCCTACCAATAAAAATGATATAGGATAAAACAAAGTTGAATATCATCACCTTCACGCAAATCATGATAGGCAAGATAGTGATGGGGAGCCACACACAACCTAAAGGAGACATTTTCCTTTGATCATCAGCTTGACATGTGTTGCAATTAGACTTAAGATTACATTCAAAATATAACAAATCAAGAGAGGCAACACAAGTGTCAAAACCCTCATTAATCAAAGCATGCTTGACTTGGATTTCACCAATTTAGAAATTGATAAATAGAGGAGGATCATCCACATGAAGTAGAATCTTATTGGGGATCATAGGAAAAATTGGGAATCTAAGGGAAAGAAAAGTGTCCATTATTTCATCAACATGAATGGACATCTCTTCACATTGTTGTAAAATGCTATCTTTTGATCTAGATAAGGTGGCTTTGCATCCTGATAAGGGAGGATGAAGGATGTTCATTTCAAACAAGATATACATATGATGATTATGATGACATGGAAAAGTCTGCATAAGTTCAAGAAATGGAGATTAATAAGCTTCATAATAGGATCCCATTCATCATAACCTATAAAAATACTATTGGAAAGAGATGCATAGTGTTAAAGGAGGTCCTCAAAAGGAGGACCTAAAGTACACATGAATTTATGTTGATAAGATGTGGAAGGTGTAATTAGAGGATAGGTTTGTTTATTGTCTTGAGAATATGGGGTGGTTGATGTAGGTTTTGTTTGAGATAGATTAGAAGTGTTGATAGAAGTTTTAGTATCATTAGTGATAGGTAATGAGGTTGGAGGAATGGTATAAATTATATGAGAAGTGTTATCCAATGGAGGCGTTAGAATTGGTTCATCAAAATATATAAGGTCTTCTTGCCATAACTCTATTAATTGAGTTGGAGAAGAGTCTTAGATAACATGAAATGTGCAAGGTAGTTGAGGAGTGTGGATGGTATGAGGATTAATTAAATCAACCATCCTTCACATACTAGTCATATTTACCACATTATGTTTAGGATTAGGGTCAATAAGACTATCAACATTATTGGTAAAAAGGGTAGGATTGTTTTGGTTATCTTGGTGATTTGGAAGAGGATATTTATAGATGGACAAATGAGAATTATCCTAGTTCAAATCTTGAGATTTGAATTGTGTTTCATGGGATTTGAAGGCAATTTCATAGGCTTATTAATGTTTACAAATGATAGAATCATGATCAAAATTGGGACCGAGAAGGAAATCCATAGCCAAATTATGAAGTTGTCTATAAGTGTCATGAGAATGACCCCAAATAGCAGCATGAAACCAACAAAATTTATTGGGATCATACCAAGATTTCATGGGATGAGTGGGATCAAGTTCTCACAAAGAGGTCTTTGTAGACATTTTTGTAATTCTTCTAAGGATAAAGGTTAATTAACATTGATGTTATTTTTTTAAGATACATGAGGATTAGTGATGTGGTTGGGAGGGGAAGCTTGTTCTAGAGCCTGGTTGGGAATAATAACTTAAATAGTATGAATAATATCATAAGAGTCAGTGACACCATCATTTGTAGTATGATGATTCTTATTCTTGATTAACATGTGAATACCCATAGAAGGTTGGGATGGATTGAATTGATGTAATAGGAAATATTGATGGTTGGCTTAGTCAATAGCCTCTTCCAAAGTACATGGAGAGAGAGAGTCTAAATTAATATTGTAACTTGGGAAAAGAGTGTTAGTAAATAAATGAAACATACTATCATCTACCATATTATGTTCACATTTTTTAGATAAAGTCTTCCATAATTTGATTAAAGCTTGTGTAATTTTAGTCTCAAGTTACTTATAATTGATAAAATGGGCCAATGTATTCTCAGGGAGATCACTAGTTTGAAACTCTTGGACTAGAGCATTAACTAAATATTCTAAACTAGTGACGGAATGAGATTTGATTTGGTTGTACCAATCTAAAGCATCACACATGAGAGCCTTTGCTATTAGCTTGGTAGCAACAAAAGTATTCAACTTGACCCAGTCTTCATATATTTTTCCAAATGTTTTTAGGTGGAGAGTAGGATCAGTTGACCCATTATAAGAAATGATAGAGGTGATGCCCCCTATATCGATATTAAAAATTTGAGATGTAAGATGCTCATTTTGAAGGTGCTTGATTGTTTTATTAACAAGGGGAGGTTGAGGGATAAGATTACCATGGGAATCTTGAATGGGAGGTAGGGGATTATTTTAGTTATGCATGCCCCATATAACCTATTGAGGGTGGGTTTGAATATAGATAAGGTGATTTTGTATTTGCATCATTTGATTTGCATTGTTAGCTTAGAAAACATTCATTTGTTTAAGATTTTATAATATAAGTTGATGGGTTTGAGTGGTATTATTGGAATTATGTGAAGAATTAGAATTTATAATAGTTGCTTGGGTACCAATATTGGTGTTATAGTAGCTTGAGATGAATTTTTGGTAAGTGAGGCACTAGTAGCATGATTTGCTTATGTGGTAAAAGATCTAAAAGAAGAGGGATGATAAGAAGTGACACTAGAGGCATGATTACCATGGGTATAAAATGATGAACTATTAGAAGAATTGAGAAGAGGGAGTCTTGGAAGAAGCCCAATAGATGTAGTTTTGAGCATTGATCCTATTGTTGAAGTTTGGCATTGATGTTGTCATTGACGTCAAAGGTTCTTAATAAAGGTGTTCATGAGTTCATTGAAGAATGTTCTTGTTTGATATAATAATTTAGAGGCATGACATTATTTGAGGATCATGAAAGGCATGTGAGCAATGTGCAAAATCATCAAGGAGTGTTTCAAGGCTAGTTATCAAGTTTTAAGTGCTTGAAAAGCCTAGTCATAACTTGTAAAGTCCTAATGAGAAGGTTTTATCATGGTGGCTTGGTGATATAGATGCATAGAAGAATAATAAGATGTATAAGGTTAATTTAGCATGCATATGAGGCATTGGAGCACTCAGGAGAGTTTGAAGGTGAGCCTATAGGGGTAAGACCTTAAGTCCAAATCTACAACGAGACTAGTTCTAGACCCTACCTGACCTGATGAGGTGTCATAAGGTGTTGTAAAGGCATATTAAGGATGTAAATTAGTGTTTGATCATGATACAGGTCACTTAATTTTGATAATGAGGTGGAGAGTTCATGGAAATAATATTGAAGTTTAGCTTTTAGGCCTAATATGGTTTGTAGGTCAAGCTTTACAAGAGCAGAGAGAGAGTGTGGCCTAATGAGGGGTCATGATCAGATTTAAAGATTTTTGATATCATATGAGCATGGAAATATGTATGATATTTTTTTTCAAACATGTTCACAAGGTTTGAGGTCATGGTTTTCAAGATAAGACATGAAAAGTTGTTTTGAGGTCTCTCATGTGCACAAAATGAAGGGTTCTCAACTTGAGAAAGACTTTCAGGTGTTCATTGGCATGTGTAACCTCTACATGGGAACCTAAGATATTAGGGAGAGATGGGGAAGGTTTATAAATAATATATATAGGCATTATTTTTGGAAATGAGGGGTAGTCATTTATGAATAATCGTTAACACCAAAAATAGTGTTAACCCTCTCTAAAGCCCTAACAATGACCTGATGTGAATGATATTGTTTCAAAGTGGTAAAATTGGATTGGTATGGATATTTAATTGATTATATGTTATATTAAACTCTCCCATGAACCTCCAGGTGTGATTGGTTTGTTAGGTGTGTGAGTAAACCCTATAAGAAGGTGCTAGTTTCTTGAAGATTTGCTATATCGATTAGAGTTGACCAATTAAAAGTATGAAAATAATTGGATGGATAAGGTTTAGAATTTTATGTTTTTTACATGGTGGTCTATGGGTAGTTTTTATCAATTAGGTGTGATAAACTAGTCATCTAAGACAACCAATCACTAACAAGCCTAATGGTGCAAATAGTGAGAAACCTAGGCATAAGTGAGAAGTTGAGTAGGGATGTGTTATCATGGAATAGGGATAAATAAAAGTGTATGGAGACATTATTAAATAAATTTTAGACATTAATTTTGGATTGAAGTTTTGGAGATCAGTGGATATGATGAAAACATTGCTCATAAGTTGACCTATCTTGTTCAGATGAGATAATGAAGTATAAGTTTATGAGATTAGTTTATAAGACCAATAGTGCCATTTAACCATATTATATTTATATATAATATTGGTATAGTGATCAAATAGGATCATAAAAATGAATTATGAGTCTTTTAAAGTGTTCATATAGGTGTTGAAGGTCAAAATCACCATGACTGGTCTAAAAGGAAAACTAGCAGTTCTGAGTGAGCAAGTTGTAGGAGTGATTTTGAGTCCTTTTGACATATTTAATGAAGTATAATTCACTTGGTGAATTTATTTAGGTATTTAAGGTTTTTTTTATATGTTTTATTTCCATGTTTTTTTAGATAATTGGTTTTTATCTTTAATCGTTTAAGATAGACTTTCTACGTATGCATAGGCCTGATTATGAAACATTACTAATGGTGTGATTCAAGTGGTTGTTGGAGATAAAAGGTTTAATGGACCTAAGATAATATTAGGTGTATATTTTATTGGTATGTGAAGTGTTCCTACTATGTATGAATTTTTAAATTACTCCAATAAGATCAAAGGGTGATGTGTGCTAACGAAGGCCTAATTGAATTAGGTCTCCTTAAGGCCTAAAAGAGGGTTTGGTCCTATATGCTATGAATGACCTATTTTAATGTTTTATTCATGTTTTTGGAATGTCATAAGGCTTATTTTATGTAAAATATAAGTTTTAAAGTATGTATGGCTGACCAGTAGGTGTATATGCAAGAACCTAGAATAAGAGCAAGGCCTAATAGGCCTAATTGACTAGTTAGAGAAGGAATGAGTTGAATAAAAGGATATAGTAATTTGAATAACTAAAATAGGTATTTTATGACATAATAAGGGTTAAAATAAACTATCATGAAGATCTAATAGGGTTACTATGTATGAAAATCAAGGTCAAATGACCTAATCAAGTCAAGAAGAGGGGTAGTTGAGCGAAGAGGTCTAGAAGGAAATTTGAGAGGGATAAGAGAATGAATAGATAAATAGATGGTCATCATCAGTTGGTTGAGAAATAAGGTGATCTAAAGGTGATCAAAGAAATAAAGTTCCTGATTTAGTATTGAGTTATCTAGAGGGTTGGTTCTTCCTTGTAAGTGGGTGCTTGCTAAAACCTAGCTGGGTTGGTGCTTATCTAGTTGGGGTTGGTGTTTCATGTGAAGTTGTTGCTTCACTAAATTTGATATTTTAACTTATAATACTGTATTAAATTTTTAGAGATCATTTAATTTTATTTCCCTTGAGTTTTTCCTACTCTTATGTGTGTTTCTTGTGTTATGCTCATGTGAATGACTCTTTATGCATTATTATATCTTTGTAATGCTTTGATGGTTCAAGGAATATTAAAGTAGATGGGAAAGAAAGTTTTAAGAGACCAATTAACTCCCCCTTCTTATTGATTATGTTTATAATAATTGGTATCATAGCCTGGTCTTTTGAGATAAGTCTAACATCTTGAAGGTGATCTTAAGAAGCACAAAATTTCTTATAATCAATAAGAAGAAAAAATGTATGATGAAGTCTACTATGATAGTGAAGAAGGAGAACCTAAAGTGGACCTTGAAAATGAGCTCATAATTACCTTTAATGCCTTGAAGCATCAAAACAAGACTATCAAGGATCTTAAGATTCAGTTAGAAGGTGTCAACATAAGGTTTAGGCCAAAAGAAGTTGAGTATGACTAGTTGAAGACAGATTTATATTCTTTGAAGGTTGAGCATGAGTAACTCATAAATAAAAAGAGCAAGTTTGAGAGAGAGTGTGAGAAGTCAAAAAAGTCAAAAGTACCAAAATTAAAAGACCAATAAGGAAGCCTAATGCAATAAAGGATAAGTCATCATGGGACCATGGGAAAATGATTAATGAGTCAAGATGTAAGTAAAAAAATGTTGTTTTCTACATCTGTCACAATAAAGGATACATTGCAAGATTTTTATCTAATAGAGTTAGAAGGCCCTCAATATTAAAAAAGACACATGAGTCTCATAGATAAAATGATAAGGATTAAACATTGGTATATAATCTATGTTAGGACATGAAACACCGGAAGCACACAGTTGATTACCAAACCAAGCAACTTAATATGCGGAATTAACCATAATCAACAAGTAACTAGAATTCAGAATAACACAGAATATGAGAGACAATACACAACTTGTATTAATAACTCTTACATAAAAGAATACAATTAAGAAGATGCCACTTCTTCTCCACCACCTCTTTAGAGGTTTCCCACACCTCAAGTGAATAGTAATTCTCTCCTCAAAGCTCTCTCTCTTAGGTCCTAACAGACAACTCAAACACAGAGTTGGTGTTCACCTCTAGTGCTCCACGCATGCCACAAGTGCTCCACGCACTCCACAAGTACTCAAGGTACTTCAAGTAGATCTCCCATGAACCTGCAATAACCTGCACCTCAACAGACCATACTTATGGAAGGGACTGCCTTGCCTTCCTCTTAGCTCTCCATGTACTCCACGTACATACCAATGAGTACACACCATACTCCAAGTAGATCTTGCCTGATCCTGCTCCCTATTGTGTTGCTGTCCTATCTAATCTCCAACCTACAGATCAATACTGGTTCTGCACACCTGTGAACCTTGACATTGCACACACACACACACCTGCAAATCAATGATCTTACTTACCATGTAGATCTCCTATAAGGGCCATGCTCACCTGATGACCAAGATCATACATACCTAAAGAATCCAGCTGACTCTCCAATCCAGCACCCACACACTTGGTACTGTGGCATTAGGAGGAACGCACCATTGCTCTACCTCTCTCTGAAGGAGCTATTTGCTCTCTTACTCCTTAGCACAACTTTACAATACAACCATGAGTCTATTATATAGATCTCATCCAAATAATAATTAGACATCCAATTACAATAATTAGATCTACAACTCTCAGTCTAAAATTAGCTCTCATCATGCAAACACTTGGTTCGTTAGCTAACTGCCCGTAACATCCACATTCCGAACCACACAGGTGACCGACGTCGGTCCCTGTCTACCTGGAGGTGACCGACGTCGGCCGATCCCTGACCGACATCGGTTGCTTCTCTTCACTATCCTGTCGATGTCGGCTGATTAGACCGACGCCGATTGCTCTGACACTCAGCAACCTTCAATAACCCCTCCAATGGCCTTCTCCATGTCTGCATCAGTGAAGTTTTTAGCTCCATAACCTAACAATCTCCCACTTGGAGATAAACAGCTACATTGTACCTATACCTGTACTCCATCTAATTTGTTTCCTGGTTTGTATCCCTCTTCAAGATCAATCCTGAAGACAACCCACCACACATCCCATGGTGTACCTCTTGTCATCCAAGTACCCTGCCACATTCAAACCTACAAACCCATGTAGTGAAGTCCTGACCCTGAATCGCATGAATCCCTGCTACTGGTCCCTCTCAAATACCTAAGAACCCACTTCCCTGAATTGGCTCCTAACTCTTTGACAGCTCCCATTGCTTGGGAATACTCAAGTCTATACCAGACCTCATGTGATTTTGAACACTGTATCTATCCAGCCCTTAGTGTGCTCCAGCTCTACATCCTAAACCTTGCCAACACCTGATTCACATTAGCTCCCACTAGAGACAAAATCAACCTGTGATCTCCATGCCTCCCATGTCAAAGAATTTCATTGCTCCAAACTCCTCTTGACATGCCACTGAACTAATCTTACCCTTAGCTCAGCAAAACCTTGTATGTACAAACCATACTAGTAGATATACCATCCACATACAGCAATAGAATGATGTTGTAATCACCATCCCCCTGGTAAGTCAAACCACAGTAGTTACCCTGACATTGACTGAAGCCATGCTTCATCCTCTACCTGTCAAAACCTGTACCACTATCCTGTAGCTTCCTTAAGACCATATGCCTGGTCTTCTATCTCACGTGTCTGTTCACTCTATTCTTCAACTAAGGAATCCATTTGTCTTTGTGCTTTCGCACCAGTTGGCAACCCTACCAAAACTCTCATTTGGTTCTGCATCATATCCCTGCCATGCTCCCACTTGTTTCCTAGATCCTTCCTGCTCTACAATCAACAACGAGTATAAAGAAGAGGAACAACAAATTTGAGGGCCTACTTACATCTTTAGTCCTCCATATGGGTGTTTGAGACTCCTTGACAACATGCTGTCCACCCAAAATCTGTTACAGTGACCGACCTCAGTCACTCCACAGTCTGCATCTGACCAACGTCGGTTCCCATGCGTCTGTCCCTGACTACCGACCCTGCCAACATCAGTGTCCCTGATGCCGATGTCGGTCCTCCTGATCGACGTCAGCCTTATCTACTGCCTGACATCACCAGCTTCGGTCTACACATGACCGACATTGGCACCTGTCTGTTTGACACTGGTTCTTCCTGACCGATGTCGATATCTGTGTTCACCTGTGATGTCAGGATTGCAAAACACCGGAAGCATACAATTGATTACCAAATACCAAGCAACTTAATATGCGGAAATAAACTAGACTCACCAAGTAACTAGAATTCAGAATAACACAACATATGAGAGATAATACACAACTTGTATTAACACTTTATACAGAAAAGAATACAATACAGAAGATGCCACTTCTTCTCCACCACCTTACAGAGGTTTCCCACACCTCAAGTGAATAGTAATTCTTCTCCCCAAAGCTCTCCCTCTCACAGGTCCCAACACCCAACTCAAATACAGAGTTGGTGTTCACCTCCTGTGCTCCACGCACACCACAAGTGCTCCACGCACTCCATAAGCACTCCACGTGCTCCACAAGTACTCAAGGTACTTCAAGTAGATCTCCCATGAATCTGCAACAACCTGTAATTCAACAGACCATACTTATGGAAGGAACTTCCTTGCCTTCCTCTCTTGCTCTATCCGAGTACACACCTGTACTCCAAGTAGATCCTGCCTGATACTGCTCCCTATTGTGTTGCTGTCTATATGACCTTGCACACCTACAAATCAAACAACGGTTCTACTCACCTGTGAACCTCGACCTTGCACACACATACACTTGCAGATCAACAATCTTACTTACCATGTAGATCTCCTATATAGGCCATGCAACTGTGACCAAGATCCTACACTCCTGAAGAACCCAGTTGGCTCTCCAAACCAGCACCAACACACCTGGTACTGAGGCACTAGGAGGAATGCACCATTGCTCTACCTCACACACAGAAGGAGCTTATAATTATGCTCTCTTACTCCCTAGCACACTTTTCCAATACAACCATGAGTCTATTATATAGATCTCATCCAAATAATAATTAGACATCTAATTACAATAATTAGATCTGCAGCTCTCAGTCTATAATTAGCCCTGATCATGCAAACACTTGGTTCGTTAGCTAACTGCCCATAATAAACACAGTCTGAACCACACAGGCGATCGACGCCAGTCCCTGTCTGCCTGGGGGTCACCGACGCCGACCGATCTCTGATCGACATCGGTTGCCTTCCTGCCCTATCCTGTCGACGTCGGTTGGCTTGACCGACGCCGGTGTCTGTGACACTCAGCAACTCTCCTGTAACCTCCTCTGTGTCTGCATCAGTGAAGCTTTTAGCTCCACAACCTAACAATCTCCCACTTGGAGATAAACAACTGCATTGTACCTGTACCTATACTCCATCTAATCTATTTCTTGGTTTGTATTCCTCTTCAAGCTCCCACCTGAAGACAACCCACCACACATCCCGTGGTGTATAACCTGTCATTCGAGTACCCTGCCACATCCGAACCTACAGCACCTGTAGTGAAGTCCTGACCCTGCATAGCAACACCTGCTGCTGGTCCCTCTCAAAAAATCTTGAGAACCCACTTCCCCAAATTGGCTCCTAACTCTGACAGCTCCCACTGCATGGGAATACTCAGGTCTATACCAGACCTCATGTGATTTTGGACACTGTACCTGTCCAGCCCTTAGTTTGCTCTGGTTTTGCATCTCGAACCTCACCAACACCTAATTCACATCAGCTCCCACTCGAGACAAAATCAACCTGTGATCTCCATGCCTCCCATGTCAAAGAATTTCACTGCTCCAAACTCCTCATGACATGCCACTGAACTAATCTTACCCTTAGCTCAGCAAAACCCTGTATGTACTAACCCTGCTAGCAAATATACCATCCACATACAGCAACAGAATGATGTCGTGACTCATCATCCACCTGGTAAGACAAACCACAGTAGTTACACTGACATCAACTGAAGCCATGCTTCGTCCTCCCCCTGTCAAAACCTATACCACTGTCCTGCAGCTCCTCAAGACCATATGCCCTGGTCTTCCGTCTCACGTATCCATTCTCTCTATTCTTCTACTAAGGAATCCATTCGTCTCTGTGCTTTCATCCAGCTGGCAAACCTACCAAAACTCCCATTTGGTTCTGTATCATATCCCTGCCTAGCTCCCACCTGTTTCCTGGATCCTTCCTGCTCTACAATCAGCAACAAGTATGAAGAAGAGGAACACGAATTTGAGGGCCTACTTACGCCTTCAGTCCTCTGTATGGGTGTTTGAGACTCCTTGACAGCATGCTGTCCACCCAAAATTCATTACAGTGACCGACCTCGGTCACCCCACAATTTGCATCCGATCGACATCGGTTCCATGGGTCTGTACCTGACTACCAGCCTGCCAGCGCTGGTGTCCCTGCTACCGACATCGATCCTCCTGACCGACATCGGTCTTACTTACTGCCGACATCGGTCCCTTGACCGACGTTGGTCTTATCCTGCCCGACATCGCCGGCTTCGGTCTGCACATGACCGACATAGGCACCTGTCTGTTCGACGCTGATTCCTCCTGACTGACATCGGTACCTGTGTTCGCCTGTGAGTGATGACTTTTTACCCGCGAGCTCCTTTAGATCAAAACACATGTCCAAACTGCTCTGCTCAGATGTATCCAGCCTCATCCACTCAACTCTGTCTGCCATCTCCTCCAAGAACACCAAGGCTTTCCAGTTCTTAAGCCTGTCAAATATATCTGTCTTCTGCTTAAGAACATGCATCTCCTTCCTGTTCATGTGACCAATCCTACGAAGCCACGTCTCCGCAATAGAAGAAGAATCAGTAATATAAACAAGTAGATAAAGAATACCTGTTTTCTTACCACCAGCTAATTCAAGTGCTACCGCTGTGAGAGTTCTTGTGCATCTCTCATCACCCAATCTTTCTGAAGAAATTAGCCATATCTCCAAACCTGGGACCTGCATGACCTTCATCAACCCCTGTGTGTTGGCCGCCTGCAATTTCAGCTTCACTTCCCCTTTGCCAATTCTTTGGCAAGGCTTACCAGCTCCTCTACCTGGGGCTGCATGGAAAGAGGCAACCGAATCTTTTATCCAAGATTCAACTTTATCCAAGAAACCTGCAAACACATCTTGTGCAACAACACTTGCAACATCTGTATCTTCAATTTCTTCATGCTGATCTGTTACCAACCAACAATGTTCTTTTACCTGCTCTTTCTTTCCATCGGACCGTGAGTAACCGTCTGTGCTTTTCAATTCCTCCATTCTTAGCTTACTTTGATCTGCCGTTGCTCTACTCCCACTCAATCAGAAACCCCTGAGAGTGCCCTGTAACCAAAACACAACTTGCTTCCCGCAACCTTAGCTCTGATACCACTTGTCAGGATTGCGAAACACCGGAAGCATACAATTGATTACCAAATACCAAGCAACTTAATATGCGGAAATAAACCAGATTCACCAAGTAACTAGAATTCAGAATAACACAACATATGAGAGATAATACACAACTTGTATTAACACTTTATACAGAAAAGAATACAATAAAGAAGATGCCACTTCTTCTCCACCACCTTATAGAGGTTTCCCACACCTCAAGTGAACAGTAATTCTTCTCCCCAAAGCTCTCCCTCTCACAGGTCCCAACACCCAACTCAAATACAGAGTTGGTGTTCACCTCCCGTGCTCCACGCACACCACAAGTGCTCTACGCACTCCACAAGCACTCCACGTGCTCCACAAGTACTCAAGGTACTTCAAGTAGATCTCTCATGAATCTGCAACAACCTGCAATTCAACAGACCATACTTATGGAAGGAACTTCCTTGCCTTCCTCTCTTGCTCTATCTGAGTACACACCTGTACTCCAAGTAGATCCTGCCTGATACAGCTCCCTGTTGTGTTGCTGTCTATATGACCTTGCACACCTGCAAATTAAACAATGGTTCTGCTCACCTGTGAACCTTGACCTTGCACACACATACACCTGCAGATCAACGATCTTACTTACCATGTAGATCTCCTATATAGGCCATGCAACTGTGACCAAGATCCTACACTCCTGAAGAACCCAGCTGGCTCTCCAAACCAGCACCAACACACCTGGTACTGAGGCACTAGGAAGAACGCAACATTACTCTACCTCACACACAGAAGGAGCTTATAATTATGCTCTCTTACTCCCTAGCACACTTTTCCAATACAACCATGAGTCTATTATATAGATCTCATCTAAATAATAATTAGACATCTAATTACAATAATTAGATCTGCAGCTCTCAGTCTATAATTAGCCCTGATCATGTAAACACTTGGTTCGTTAGCTAACTACCCGTAATAAATGCAGTCTGAACCACACAGGCGACCGACGCCGGTCCCTGTCTGCCTGGGGGTCGCCGATGCCGGCCGATCTCTGACCGACGTCGGTTGCCTTCCTGCCCTATCCTGCCGACGTCGGTTGGCCTGACCGACGCCGGTGTCTGTGACACTCAGCAACTCTCCTGCAACCTCCTCTGTGTCTGCATCAGTGAAACTTTTAGCTCCACAACCTAACATGTGAGTGATGACTTTTTACCCACGAGCTCCTTTAAATCAAAACCCATGTCCAAATTGCTCTACGCAGAAGTATCCAGCACCATCCACTGGTTTCTGTCTGCCATATCCTCTAAGAACACCAAGGCTTTCTAGTTCTAAACCTATCAAATATATCTGTCTTCAGCTTAAGAACATGCATCTCCTTCTTGCTCATGTGACCAAGCCTACGAAGCCATGTCTCCACAATAGAAGAAGAATCAGTAATATAAACAAGTAGATAAAGAGTACCTATTTTCTTACCACCAGCTAATTCAAGTGTATCTGCTGTGAGAGTTCTTGTGCATCTCTCATCATCCAATCTTTCTGAAGAAATTAGCCATATCTCCAAACCTGGGACCTGCATGACCTTCATCAACACCTGTGTGTTGGCTACCTACAATTTCATCTTCACTTCCCCTTTGCCAATTCTTTGGCAAGGCTCACCAGCTCCTCTACCTGGGGCTGCATGGAAAGAGGCAACTGAATCTTTTATCCAAGATTCAACTTTATCCAAGAAACCTCCCAGAGCATCTTGTGCCACATCACCTGCAACATCTGCTTCTTCAGTTTCTTCATGCTGATCTTCCACAGACCAACAATATTCTTTTACCTGCTCTTTCTTTCCATGGAATCGTAAGTGACCATCTGTGATTTTCAACTCCTCCATTCTTAACTTACTTTCATCTGCCATTGCTCTGCTCCCACACAATCAAAAACCCCTGAGAGTGACCTGTAACCAAACACAAACCTGCTTCCTGCAACCTTAGCTCTGATACCACTTGTTGGTATCAAGCTCAAGAACCTACAACCAAGGCTCTGATACCACTTGTCAGGACATGAAACACCGAAAGCACACAGTTGATTACCAAACCAAGCAACTTAATATGCAGAATTAACCAGAATCAACAAGTAACTAGAATTCAGAATAACACAGACTATGAGAGACAATACACAACTTTTATTAATAACTCTTACAGAAAAGAATACAATAAAGAAGATGCCACTTCTTCTCCACCACCTCTTTAGAGGTTTCCCACACCTCAAGTGAACAGTAATTCTCTCCTCAATGCTCTCTCTCTCAGGTCCCAACACACAACTCAAACACAGAGTTGGTGTTCACCTCCAAGGCTCCACGCACTCCACAAGTACTCAAGGTACTTCAAGTAGATCTCCCATGAACCTGCAATACCCTGCACCTCAACAGACCATACTTATGAAAGGGACTGCCTTGCCTTCCTCTTAGCTCTCCATGTACTCCATGTACATACCAATGAGTACACACGGTACTCCAAGTAGATCCTGCCTGATCCTGCTCCCTATTATGTTGCTGTCCTATCTGATCTCCAACCTACAGATCAATACTAGTTTTGCACACCTGTGAACCTTGACCTTGCACACACACACACACCTGTAGATCAATGATCTTACTTACCATGTAGATCTCCTATAAGGGCCATGCTCACCTGATGACCAAGATCATTCATACCTAAAGAATCCAGCTGACTCTCCAATCTAACACCCACACACCTGGTACTGTGGCACTAAGAGGAACACACCATTGCTCTACCTCTCTCTGAAGGAGCTATTTGCTCTGTTACTCCTTAGCACAACTTTACAATACAACCACAAGTCTATTATATAGATCTCATCCAAACAATAATTAGACATCCAATTACAATAATTAGATCCACAGCTCTCAGTCTAAAATTAGCTCTCATCATGCAAACACTTGGTTCGTTAGCTAACTGCCCGTAACATCTGTAGTCTGAACCACACAGGTGACCAACGTCGGTCCCTGTCTACCTGGAGGTGACCAACATCGGCCGATCCCTGACTAACGTCGGTTGCATCTCTTCACTATCTTGCCGACGTCGGCTGATCAGACCGACGCCGATTGCTCTGACACTCAGCAACCTTCAACAACCCCTCCAATGGCCTTCTCCATGTCTACATCAGTGAAGCTTTTAGCTCCACAACCTAACAATCTAAGGCAAGATAGGATAGATCATATTGAGCTCAAGAGTCTAAATAGACTATTTGCTAAGAAGGAACACAAGACTAAAGATGATTTTATGCTAGATTAGACTACATTTCACATTCAAGATGAAGGCATGAAATGGTATATAGATAATGGTTTCTCAAATCACATGATAAGAGATAAAAACAAGTTCATCTCATTATAGAATAATGTTGTAGGAACAGTAAGGTTTGGAGACAACATAACTACCAATATAGTTGGCAAAGGTGTCTTGAGTTTGAAAAATGGGAAGATAAATACAAAAAATGTGTTGTATGTGGAAGGTTTGAAACATAACATACTTAGTGTGAGTCAAATGTGGAATCAAGGACAAACACTAACCTTTTTTGATAGAGGGTTTGAGATAAGGAGAGCCAAATCAGAAAGGCTAATTGCCAATGCTAAGAGGACTGTGAACAATCTATATGTCTTGAATGAGATCAAGAAGGAGAGATGAATCATGAGTAATATATATGAAAGTTGGATATGACACAGAAGGTTAGGTCACCTAAACTTTGATAATATGGTTAAGATTAACACTAAGAAGTCTATGAATAATATGCCTAAGATCACCAAACCTACAAACATACTTTGTAAGGCATGTCAACATGGTAAGCAGACTAGAAGAAGGTTAAAATACAATGAGTACTATACTAAAAGACCCTTGGAGTTAATAAACACTAGTCTCTATGGGAATACAAGAATTCAAATCATTTAAGGAGATAACTACTTCATGTTACTCATAGATGATTACATAATAATGACTTGGGTTGCATCTTTGAAAGAAAAGTTAGAATCTCTTAACAAGCTCAAGGCAATCAAGGCTCTTATTGATAATGAGACGAATGGGAAGATCAAGAGCTTAATATCTGATAGAGGAGGAGAGTTTTGGTCTAATGAGTTTGATGACTTATATGAGGTTTATAAAATATAGAGATAATTATTAGTAGCTAAGACACCTCAACAGAACAGGGTAGTGGAAAGGAATTATATGACAGTTCAAGAGATGGATAGAACTACACTAAATGAGTAGTATATATTATTGATGGATATTAGAGAGAGGTAGTAAGAACTATAGTATATATTTTTAATAGAGGATACATAAGGACCAATGGAAACAAGACTCCTTATGAACTATGGAATGGCAGACCTGCCAATGTGAAACACTTTAGAGTATTTGGGAGTAAATGTTTCATCAAAGGAGATGACAAAGACTTGGGAAAGTTTGATTCTAGATCTGATGAAGGTATATTCATAGGATACTCATCAATAATCTCAACCTATAAATTTTATAACAAGAGGCTATAAAAGATAATAGAAAGTACCAATGTGAAGATTGATGAGACAAGAAAATCACACTCATAGTCAAAAGTCAGTTTAGAGAGTTTGGACTTCAAGAATGAAGAGGAGACTATAGAGGTTGATGAGTAAGAATAATAAGTTGAAGAGAGATAAGACTCAAAAGGAACTTCAAGATAGATTCAAAAAGATCATCCCAAATCTCAATTCATTGGTAATATGAATGCAGGGATGCAAACAAGGAGAAGATTTGTAAATGATCTAAATCAAGAGAATGCTGTTCTATTATCTAAGATTGAACCTAAGAATCTTATAAAAACAAGCAAAAATAATTTTTTTATAGATGATATGAATGAAGAGTTAGATCAAATAGAAAAGATTGAGACTTGGGAACTAGTTCCTAGACCTAAAGATAAGAATGTCATTGACACAAGATGGGTGTTTAAAAACAAGAAGAATGAAGATGGAGAAGTCACTAGGAAAAAGGCTAGATTGGTATGTAAGGGATATGCACAAGTTGAATGGGTAGACTTTGAGGAGACCTTTACACCATTATCTTGATTGGACGCCATTAGATTGTTTCTAGCATATGTAAGATTCAAAAGATTCAAGGTATACTATATGGATGTCAAATCTACCTTTTGGAATGGGAATTTGGAAGAGGAAATGTACATTGAGCAACTTGAGGGGTTCTCACTATCAAATGACAAAGACTGTGTTTGAAGATTTAAAAAAGTCTCTTTATGGTCTAAATAAATCTCTTAGATCTTGGTATGTTAGGTTAGATAGGTATCTATTGGATCAATAATTCAAAAGAAGAGTTGCAGATAATAATCTATACATCAAGATAGAAGATGATCATCAATTGATAATAGTTGTCTATGTGGATGACATCATATTTGGTGGAAACAATGAAAACATGACCAAGGCCTTTTTATAGGTGTTGAAGAAAGATTTTGAGATGTCCATTCTAGAATAACTATCATTATTTCTTAGGTTAAAAATCACTCAATCTGAAAAAGGCATATTCATTTCATAAGCCAAGTACATAATAATGATGTTGAAGAAGTTTAAGATGGAAGATTACAAGGAAGTTAGTACATCCATGATCATAGGGTTTAAGTTGAGTAAGGAAAATGAGTCTTCAAAGGTCAATCAAACATCATATAGGTAAATGATTAGAAGTTTGATATACACCATCACCTCTAGACTTGACATCATGCAAGTAGTAGGTATTGAGGGAAGGTTTCAAGTAGATTCAAAGGAGAATCATCTACAAGTAGTCAAAAGGATATTCAAGTATCTCAAGGGGATTATAGAGTATGGATTGTGGTATCCAATAAGTAAGGAGTTCAATTTGATAGCCTACACAATTGCAGACTAGGCATGAAGTATAGATGATAGGAAGAGTACCAGTGGAAGAGATTTATTCTTAGGTGGGTGCCTAGTTTCATGGATAAGCAAGAAGCAACTATCAAAATCATTATACACTTATGAGGTTGAGTATATTTAATCACCTTCATATTTCACTGAGGTCATATAAATGAGATAGACCTCAAAAGAATACAAGGTGGAGTATGATGGTCCTAGTGCTATCTATTATGACAATACAAGTGCTATAAGCATCTTAAAGAACCCTATTATGCAATTGAGGACTAAACACATTCCCATTAGGTATCATTTTATAAGAAAGTAGGTAAGTGAACAAAGTGTTAGACTTGAGTATGTTTTTACACAAGATTAGATTGTAGACATCCTAACCAAACCACTTCTAAAGGTAACATTTGAACACCTAAGATAGAAATTGGGTGTAGTTCCTGCCCCTAGCAATCACTAAAGAAGCCAAAGTACTTAGGGTGAGCTAGTCAAGCTCATTAGATCCAATAATAGGTGAGTTGTTACAATAAGGTATGCATGGAGATAGGGGAGCATGTTTATATTGTCTCATAAACTCATAGTCCTGTGTGTTGAGTATTTTGGTTGCAAAGAGTGTGATCCAAGGAGTTACAAACATCATTTTTTCATTTATGTCAAAGGGGGTGAAAGAATAGAATGGGGAGATAAGAATGATTAGTATAAAATATGTTTTTCCATCAATGACAAAGGGTGATCCGAGAAATAATTCAGATGATAATTCGGGTGATGGGTCCACCCCAATTGATGGCAAAACTTCTGGGAGCCATAACTTTTGCACCGTAGCTCCAATTGACTCACTGTTTGAACCGTTGGAAAGATAATAATGAGGGGAACATCATGAGATGGAATTGAGCTCTATTTTATGAAGTTTGGCCCTTGAAAACCCAATGGAAGTGCCCTAAATTTTAATTTTAGTAGTGCAATCTAAAAATAGTAAGTTTCTAAAAATAGTAATTCCTCAAATTTTGTATTGTTGTAAATTGTGGAAGTCAAACCACTTAATCTCCCTCAAGATTAGTGACCTTGCACATTATTGTTCCCAAAATCCATCACTTATTTTTGGGGACAACATATCGACTATTTTGGTCCTGAAGGCCAAAATGATCTCTTCCCTTCTCAAAAATGTTCTGAGTATTCAAATTCTTTAATTATTCAAGTCTTCTCAGCTAAAGAACTGGCAGGTTCAATAGGTAGGCTTTCTCAAAAAGAAGTTCCAACACTTAGGCAATTTTAAGGCTGGTTCAACACCGCGATTCAATCAAAGGTCCATTGATAGGCCTCAAATAAGTGGAATGAACCATTGAACCTTAAACTTTCACAAGTTAAAAGTTCAAAGTGGTTCAAAGGTTCAAAAGGAGTTAAGTGCTTCAAAGGATCTAGAAAGTCTGAAGACTTTGACAAGTTCAAAGGTTCAATGACTTCGGTGGACTTAAAGAAAAGAAGGCTTTAAAGAGTGAAGATTGAACCATTGAACTATTGAACCTTGAACCAAAATGGTTCAAAGTGGTTCAATGGTTCAACGTGGTTCAAATGGTTTAAAGAGTTCAACTAGTTCAAGAAGTTTAAAGTTCACAAGGAAGCTTCAAGTGAAAGAAGGAAGTGGAAGATTCCATAAAGAAGTCCAAATGTTCAAGGTTCAAAGTGGTTCAAGCGACTAAGTGATTAGTGACATCCCTGTAGACGTCAAATATAGGGTAATGAAATATCCATTGATTTTCAAAGATGCACACCTGAGAACAAACTCAGTGAGCAGCTAAAGAAGGAGCCAAAAAAGCTAGCTAAAAGCAAAAAGATAGCCCCGAGAGCTCAGATCACCAAGGAAGGACAAAATGTGGCAAGGAAAGAGAGAACAATTATAGAAAATCTAGAAATATCTATAAGAGAGTTATTTCCAGTAGGTGAAACAGTCCACCAGGTGGATATTAGAGAGCGCAAACATTCAAAGGCATGACCTATTTTTTTGCATTAAGTAAAGGTGAATAGATAGTCGTGTAAGTGCCATAAAGAATACTAGATGACCCATGCTTAGGAGGAGACATTTGAGATGATTTGAAATGCCAAAGTCAAGGGTGATGACTTTTTATAGAATGGCCCTCTCATAGGTATTCAAGACATTTAATTTAGCATGGGCCATTTTCATGAAAACCAACACCCAAGTCTTTCTTGGAATGATATATATTGTAATATCTCATTTTATGTGTTGTTTCCAAAATTAGATTAACTCATTTTTGGAACAACCCCCTATGAAACTTGTCTGTTTCATCTTTCGTCTCTCTAAGTTTGTTTTTGAGACGGGTTCTTCTCATTCTTGTCTCGGTCCGACTATACCTTTCGATAATCATAAACCACGTCTTCCTCAAAAATGAAAGTCATTACGATCTCGATGTGTCCAGGGGACCAAGCCTACCTCTTTTAGAGTTAGTGTTTCTCTTCTCTTGTTTTTGTGCACGAGCAGCAAAATTTGCTGTTGGTACATTTGCCTTTAAACAAGCCAAATGTACATCTTAACCTGCAAGGGCAAAATTTTTTACTGCCCCTACATCTGAACTTACCCAAACATGTAAGGGTGATGAATTTTTTTGCCTAAGCATGCCTCAGTTTTCATGCGTGACATTTATTGCCACGCATGGTGGGTGGTTGGGGGTATTTTTCACTCCATATAATTTGGTTTGGAGCTCTTTTTCTCTCATTACTTCCTCCTCTCCTCCTACCTTCTGTGTTTAGACCATCTAACGAGTGAATTGAAGTGCAATTTGGTGGATTTAACCCTGTGATGTGCATGACTTTCTTGTACAATTAGAGACCTCTTGCTCATTGATGCCCATCTGATCGAGACCAGTTCCAATGTTAGAAGCGTCTCCAAAAAAGGCAAAAATGATGAAGTACAAATACTAGGGCATCTTTCCACTCACTTCGTTCACCTTCAATGTCGACGACATCTAGGACACCAAAATTGGCCACATGGACATGGCTGACTTCATAGCTCGAACAAAGGTGATGAACCCAAGCACCAAAATAAAGAGGATTATTGAAAGCAACATCCACCTGGTTGCCACTTTCCCAGTGGCAGCACATCATATAGAGTTTGTCCTTCAATGTGCCTGCTTCTACAACAAAGAGACTAGGTTAGTCTCAGATGCCAGCGGTAATGTGGTGATTCGACTGGACCCCGAATTCATCGATAAAGTCTTCATGTGCCCTCCAGCTACTGAAGTAACCAAGATTGACTTCGTAGATGCCCAAAATGAATACGACAAAGACCTTGAGAGGGCAAAGAAAGTCATGAACAATAGGTGGCTAAAGGCACCCAAGTCCAGTCTATGTAGGTGGTTGCGAAACTTCCTAAGGAATGACTTCATTGAAGAAGTTGGTGACTTGATCACCCTTCTTAGCAGAGTGCGAGGCCTCCCATCTTCCTCACAGTTCCATGATCAGATGTACCCATTCATCAAGATCATCCTCCAAGGCAAGCATATCATCTTTTGAAAAGAGCAGATCAGCAACACCCTCCATGAGCAACTAACTAAGGTGCAGACTTCTTCCAAGTTTTATATGACTTTGTACCTTGTGTACATAGCTACCGTAATGCAAACTTTTATGGGTTTAAAAATCGAAGGGGATAGAAAGATGACCCTAGTATACTCATATTACCCCCAGTTGACACTTCAAGGGTCGACCCATCATTTCAAAAGGGTAAATGATGTCTTCTTTGCTATATTTCTATGCCTCTTTGACCCTCAGCTTGAGCAAAAAAGAGTATCAGATGAGGCTTGGACAGTCGTAATGACTACGGGTGTATGTTCCTATAATTTCCCACCTTCTACTATCTCTGGGTTAGCTTTTTCCAAGGCTACCCCTATATGCTCCCCAGGTTCCCTTCTGACAAAATGGTTTTAATGGAACTTTGCTAACAACTGGTGGTCACACACACTAGACAAATAGAGCTAAAAAAGCTATATTTCAAGTTTCCAATCAAAATTGGCAGGTATTCCATTGCAATAGCAGCCAAAGCCAAATTTATAAAAATAGAAATGCAGATGGTCACCCTGAAGCAGTTCAAGAGAAGAGACAAATTTGACAACAGGGGAGTCAAGGATAAGATCAGGTGGAAAACTCAATTCCATTAGCCTATAATTGAGGACATTCAGATAGACCTGAGGACGGTCGAAGAAATTAGAAAGATGGACTATTACAGGCTGACCCTAGAGCAAATTGAATATCTGGGGCTTGCAGAGATCCCCTCCAATTTGGTCGATGATGGGAATGTTATCAATGGTAGATACCTGGCTAAAAAGGTTGCTGGTTCCCCTCTTCCTCCAACTCAGTGGTCTCATAAAGAACTAACTTCTCTGAGAAAAAGATTTGAACCAATATTGGCTAACACCAATGATTGGTTAGCAGCCAAAGGGATCGTCTTGAAAGAATTTATCATGGGATCTGAGGCCGAGTACCAAGCAGAAATGAAGAAGAAGGCATATAATAGAACCAAGAACAAAGGTGATGTTCCTTCCCCTTCTAGGCCTCACAAGCCTAGAATCATTTTTGTTTCTAAGAAACTAAAGACTACTGAAGAGCCAAAAGCAACAACTAAAGGAGTTGCAGAATAGAGCCCTCAGACACAGGTAGCTCAACCAATGGAAATAGATGACCGACCGATAGGATAGCCAAGCACTGAACCTCTACCTTCACACGAAGAAGCACAACTGCTCAAGAGCATTTCTCCTTCTCCACCTCTATCTCTTGTGGCTTTTCCTTCTCCTCTCTCTCCTATTAGTGTTCCCTCTTTTGGAGCTACCTCTCCTTCTAGGGTTATATTTGGTGATCCTCAGGGTGCTTCTGTAGGCACTCCTCACTCTTCTGGGTCCATTCCAAGTTTGTCATCTCCCTCTTTCAATCTAGGGGAAAGTTCTGCACAAGAGCCAAAATTAGTAGTTGGCACAGTTTCACCTGTTACTCCAACTGCAACCACTGTCACCACTAGCAGTGTAGAAGCTGCCACAGTAACACTAGTTGAGGGAACCATTACCATGACAGGCACTTCTTCTCTCCCACCTTGGATGTCAGCATTCACACCCAAAGGATAAAAGTTAGCCATTTCTCCAGATGACTTTGACTTTGGCAGAATAGTGCCAGTGAAAGCTAAGGCTCCTAAGAGGCCAAGGATCCTCTCAAAATTGGTCAAGGAAAAATGACAGAAATTTCTAGAAATTGCCAAGCCTCCACAGGATGTAACCCTTGAGGTTTTTTAAATGAGTATCTATTCCATCTCTCGCGTTGAACTTGGCAAAGTTACTCACGAAGGTGCGAAAAGCAACCTTCAGTTTGCTATGGACATCGTGGTCCAAAAATTTGACCAAGAGAAGGAAATGAAAGATTATTACAAAGCAAGATGAGGAAGGTGAGGGCAGAATTAGATGACCTGGTATCCCTTATCTCTCAGGAGGTCAATAGTTCAGAGAATGATCTTAGCAAATGGAGAGAGATGAAAGATTTGAAGAAGAGCACCTTGATATCTATCGGTGCAATCTCTAGCAAAGATTCTTATGTTGAGATCAAAGGGTCTCTAATCTTCAAGATCCAGGTACTCAAAGATTTAATTGAGGATCTCAAAGCTTCTAGAGATGCTAGCGAGAAGAGCGACATGGGCTTGCTCAATAAACTGAAAGAACTACCTTGCAACCTAACTTTGAGGGATAATCAATTTCTCTCCACAGAAGAAATGATTCAGAGTTTCAAAGGGATGATTTAGAGAGATTTTGAAGAAAAGACCTTCTCAATGACCTCGATGGATAATATCTTAGATACTCAACTGACTCTAGATAATCTAAAATCCAGGTTGACTGGTCATGCTAAGGCCATCACAACATTAGAGGATGCCTTGATCAGAGCCAGAGTCATCTCCAAGAACATGGTTGCGTCAGACATCATAAGAATTTAGACATCCATTGCTATGTACGATGCTCATATAAAGAAATCTGGTAGCAAGAACTGAAATTCTTTTCTCCCTTCTCTCTTCTTTCCTTATGCACTTTTATTTTTTGAAAAGTGCATGCAATTTTGTAATATGTAATTACATGTAAAAAGTTCAGAAAAATATCTCAAAGTCAAAGATGAGTCATCTTTGACTAGGATATTTTTGTATTTTATTATTTTCTAAATTTTGAGAGTTTCTCCCTATATATAGTGGAGACCTCTTTTGTAAATGATCTTGGAAAAATTAAGAGCAAACACTCTATCGAAATTGAAGTAATTTTTGAGACTTTGTGCTCAAACTTGTAAATTATATTTTGTTGAATGAATGAGAAGTAGGTTTATTTCAAACTTTGTGTTGAGATTATCTGTGTTATTCAGGAAACAGTTCTTATGTCTTTTTTCCTAGTAATATCTTTTTTATCTGATTTAATAAACAAAGTGGGTATGTTTATATTATCTAAGAGCATTTCTAAAAAGTAGAGGATAGACTTTGAGCTATTTTTATCTTTGAGAAGTAGTTATCTTTTATAGTTTCAGGTGAAGACTTTGTGCTTCGTTTCATTCTATGATTACGCTTGTTCCGAATCGATGAAGGAGGCTACGAAAGACTTTGTGCTTACGTGAATATTCTTATGAACCTTGTTACTTCAAGTGATTTTTTGCTTCCCGTTTGATGCCTTTCCTGAAAGAAGAGGGATGTTATTAGCTAAGGACCAAGATTTTTTCCTTTTGTTATTTATACATTACCTCTGAAAAAAGAGAGGTAGATGCTGTTATACCACTCCATGTGTTATTTTCTGCTTAATTATATATACATATAGCATATAAGTATTCATAGGGAACCTCCCCTTGATGAGAGGAGAGATTTAACTCATATAGATCTGGTAAACCCACACTTTTCATGGTATAAATCTCCCTATGTTGTGGTTGATATACCCATTTTTTCATCAATTAGTTGATGACAAAATATTCACACAATAGTTTTTTGGCGACTCCACTGGGGATTACGAACGTGCATTTTGAAGCCTCAAGCTTCAACTTGAAGCAGTTTCGGTTCCTTTTTCATTCAAAACTTAGAAACTTCATGCTACACAAGAAGCCAGAGAGCCAAGAGTGTTTTTGACCTCGTGTTTGAGTTGGCACAACAGAGTAACTTTGATCTGTTTCCTCTACCACTTTCCCATCAACGGTCTAGGAGTTTTCCTCCTGACCTTGTCAAGTCACCAATGCAAGGTAGTGCTTCTTTTTCTACTGTTAACCAGGCCCTACTTACAAATACCCTACCAAGATTTGTTATCCCACCGTTTAATTGCCCTAACATAATGGCTCAAGGCCCATGGGGCAATTCCTTTGGTCCTCTTAATCTGACCCCACCTTTGCATGAACTACCTCGTAGTTCTAGGAAAATTTTTCCTAAGTTTTTTGGTGACAGGAAGGTTCATCCTGACGAGCATATTGTCACTTTCTCCATAGCATGTGGCGTAATTGGTGTCGAATTTAAAGACGTAGTAGTAAGACTTTTTTTGAAAACCCTGCAAGGAGTTGCCATAGATTGGTTCTATCACCTGCAAGCTGGGTCAATAACTGACTGGGATACGCTCAAATCCAAATTTAAAGCCAGGTTTAAACTTGCTGAAGATGCACATGCTTTGTTAGCTCAGCTAACATAGATGAAAAAAAATCTCAAGAATCTATGAGGGATTTCATAGCTAAATTCAACAAGTTGAGGAATCAGATTCTAACTGTGGCTCAGCCCACTCTGTAGAATCTCAAGTGCTTTTTTATCAATTCCCAACTTCCTGAAGTAAGTTTCCTATTGAGGCGAGCTAGCCCTATGGATCTAGCCTTGGCTCAAGATTTGGCTATCGAGATTGAAAATAATCTTATCCTAGCAGGTAAGATCAGGAAAGACCCTAGTAAAAATAAATTCTCTTCATCTGCTAAAAGTTCTTCTTCAGGCACTACAGATCTTATGGTGAAAAAGTTGACGAATGAACTGATAGCTTTGAAAAGGCAAGTAGTCCAAGGTACATCTACTCCTATCTATTAGAATATGCCTAGGAGAACGTTCCAAAATCAGCCATATTAGGGTAATGCTACCCGAAACTAAGGGCAATCAAATCACCTGCCTCCCCCTTCAAGGAGATTGGCCATTGAAGCAACACCTGCCAATTGAGTAGTTGGTTACCTAGAGGCTAAACAAGATAATTCATTTTGAATTTAGTTAGACCAATAAGAAGATGCTAATCTCTTTGATGAGCGAGAAGAAGAATTAGTTGGCAACTCCAATATCAGTTTCTTAGATTACCAGGATGAAGCTGAAAGTAACAGAGAGGATTTAGATGGATCTTATGCTATTTTCACCAAATCTCAAAATCAATTGGCTTCACAGACTGACAAAGGAAAGGTAGAGGAAGAACCCCGGCCAATGGTTTTCATCGCTAAATGAGGGACTCCAATATCTCTGCAATCAAAATATTAAGTAATTCATAAAAAATTAAGTACCTCCAACCACTCGATACCTCCCACTTCTGTTGCTCAGACCAGTGCCATGCCTACTAAAGTCCCTGATGATGGACTCTCTTCCTTTGTTTCAAGTTCTTTTCAATTATTTGATATAATTGATCATGCCAGAGTGACTAAAATTTAAATGACAGAGGTTAAATATTTGAGGGCTAACCTAGAACAATTTGATAGGTTAGTAGAATATGTAAAAAACAAAGCCATCCCCATAGGACAAGATTCTTGGAAGGCAGTTCATGATTCCCTTAAAGATAAACTAGCCCAAAATAATCTTGTTGTGACTCCCCCTGTTACTCCCAGGAAAATAGAATCTTTCTACATTTCCTTGCTTATAAATGGTTATAAACTAAGTAATTGTATTATAGACTCTGGAGCCTTAGATAATGTCATGCCTGCGAAGGTGGTGAATTCCCTTGGCCTAACTCTGACCAAAACTTTTGGGAGGTGCTTTTCTATGGAAAATAAGCAATTTCCCCTCCTAGGCCAGATAAAGATGCTCAATATGCTTTCACGGCTTTTCCAAAAAAATGGATAAAAATGACGGTTTTAGTGGCCGATGTTCCAGCGTCTTACGATATCTTACTCGAGTGAAATTTTTGCAAGGACGTTGGAGGTGAGCTAAGTATGGACTTGTTTGAAGCAAGAATCCCAATTCAAGGTGTCATGAAGAAGTTGCTTTATGAAAAAGAAGTAAGGTATGTAGTTACCCGATCATCGGCACCAGAAGCTCAAATTTTATTTGAGTTCTCAGGCATGGGTAACTACTTCCTATCTACAGACGGGATCCATGAGGCATTTGATGAAACTCTCATGGGTGATAACTTGAGTTTGTGTTTCACTGACATAGCAAAAAAATGACAAATCAAAATGAACACATGGAAGAGCCTCTTTTCTCAAATGAAGGAGTTTTCAAAATAAAAATAGCATCTAACAAGGTATGGACCTTAGAATTTGACGACAGCTACTCTTCTATTGGTTCAGGAGCTGGGGTTGTGTTGGTATCTCCTCAAGGAGACATTATTCTTTTATCCTACAAATTGTAGTTTAACAATACCAACAACATGACTGAGTATGAATCCTTATTGCTTAGACTACAGGCTGACATAGAAAAGGGCATTAGGCTACTCCATGCTAAAGGAGATGCTGAGTTGATAGTCTGCCGGGTGAGGAACCTCTATCAGACAAAAAATGAAAGGTTGCACCACTATCACAATCTGTTCTGGGATCAGATTGAAAATTTTGATGCTTTCAACATCTCTACCATTCTAAGGGAATTCAATGACCGAGTGGATGCATTACCTGTCTTTGCTACTCTCTTAGTCCCTCACCCAGACTTTAAGGAAGATAAGTACACTATTGAACTGGTCTTTTGGCCAAGTGTACCTGATAATGCTAGCCATTGGCAAGTATTTAATAATGATGAACAAATCATCACCTTCTTAGAATAAAAGGATAGTTTTAAACAACTGCATTTTGAAGGTAGTGAACTCTGAAGATGTGAAGCAACTCTCGAGTCAAATACGAATACAGGTGAGGATTTCCTACAGCTTAAAGGGCATAAGATTCTCAAAGGCCTAGTTTCCCTAGAGAAGTTATTTGATAAACATGATAGGTTTATTAAACAACAATGAATAGATTCAAAATCCTCTCAAGATTTTGATAAGGTAAACTTGGGAACCAAGCGAGATCCTAAGATAGTAAACATTGGGAAATGCTGTACTCCTGAGAAAAGATTTAAGCTTGCTAGTTTACTTCACCAATATGTAGATGTGCTGATCTATTCTTATGATGATCTAAAATCACTCAGGCCAAATGACATTTGCCACGATATTCCTTTGAAGGCCAACTCTATACCTTACAAGCAAAGTCTAGGCAATATAACCCAAAAATCTTAGGTACTATTTTAGCTGAGATATAAAAGATGCTTGATGCCCGAATAATTTTCCCAATCCATCACTCAACATGGATTGCCAATAAAGTGCCTGTCAGGAAGAAGAATGGTGAAATTCAAATCTGCATGGATTTTAGAAACTTAAACCAGTTATCTTTAAAATATAACTACCCTCTTCCTATCATGGATCAAGTTTTGCAAATGGTAACAGGTTCAGAAATGTTATCAATGCTGGATGGCTTTTCGAGGTATAATCAAGTCGAAGTCAGAAAAGTAGATCAACATAAAACAACATTCACCATACCTTGGGGCACATTCACTTATCAAAAAATGCCTTTTGGTCTGATAAATGTAGGCACCACATTTCAAAGGGTGATGGATCTCGCTTTCAAAAATGAGATGAAAAAATTCATTGTAGTATACCTGGATGATCTGACAGTGTTTTCAAAACATCATTTTGAGCATGTTCACCATTTGCAAAGGATACTAGAACGCTGCCATTAGAACGGTATTTATTTAAACCCAAAGAAATCTGTCTTCGGAGTAACTGAAGGGAAACTTCTCAGACACATTGTGTCCCATGAAGGTATTAAAATTGATTCAGAGAGAGTCAAGTCCATTCAAAAACTTACTTTGCCTACCAGCAAGACTACAGTTCACTCTTTCTTTGGAAAGGTAAACTTCTTTCAAAGGTTCATTCCTAAGTTTGCTAAAAAAACTGTCACATTGTCAACATGATGAAAGACAATGCTACATTCAGGTGGACTGCTGAAGGCAAATCAGTGTTCAAAGAAATTAAGGAAATAATTGCCCGGACACCAGTCTTGGTTTGCCTAGATTATACTAAAAGTTTCAAAATATACAGTTATGCTTTCGAGCATACACTATCGGCCATTTTAGTCCAACAAAATCTAGAAAGTGTAGAATCTCTTATCTCTTTTATGAGTTGTCCACTTAAGGATCATGAGCTAAAATATTTCCTTATGGAGAAGCATGCATACGCAGTGGTCAAAGCGGTCAAGTATTTTAGGTTTTATATCTTGAATTCTCACACTAAAGTTCTCGTACCAGACAGAATAGTAAAATCTATTTTGACTCAACAGGAGTTCGGTACAAAGAGAGGTAACTGGATCGCCAAGACTCAAGAGTTTAATCTGGACATCAAACCTACCAAGCTCATGCGAGGAAGGGGCCTTTGCCAATTGATCGCCAACAACATTTCAGGTGAAGCAAAAAGTGAAGAAGTAGAGATCAAAGGTGTGCCTACGGTCCTCTTTATTGCAACTATTGATGAGTGGTATTCTGATATTACTCATTTTATGACATATGGTGAGTGTCCCACTCATTTTTATTTTAAAGAGAAATGGAATGTTAAATTAAAAGTAGTTGGTTATGTCCTGTGGGGTAATGGTCTTTACAAGAGAAATTTGGATGAGGCATTTCTTCATTGTGTTGATAAGGTGCAACAAGAAAAACTCTTAGAATCTTTCCACAATCTGGCCTATGGAGGATATTTTTCTGCACTGGTGACATCGCATAAAATTCTATGGGAAAGGTATTATTGGCTGATGCTATTTTAGGATGCCTATAAATGGGTGCGTAAGTGTGAATTGTGTCAGCAATTCGTTGGAAAGCCTAAGCTACCTACTTTGCCTCTCAAGCTGGTAGTGATTGAAGAACCATTTCAGTAGTGGGGTATTGACTTCATTGATGTAATCAACCCATTTTCAAGTGCCGGACATGATTATGTCCTCATAGTAACATATTATTTTACTAAGTGGGTGGAGGCCATCCCAACCAAGCACGCTATGTCCTAAGTGGTGTGCAATTTTCTTAAAGAGAATATCATCTCCAGGTTTGGGGTCCCACTAAAAATTATAACAGCTAATGCAGCCTATTTTTTATCATATGAAATTACTCAATTTTGTTTTTATTATGGGATTACCTTATCCCACACTTCAGATTATTTCCCTCAAGAAAATGGCCAAGCAAAATCGAGTAACAAAAACCTGGTCACTATTATTAGGAAGTTGGTGGATCACAACCAGAGAACATGACACAAGGCATTGTATGATGCTTTGTGGTTAGATAAGATAACACCTAAAAGGGATATAGGTATGTCACCTTTCAAGCTTTTATATGGATTGAATGCAGAAATTCCCATCACTCTTGAACTACTAGCGCTCACGTTAACTAAAGCAATCAAGGACTCGACCTTCGAAATCTCAGTCGACAAAAAGATCATGTGTCTGAACGAGCTGAATGAGCATCAAGCCATGGTAGTAGATCAGATTAAGAAGCATCATAATTGAGTGAAGGCACTCTTTGATAAAAAAACTAAAGTTCATGAATTCTAAGTTAGAGATCAAGTCTTGTTGTGGGACAAGAGGCGAGAACCAAAAGGGATGCACGACAAATTTGACTTCCTGTGGAGAGGCCCATTCACCATTCGACAGCTCTGTGGTGAGGCTATTTTCTTATTGAAGTACCAAGATGGAACGCCATTTGCACTACTTCACAGTGGGCATCATCTAAAGCTATTTAATCCTTGAAGTTTGGATAAGTCTATTTGTATATAAGTACAGTTTTTATGTTTTGTCTATTTTTCTTTTATTTTTGGCTTGACTCCATAGCCCAATGGCTTGGATGAAGGCACTTAGAGACTGGTTTCTACTCCCATTAATTGATTTGATTAATGAAAGTTCCCCAACAGGAACTAGCTGTTATTTCTAAAATTAGATTAACTCATTTTTGGAACAACCCCTTACGAAACTTGTCTGTTTTGTCTTTCGTCTCTCTAAGTTTGTTTTTGAGATGGGTTCTTCTTGTTCTCATCTTGGTTTGACTATACCTTCTGATAATCATAAACCACATCTTCTTTGAAAATTAAAAGTCGTTACGGTCTTGATGTGTCCAGGGGACCAAGCCTGCATCTTTCAGAGTTAGTGTTTCTCTTCTCTTATTTTTGTGCATGAGCGGCAAAATTTGCCACTGGTGCATTTGCCTTTGAGATGCAAGGGCAGCAATTTTTGCCACCCCTGCATTTTTTCTTGCAAGGGCGGCAAATTTTGCTGCCCCTGCATTTTAACCTGTAAGGGCGGAAAATTTTGCCACCCCTGCTTTCGAACTCACCCAAACATGTAAGGGCGATAAATTTTACCACCCAAGCATACCTCAGTTTTCATGTGCGACATTTATTGCCATGCATGGTAGGTGGTTGGGGGTGTTTTTCACCCCATATAATCCAGTTTGGAGCTCTTTTTCTCTCATTGCTTCCTCCTCTCATCTTGCCTTCTGTGTCTGGACCATTTGATGAGCAAATTAAAGTGCAATTTGGCGTATTTAACCCTGTGATGCATGCAAATTTTCAGTACAATCAGAGAACTCTTGCTCGTTGACACCCATCCAATTGAGACCAGTTCTAATGTCAAAAACATCTCCAAAAAAGGCAAAAATGATGAAGTACAAATACCAGGGCATCTTTATGCTCACTTCGATCACCTCCAATGTCGACGACATCTGAGACACCAAAATTGGCCACGTGGACATAGCCAAGTTCGTAGCTTGAACAAAGGTGACGAACCCAAGCACTGAAATAAAGAGAATTATTGAAAGCAACATCCACCTGGTTGCTACTTTCCCAGTGGCAGCACATCATATAGAGTTTGTCCTCCAATGTGCTTGCTTTTACAACAAAGAGACCAGGTCAGTCTCAGATGCCAATGGTAATATGGTGATTCGACTAGACCCTAAATTTATCGACAAAGTCTTCATGTGCCCTTTAGCTACTGAAGTAACCAAGATTGACTTCGTAGATGCCCAAAAGGAATACGATAAAGACCCTGAGAGGAAAAAGAAAGTCATGAACAACAGGCGGCTGAAGGCACCCAAGTCTAGTTTACCCAAGTGGCCGCGAAACTTTCCAAGGAATGACTTCATTGAAGAAGTTGGTGACTTGATCACTCTTCTTAGTAGAGTGTGAGGCCTCCCATCTTCCTCATAGTTCCATGAATGAATGTACCCATTCATCAAGATCAGCCTCCAAGGCAAGCAGGTCATCTTTGGGGAGAGCAGATCAGCAACGCCCTCCATGAGCAACTAACCAAGGTGCAGACTTCTTCCAAGTTTTATATGACTTCATACCTTGTGTACATAGCTGCCTCAATGCAAACTTTTCTGGGTTTAACAACCGAAGGGGATAGAAAGACGACCCCAATATACTCATATTACCCAAAATTGACACTTCAAGGGTCAACCTATCATTTCAAAAGGGTAAATGACTCCTTTGCCATATTTCTATGCCTCTTCGACCCTCAGCTTAAGTAAAAGAGAGTATCAGACGAGGCTTGGATAGTCATCAATGACTACAAGTGTATGTTCCTACAATTTCCCACCTTTTGCTATCTCCAGGTTAGCTTTTTCTTAGGCTACCCCTATATGCTCTCCAGGTTCCCTTCTGACAAATTGGTTCTAATAGAACTTTGCTGACAACTGGTGGTCATGCACACTAGACAAATGGAGTTGAGAAAGCTAAGTATCATGTTTCTAATTGAAATTGGCAGGTATTCCATTACAATAGCAGCCAAAGCCAAAGTCATGGAAACAAAAATGCAGATGGTCACCCTGAAGCAGCTCAAGAGAAGAGACAAATTTGACTACAAGGGAGTCAAGGATAAGATCAAGTGGAAAACTCAATTCCATGAGCCTATGATTGAGGACATTTGGATAGACCTGAGGATGGCCAAAGAAATTAGAAAGATGGACTATTGCAGGCTGACCCTAGAAAAAATTAAATATCTAGGGCTTGCAGAGATCCCCTCCAATTTGGTCGACGATGAGAACATTATCAATAGTAGATACCTGGTTGAAAAGGTTGCTGGCTCCCCTCTTCCTCCAACTCAGTGGTCTCAGAAGGAACTAACGTCTCTAAGAAAAAGATTTGAACCAATATTGGCTAACACCAATGATTGGTTAGCAGCCAAAGGGATCATCTTGAAAGAATTTATCACGAGATCCGAGGCCGAGTACCAAGCAGAAATGAAGAAGAAGGTAGAGAACAAAACCAAGAACAAATGTGATGTTCCTTCCCCTTTTAGGCCTCACAAGCCAAGAATCATTTTTGTTTCTAAGAAACCAAAGACTACTGAGGAGCCATAAGCAATAACTAAAGGAGTTGCAGAATAGAACCCTCAAACATAGGCAGCTCAGCCAATAGAAATAGATGACCGACTAATAGGACAGCCAAGCACTGAACCTCTACCTTCACACAAAGAAGCACAACCGCTTAAGAGCATTTCTCCTTCTCCACCTCAATCTCTTGTAGCTTCTCCTTCTCCTCTCTCTCCTATCAGTGTTCCCTCTTTTGGAGCTGCCTCTCCTTCCAGGGTTATATTTGGCGATCCTCAGGGTGCTTCTGTAGGCACTCCTCGCTCCTCTAGGTCCATTCTAAGTTTGTCATCTTCCTCTTTCAATTTGGGGAAATTTTTTGCACAAGAGCTAGAATCAATAGTTGGCATAGTTTCGCCTGTTACTCCAACTACGACCACTATCACCACTAGCAGTGTAGAAGCCGCCATAGTAACACCAGCTGAGAGAACCATTGCCACGACAGGTACTTCTTCTCTCCCACCTTAGATGTCAGCATTCACACCCAAAATAAAGATGTTGGCCATCTCTCCAAATGACTTCAACTTTGGTAGAATAGTGCCGGTGAAAGCTAAGGCTCCTAAGAGGCCAAGGATCCTCTCGAAATTGGTTGAAGAAAAAGGACAAAAATTTCGAGAAATTGCCAAGCCTCCACAGGATGCAACCCTTGAGGGTTTCAAAATGAGTAGGTATTCCATCTCTCATGTTGAACTTGGCAAAGTTACTCATGAAGGTGTGAAAAGCGACCTTCAATCTGCTATGGACATCATGGTCCAAAAATTTGATCGAGAGAAGGAAATGAAAGATTATTACAAAGCCAAGATAGAGTAGCTGACGACAGTAATAAAGAGGTTCACTCTTCCCCCTGAAGCGGCAACTCCAGAGGCCTTCTTCGTAGATGACCCTGTCATTTAAAAGGCAAAAAAAACTTACTTAAAGGAAAAAGTCCTGGAGGACTACGTTGAAAAAATGCATACTCAGGGAGTTTCCTTACTATCAGAGGTTGTAGAAAAGATAGGCAAGATGAGGAAGGTGAGGGTAGAATTAGATGACCTGGTATCTCTTATCTCTCAGGAGGTTGATAGTTCAGAGAAGGATCTTAGCAAATTGAGAGAGATGAAGGATTTGAAGAAGAGCACCTTGATATCTATCAGTGTCATCTCTAGTAAAGATTCCTATGTTGAGATCAAGGAGTCTCTGATCTTTAGGATCTAGGTACTCAAAGATTTAGTTGAGGATCTCAAAGCTTCCAGAGATGCTAGCAAGAAGAGCGACACGGGATTGCTCAATAATCTAGAAGAACTGCCCTGTAACCTAACTTCGAGGGATAATCAATTTCTCTCCACAAAAGAAATGATTCAGAGTTTCAAAGCGATGATTCAGAGAGATTTTGAAGAAAAGACCTTCTCAATGATCTCGGTGGACAATATCTTGGATACTCAGCTGACTCTAGATAATCTAAAATCCAAGTTGACTGGTAATGCTAAGGCCATCACAACATTGAAGGATGCCTTGATTAGAGCCAGAGTCATCTCCAAGAATATGGTTGCACCAGATAGAATAGGAATTCAGGCATCCATTGCTATGTACGATGCTCATTTGAAGAAATCTGGCAGCAAAAATTGAAATTATTTTCTCCCTTCTCTCTTCTTTCCTTATGCACTTTTATTTTGTGAAAAGTGCATGTAATTTTGTAATATGTAATTACATGTAAAGAGTTTAGAAAAATATCTCAAAGTCAAAGATGAGTCATCTTTGACTAGGATATTTTTGTATTTTATTATTTTCTAAATTTTGAGAGTTTATCCCTATATATAGTGGAGACCTCTTTTGTAAATGATCTTGGAAAAATTAAGAGCAAACACTCTGCCAAAATTGAAGCAATTTTTTAGACTTTGTGCTCAAACTTATAAATCATATTTTGTTAAATGAATGAGAAGCAAGTTCATTTCAAACTTTGTGTTGAGATTATCTGTGTTATTTAGGAAACAGTTCTTATGTCCTTTTTCTTGGTAATATCTTGTTTATCTGATTTAATAAGCAAAGTGGGTATGTTTATATTATCTGAGAGCATTTCTAAAAGGTAGAGGATAGACTTTGAGCTATTTTTATCTTTGAAAAGTAGTTACCTTTTGTAGTTTTAGGCAAAGACTTTGTGCTTCATTTCATTCTACGGTTATGCTTGTTTCAAATCAGTGAAGGAGGCTACGAAAGACTTTGTGCTTACATGAGTGTTCTTGTGAACCTTGTTACTTCAGGTGATTTTTTGCTTCCCATTTGATGCCATTCCTGAAAGAAGAGGGATGTTATTATCTAAAGACCAAGATTTCTCCCTTTTGTTCTTTATTTATTACCTCTGAAAAGAAGAGGTAGATGCTGTTATACCACCCCATGTGTTATTTTCTGCTTAATTATATATACATATAGCGTATAAGTATTCATAGAGAACCTCCCCTTGATGAGAGGAGATATTTAGCTCATATAGATCTGGTAAACCCATACTTTTCATGGTGTAAATCTCCTTATGTTGTGGTTGATATACCCATTTTGTCATCAGTTAGTTGATGACAAAATATTCACCCAACATTACGAAAGAGAGATCTCTTTGTTATATAAGCAAAACTCTACCCAAATTGAAAGGCATTTCCTGAGACTTTGAGCTCAAATTGTTAATCACATTTCTTTATTTGAATGAGAAAACAAGTGACCTTTCAAACTTTGTGCTCGAATAGCTTGTGTTATTTAGGAAATTTTTCTTATGTCTATTTCCTAAAAGCATTCTTGTCCATTTAATTTAACAAACAGAACTAGTGGAAGTAATCAGGAAGGTGTCTTGAAGTTGACTGTGGAGAGACTTTGTGCTGCCATAATGGTCTTTAGTGTGTTGTTTTTTGTATCTATGTAAAGAATCTTGGGATGAATTTGTGCCCCCATTGTCCTTCATATATTTCACTCTTTGGCAGTTAAGGTGAATACTTTGTGCTACACTTCATCTTACTATGTTACTACATCCAGTTACTTTTACTACCCAAGAATTTGGCTGTTGACTGAGTATTACTTTTGAAAGAATAAAAGTACCTCCAATAATCACCTAAGAATTCTCTTATGTCTGTGAACATCATCTCTGAAAAAAGAGAGATGGATGGTGTTATCCTACCCTGAGTGTTATTTTTAGATTATTTATAGTATATAGTACTTTATAGTTATAGGGAACCTCCCCTTTATGAGAGGAGAGATTTGTCCCATTTTGATGTGGTAAACCTGCACATTTTGGTTGATCAATCTCCCTATGCTATGGTTGAAACACCTATTTTTCCTTCAGTTAGCTAGTGACAAAATATTCACCCAACAGTTTTTTGGTGACTCTGCTGGGGAAAAATGAGCAGTTTGGAGCCTTAAGCTCTAAGTTGAAGTAGGACTAGTTCTTTTTCATTTTTATTCTACAATCTAGAAGCTCCATGCTATACAAGAAGCCAGAAATCTCAAAGTGTTGTTGACCCTACTTTTGAGTTTGTGTAGTAGAGCAATTTTCATTTTTTTCCTTCACAACCTCACCTTCAACAAACTAGGAGTCTTCCTCCTACCAACACCAGGTCACCAATACAAGGCAGAGCTTCTTTTTCCTCTACTATCAAAGCTTTGCCCGTACATACCCCACCAAGATTTTTTATCCCCCCTTTTTATAGTCATACAATGGCAGCTCAAGGCCCCTAGGGTAACTCTTTTGGCCCACTCAATTTAACTCCACCTCTACATGAGCTACCTCATAGTTCAAGGAAGAATTTCTCCAAATTATTTGGTGATAGGAGAGTTCATTTTGATGAACATATTGCAGCTTTCAGCATAGCTTGTGGTGTGATAGATGTGGAGTATGAAAACATATCAGTCAGGCTGTTCGTAGAGACATTACAAGGTGCTACTACAAATTAGTTCTACCATCTATAGGCTCAGTTAGTGACTGACTGGAACACTCTCAAAGCCAAATTTGAATCTAGGTTCAATCCTGTAGAAGATGCACATGTCCTACTAGCTCAGCTCACACAAATGAAGAAAGAGCCTCATGAATTAATGAGAGATTTCATAGCCAAGTTCGATAAGCTAAGAAATAAGATTCCTAAAATTGCTTAGCCAATAGATGAGAATCTCAAATGCTTCTTCATCAACTGTTAGCTACCTAAAGTGAGTTTTTTACTGAGACATGCTGGCCACATAGACCTTGCTGTAGCACAGAATTTGGCTACTAAGGTGGAAAATGATCTCATCTTGGTGGAGAAGTTAAGGAGAGATCCTAAAAAAAGTAAATCTTCTTCATCCTCTGAATATCCATCTACAGGCACCACTGATCCAATGGTGCAAAAGCTAGAAAATGAGTTGCTAGCTCTCAGAAAGAAAATGGTGCAACGGATGTCTGCTCCTCCTTCATACTAAGATATACCAAGGAGGACACTCCCTAATCAGTCATACCAAGACAATGCTGCCAAGAATCAAGGGCAACCAAATCCTCTTCCTCCCCCTCAGGGAAAACTTGTCATTAAAGTAGCTCTAGCCAACTCAGTAGTTGGATACCTTAAAATAGAATCAAATTTTTCTTTCCAATCTAAGTTGAACTAGGAAGATGGCGCTGATCTCTTTGTGGAAGACTAAGATGAATCAGCTGGTGACTCCAACATTGGTTTCTTTATTTACCAGGATGAACCTAGAAGTAAAGGTGAAGCATTTGATGGATCATACACTATATTCACCTGGTCCCAGAACTAGTCAGCCCAACAAGATGAAAAGAAAAAAATAGAGGAGCGATCTCAACCAACAATTTCAATTGCTAAGCAGGGAACCACTCTGCCTTTTCAATCAAAGGACTTGGTTATCACTAAAAAGGTAAGTACATCAAGTTTTCTTTCATATTTTACTTCAAATTTGTAGACCAGTACCACCCCTCCTAAAAAATAGAAGGATGAACTACCTTTCCCTGTTCCTAATTCATTTCAGACATTCGATATAATCGATCATGTCAAGAAAACTAAATTTCAAATATTTGAATTTGAATTCTTGCAATCCAACCTTGAGCAGTTAGATAAGTTGGTTCAATGTGTAAAGAATAAATCCATCCCTATAGGACTAGCTATTTCAAAGGTGACTCCCACATCCACCCAAAATAACCTTGTCATTACTCCTATCCTCCTACTAATCCCAAGAAGACAAAACCATTTTATGTCTCCCTATTGATAAATGGTCATTAGCTGAATAATTGCATCATTGGCTTAGGCACATTTGACAATGTCATGCCTACCAAAGTGACAAAATCTCTTGGTCTCACACTGACCAAGACATTTGAGAGATGCTTCTCCATGGTAAAAAAATAAATCCCTTTGCTGGGATAAATCAAATATGCCCAATTTGCATTTGTGGTCTTTCTAGAAAAAAAAATTAAGATGACAGTCCTGGTGGCTGACATCCCAGTCTCCTATGACATCCTTCTTGGTCAAATTTTTTGCAAAGATGTTGGTGGATAAATAAGTATGGACCTATCCAAGGCAAAGATCCCTGTCAAAGGCATCATGTAGAGGTTGCTCCCTGAAAAGGAGTCAAAGTACATTATCACCCAAATGACAACCCCCAAAGCTCAAATTTTGTTTGAGTCTTCAGGGGTGGGTAATTACTTCTTGACCATAGAGGATGTTCATGTTTCAGCAGATGAAAGATCTATAAGTGGTGATATAGGAATTGATTTAGATGAGATAGTAGAAGAATTAATAAAGCACAGTAAGGTGTAGAAGTACCCTCCCCTCCAAATGAAGGAAAATTTGAGAAAAGAGTAGTTTTCAGTGGCGTATGGATTCTAGAATTTGATGGCAGCTGGTTTTTACCAGTTCTAGAGCCAAGATTGTTCTAATATCTCCTCAAAGAGATATTTTTCCTTTTTCATACAAATTATATTTTAATAACACCAACAACACTATTGAGTATGAATCTCTGTTACTCGAGTTAAAGGCTGCTCAAGACAAAGGTGTCAAACTCCTTCATGCCAAAGGAGATGCTGAACTGATGGTTTATTAGGTGAGGAACCTGTGTCAAACCAAGAACAAAATATTGTGCCATTACCACAATCTGGTATGGGATTGTATTAAAAGTTTTGATTCTTTCAATATATCTACAGTGCCTAGAGAGCTTCATAGTCATGCAAATTCATTGGCTATCTCTACAACCCTCTTGGTTCCTCACAAAGACTTTGAAGCCCAGAAGTACACTATTGAGCTGGTCTTTTGACCAAGTGTGCCTGACAATGCCAATCATTGGTAGGTGTTTGATGTTGACAATCAAATCATGTGCTAGACTGAACTAGAAGAATAACAAATTATGGTAATGGACCATACTGTTGCACATCAAAATCAAGAAAAGAAACTCTTTTGCAAGAGAACAAGGATTCATAATTTTTAGACTAGAAATCAAGTCTTGTTGTGGGGCAAGAGGAGAGAACCAAAAGGAATGCACAAAAAATTTGATTCCTGGTGGAGAGGTCCATTAACCAATCATCAATTTTAGGGATAAAATGGTTTCTTGCTAATATATCAAAATAGAATGCCATTTTCACTACCTCATAGTGGGCAGCATCTAAATCACTTCAATCCTTGAAGTATCAGATGACATCAATTGTACTATATAGTCTTTTATTTTATTTTATTTGATTTGTTTTACTTTGTTTTTAAACCTTTTTTTTTGGGTAACATGAATCTATAGCCCAATGGCATACATGAAGGCACTGGAGATTCTAGATTTTACTCCCTTTGATTGTTTTTGCAATTGATGAAAGATCCACAACTAGAGCCAGCTGTTGTTCCCAATATTAGTCACTTGTTTTTGGGGACAACATATCAACTATTTTGGTATTGAAGGCCAAAATGATCTCTTCCCTTCTCAAAAATATTCTAAGTATTCAAATTATTCAATTATTCAAGTCTTCTCAGCTAAAGAACTCATAGGTTCAACAAGCAAGCTTTCTTAGAAAGAAGTTCTAACACTTAGGCAATTTCAAGGCTGGTTTAATGCTGAGGTTCAATCAAAGGTCCATCGGCAGGCCTCAAACAAGTGGAATGAACCATTGAACCAATGAACCATTAAACCTTGAAATTTCACAAGTTCGAAGTTCAAAGTGGTTCAAAGGTTCAAAAGGAGTTAAGTGCTTCAAAGGAACTAGAAAGTTTAGTGACTTCAACAAGTTCAAAAGTTCAATGACTTTGACAAACTTAAAGAAAATAAGGCTTCAAAGAGTGAAGATTAAATTGTTGAACCATTGAAACTTGAATTGAAATAGTTCAAAGTGGTGCAATGGTTCAACGTGGTTCAAATGGTTCAAAGAGTTCAACCAGTTTAAGAAGTTCAAAGTTCACAAGGAAGCTTTGAGCGAAGGAAAGAAGCAAAATATTCCAGAAAGAATTCCAAAGGTTTAAGGTTCAAAGTGGTTCAAGTGACTAAGTGATCAGTGATGTCCCTGAGGATGTCAAATATAGGGTAATGAAATAACCATAAATTTTCAAAGATGCACACCTGAGAACAAACTCAGTGACCAGCCAAAGAAGGAGCTAAAAAAGCCAACTGAAAGAGAGAAGATAGCCTTGAGAGTTCAGATCACCAAGGAAGGACAAAACATGGAAAGGAAAGAGAGAACAACTATAGGAAATCCAAAAATATCTATAAGAGAGTTATTTTTAGTAGGTGAAATAGTCCACCAGGTGGACATCAGAGAGCGCAAACATTCAAAGGCACGGATTGTTTTTCTACATTAAGTAAAGGTGAATGGACAGCCGTGTAAGCACCATAAAGAAGACTAGATGAGCCATGCTTAGGAGGAGACATTTGATATGATTCAAAATGCCAAAGTCAAGGTTGATGACCTTTTCCATAATGGCCTTGTCATAGGTATTCAAGACTTTTATTTCAGCATGGGCCATTTTCATAAAAACTAGCACCCAAGTCTTTCTTGGAATGATATATATTGTAATCTCTCATTTTATGAAAGAGAGATCTCTTTGTTATAGAAGTAAAACTCTGCCCAAATTGAAAGGCATTTTCTAAGACTTTGAGCTCAAATTGTTAATCATATTTTTTTATTTGAATGAGAAAATAAGTGACCTTTTAGACTTTGTGCTAGAATAGATTGTGTTATTTAGGAAATTGTTCTTATGTCTATTTCCTAGAAACATTCTTGTCCATTTAATTTAACAAGCAGAACTAGTGGAAGTAATCAGAAAGGTGTCCTGAAGCTGACTGTGGAGAGACTTTGTGCTACCACAATGGTCTTTAGTGTGTTATTTTCCGTATCTATGTAAAAGATCTTGGGATGACTTTGTGCCTCCATTATCCTTTCTATATTTTAGTCTTTAGCAGTTGAGGTGGAGACTTTGTCCTACACTTCATCCCGCTGTGTTACTGCGTCTAGTTAATTTTACTACTTAGGAAGGAATTTGGCTATTGACTGAGTATTACTTCTGAAAGAAGAGAAGTACCTCTAGCAATCACCTAGGAATTCTCTTATGTCTATGAACATCATCTCTGAAAAAAGAGAGATGGATGGTGTTATTTTACCCTGAGCATTATTTTTAGCTTATTTATAGTATATAGTACCTTATAGTTATAGGGAACCTCCCCTTAATGAGATGAGAGATTTGTCCCATTTAGATGTGGTAAAATTGCATGTTTTGGCTGATCAATCTCCCTATGTTGTGGTTGAAACACCTATTTTGCCCTCAATTAGCTGGTGACAAAATATTCACCCAACACACATCCTCCTCACACCTTCAAAACATTTATAAATGAAGATGTAACCCAAAATAGAAATCAGACATCTCTTCTCAGAGATAGGCATATGTTTGGGTCTACAATTTTGATAAATAAAACATCTCTTTTTAGAGATAGCATTATTTGAATTGTGTTGTTCTTATTTCTAAATTAGCTTTCAACCAAAGCTTTTGAGTTTTGGATCAGTGGTATCAGAGTGGTTTGTCTTTAGAGTGTATGATCCCAAGAATGAGGTCAGATTACAGGAAGCTTGAGTGGAAAATCAAATCAACAGACTATCTACCTATTCACTCTAAATGACTTCAAATGGTAGACAACACTGAGACATCTGATCCTTTCAAGGAAATGGTGAATGAAGCCCTCCAATAGTATCAAGCATAGATGCTTCAAAAAATTTCTCAAATTCTCCAACAAATCTCGATGGGAAATTCTAGCTCCTCATCTGCACCCCCACATCCTTTCAATGCCCCAACACCCTTGAAGGTTTAGGTGAATTTTGATATCCCTACATTTGAAGGCAAAATCAATGTTGATGCAGTAGAAAATTGGTTAGATCAATTATTTTCTTATTTTTTTATAAATAAATTTACTGATAAAGAGAAGATCACTTTTCCTCCTTTAAAAGCATAATTGACTATCAAAAATTGGTGGGAAGTGTACAAAAAGAGATTCAGTGTAGATGATATTGGCTTCGAGACAAAACCTACTTGGGATGATTTCATAGAAGCTGTGAAGGAAGAATGCTACCCCATTAGAGCATATGATGATCTGTATATAGAGTGGCAACAACTTCACCAAGGCAAGGAACAATCTATTCAAGATTACATTGATATTTTTCATTCTCTATTTATGAGATTGGGCATCCAAGAAAGTGAGAAACACAAGGCTCTCAAATATCGTAGTGGACTACAATGGTACATATGGGGAGAAATGGAACTCTTCAATTTGGAAACCCTTGGTGAGGCATAAAAGTTCACAGTGAGGATTGAACAAAAGCATGGAAAAATGAATATGAAGAGTTAGCCTTCAAAATGGAGAAGTGAAAAAGAAGGACAAACACGAGGCCAAAATTGGAAGCAAAAGGAAGGAAAGGTTTGGAAGTGGTGTGATTATCACAAATCTAGAACTCACTCCAAAAAAGAATGTCGAGCCATCAAGTCCCTACTTTCTGAGTCACAATTCTCAACATCTACTACTATACCTCACACATACCCTATAGTTGAAGAGGTTGAAGAAGAGATTATAGATGCTAAGCTTGAAGCCATTTTTACTTTATCACAGACCCATGAGGAGAGGCTATATGACAAGGAAAGGTTGTTTCACTCTAAGTTGTGGGTGAAAGGTAAGCCTCTGCATTTCATTCTTAATAGTGGAAGTCAAAAGAATTTAATCTCTATAAATGTTGTGAAAAGCCTAAATCTATTCATGAAGCCTCACCTAAAGCCATATAGTATTGGATGGTTGTTCTAGGGAGAAACCTCTGTGTCACCCACCAATTTCTTCTCTCATATGCAATAAAACCTTTCCAAGATGAGGTCTTATGTGATGTGGTCAATCTAGATGTTTGTGATGTACTCTTTAGTCAGCCATTCATGTATGATCGATATGGCATCTATGAATCAAGAACTCAAAGGATCACTCTCACTCTTGGAACATGGTGCTATAGGTACCAAAGGTACCACCTTATATATCTCTCTCTGATTAGTGCTAAGAAATTTGTTCTCATGGTGGTCAAGCCACAAGAATCTAGAAGGGTTGATGTTACATCCATAACTACAAAAACAACATAATAACAAAAGCAAATAGATACTAAGCTAAATAAGTTCATGGCCTTCCATCCACATACTAATGGTCAGACAGAAATGGTGAACAATCAGGCCCTGTACAGTTCTATAAATCACAGTCCCTTTCAAGTGTGCATCAAAAATCAAATCAAAGTAAAACTACGACACTTGATGAAATGGGGACCATTTCTTCTCAAGGAGGGAGGAATTATCTGGGAAATAATTCAAATGACAATTCGAGTGATGGGTCCACCCCAATTGACCCCAATTGATGACAGAACTTTTAGGAGCCATAACTTTTGCACCGTAGCTCCAATTGACTCACCGTTTGAACTGTTGGAAATATAATAATGAGGGGAACATCATAATATTATATTGAGATTTTTTCAATGAATTTTGACCCCTTATAACCCAATGGAAATGCCTAAAATTTCAATTTTAGTAGTGTAGTCTAAAAATAGTAAGTTTCTAAAAATAGTAATTTCTCAAATTTTGTATTGTTGTAAATTGTGGAAGTCAATCCACTTAATCTCCCTCAATATTGGTAACATTAAAAATCCCAATCACACCTTTAGAACATGTATAAATGAATATGTAACCCAAAGAGGAAATTAGACATCTCTTCTCAGAGATAGGCATATGTTTGGGTCTGCAATTTTGATAAATAAAACATCTATTTTCAGAGATAGCATTATTTGAATTGTGTTGTTCTTATTTTTAAATTATCTTTCAACCAAAGTTTTTGAGTTTTTGATCAAAGGGGGAGATTATTGAGCATTACTCTTATTATTGAAGCTTGCCATTGATGTCAAATGTTCTTAAGAAAGGTGTTCATGAGGCCATTAAATAATTTTCTTGTTTGATAGCATATTGAGAGGTATGAAATTTTTTGAGGATCATGTAAGGCATGTGATCAAGGTTTACAAGCATAAAGGAGTGTTTTAAGGCCAATTTTCAAGTTTCAAGGCCAATTTTCAAGTTTCAAGTGCTTGAGAGGCCTAGTCATGGCACTAGTCATAGCCTATAAAGTCCTAGTGAGAAGGTTTGAGCATGGTGGCTAGGTGAGATGGATGAAAAAAGGAATAATAGGATGTATAAGGTTGATTTAGCATGTATGTTATGCATTGGATCACTAAATATAATTTCAAGGTGAGCCTACAAGAGCAAGACCTTAAGTTCAAATGTACAAATAAACTAGTTCTAGACCCTGCTTAACCTAATGAGGTGTTATAAGGTATTTTCAAGGCCTATAAAGGATGTAAATCAGTGTTTGATCATGAAATAGGTTTCTTAAGTTTTATAATGAGGTGGATAATTCATGTAAAGAAGCTTGAAGGTCACTGTTTAAGCCTAATATGGTTTATAGGTCAAGGTCTAAGAGAAAGAGTTTGGCCTAATGAGGGGTCATGATCATATTTCAAGATTTTTGAGATCATATGAGAATGGAAAAAGGTATGATATGTTTTTTCAAGCATGTTTAGAAGGATTGAGGTCATGGTTTTTAAGATAAGACATGAAAAGTGGTTTTGAGGTCTCTCATGTGCACTAAATGAAGGGTTCTCAATCTGAAAAGGAATTTTAGGTGTTCATTGGCATGAGTAACCTTTGCATGGGAATATGAGATATTAAGGATATATGGGTAAGGGACTTAGCTAATATCTCTAGGCATTATTTTTGGAAATGAGGGGTAGTCTTTTATGAATAATCATTAACACCAAAAATAATGTTAACTCTCTTTAAAACCCTAACAATAACTTGATGTGAAAGATATTTGGTGTTATAAAGTGATAAAAATGGATTGGTATGGATATTTAAGTGATTTGAGGTTGTATTTAACTCTCCCAATAACCTCTAGGTGTGATTGGTTTGTTAGGTGTGTGAGTAGACCCTACAGGAAAGTGATAGTTTCTCAAAGATTTATTGTAGTAGTCAAAGTTGAACAAGTCAAAATATGAAAATAATTATATAGATAAGGTTGAGACTTTTATTTTATATCCATGGTGGATTATAGGCAGGTTATATCCCTCATGTGTGCTAAATTGATCATCCAAGACAACCTATCGCTAACAGGTCTAATGGTGCAAACAGTGAGAAACCTAGGTAGAAGTGAGAAATTGATTAGGGATGTGTTATCATGGAATAGGGATGAATAAAAGTGCATGGAGACATTTTTAAATAATTTTAATACATTTTAATTTTGGATATAAGTTTTTAAAATTAGTGGATATGATGAAAATGTTGCTCATAAGTTGACCTATCTTGTTCATATGAGATAGTGAAGTATAAGTTTATGTGATTGGTTTGAAAGACCTATATTTCCACTTGACCATATTATATTTATATCTAAGATTAATATAATTATAATATAGTATGATACACATGCATTATGATTATTTTTACATGGTCATATACGTGTTGAAGGTCAAAATCACCATGACTGGGCTTTAAGGAAAATTGACAGTTTTGAGTGAGTAAGTTGCAGGAGTGTTTGAGTCATTTTTCCCTATTTAATGAAGTATAATGAACTTGGTGAAGTTATTGAGGTATTTAATTTTATTTTTATATGTTTTATTACTATTTATGTTTATCTAATTGGTGTTTTATCTTCAGTATTTCAAGACAAAATTCTAGGTATGCACAAGCTTAATTGTGAAACATTACTAATGGCATGCTTCAAGTGGTGGTTGAAGATAAAAGGTGTCATGGACATAATATGAAATTATTAGGTATTATATTTTATTTTAATATGAATTTATCTTACCATGTATGAATATTTAAAGTGCTTCAATAATATCAAAGGGTAACATGTGCTAATGAAGGCCTAATTGAATTAGGTCTCCTTAAGGCCTAAAAGAGGGTTTGGTCCTATATGCAATGAATGATATATTTTAATGTTTGATTAATTTTTATGTCATGTAATAAGGCATGTTTTATAGAAAATATAAGTGGGAAATTATATATGGTTGACCAAGAGGTGTATGAGCAAGAGCCTAATATAAGAACAAGGCCTAATAGGCCTAATTGACTAGTTAGAGAAGGAGTGAGTTGAAGTAAAGGATATAGTATTTTGAATAACTAAATAATGTATTTTAGACCATCATAATGGTGTATATAAACTATAATGAAGATATAATAGGTTACTATGTATGAAAATCAAGTTCAAATGACCTAATCAAGTCAAGAAGAGTAGTTGAGTGAAGAGGTCTAGAAGGTAGTTTGAGAGGGATAAGAGAGTGAAGAGCTAAAGAGATGGTCATCATCAGTTGGATGAAAAACAAGGTGATATGAATGTTATAAAATAAATGAGGTGGATGAGTTGGTGTTGATTAATCTAGGGGGTTGGTGCCTCTTTACAAGTGGGTTCTTGTTAAAGTCTCGTTGGGTTGGTACTTAACTAGTTGGTGTTGGTGATCCATGTGAAGTTGGTGATTCACTAAATTTGATATTTTAAATTATAGGATTGTAGTTAATTTTTAAAATATGTGGGTTTTCTCCCCCTTGAGGTTTTCCCACTCATATGTGTGTTTCTTATGTTATGCTCATGTGAATGACTCTTTATACATTGTTACATCTATGTAATGCTTTGATGGTTCAAAAAATGTTAAAGTACATATGAAAGAAAATTTTAAGAGACTAATTCACCCTCCTATCAGTCATTGTGTTTATAACATGTATAACCTAACATGTTATTAGAGATACTAGGCATGGAGGTGGAAGAAATTAAAGAGGAATATGTCATGGTATGAGAAGGGGTCAAAATAAAGGGAAGAGGTTGAGAATTAAAGAAGCTAGTGTCTCCAAATCTATGCAAGGATGTGAGAGAAGGTGAATGGGGATCTTCAACTTGACCACTTATGATGAGATTTCAAAGATTATAAAGATATTTTCCTTAATTTTGAGGAAACTCATTGATGAATAAAAGCATATATAGGGTTTACTCTAATTCAAGTTGATCTTCAAATGAGAAGAGAGGATTGTGAAGTGAAGAGGAATGAGGAGGGGTCCCATAGTTTTTAGTGTGAGTGGTTACATGCACATTAATTTCATCTAGGGTAGGCTCCACAATCTATTTATGGGATAACCTATTGGGGTTGGTAAAACTCATCATATATGTTGAATTCAATGCAATATTGTCTTCAAACAAGAAATTCATGATGAAGGAGAAAGATTAGGGAAGATAAAGTTGATGCAAAAATAAAGAGATGAAAATGAAAGATAATATTGTAGAGTGGATCAGGTTAGCTTAGTAATGTAATTAGGGTATGAGACTAAGCCAAAAAAGAGTACTGGGTTGACCATGTTGACTTATTATTATAACCTGGCTGACAGAAAAGAATACAGGATTGACCAAGATGACTTAGTATTAGAAATAGGGAAAAAGATAGCCTGATAAGGATATAGATTTGACCTATTTGAATTAGTACTATAACCTAATTGATAGAAAGGATTACTAGGTCAACTAGGTTGAATTAGTACTACAATCAATGAAAAATATAGTCTCACAAGAATACAGAGTTGACCAGAATGATAGTGTGCTAAAAACAGGGAAATATTTTTCAAATGTAATTTAAATTAATAAATGAAATCAAACACAAAAATAATTGGATCAATAAGAATGATCCAATTGGAACACAACACAAAACCTTATATCAACGTTGGCTAATGCAAATTTTTTAAATATAGCATACAATGATCATAGAGCAAGTATTCAACTAAAAAGTAAATGTTAACTAAATGGTGATCTTGAGTGTTGTTAGATTATTATAAAGTGTTATTTTAAGTGTGAAAGAGAAGTTAGTTGAAAATAGGGAACTAAAAAATAATATATGGATGGTTTCAGGATGTTTATGTTGAAAGGGATATGTGTTGGTAATGGTGTTAGCTTGGTATTGGGGCCTACCCCCTCACTTCACAATCTCTCAGTGATAAGGGTGTCAGGTGATTTGATAATATATATCATTAACCACATGTTTATACTTGGCTAGAAAACCAAGTCAGCTTCCCCTTTGGTGATGAAATCCAAGTAGGTAGTCCCTTGGAAGATAAATGTTAAATGCATTTTGAGTATTGTGTGATTTGGTAGTGTGTACAAAAAGAGAAAAATAGTGAAAATAATTGGAAATTTAAAAACCCACCTAATTAGACTATTTGAGATACTCTAAGAATGCAAATAGATAAAAATAAAAGTGTGAATTAATTAATATCATATAGTTATTAATTCCCAAATTTAATGGTACAAATTTAGTTCAGATGACACTGCATGCAAACATTACATAACAAAGTTGTTTGGGATGCTACTATTTTGTAGAAGTAAGAGAATTTAAGAACTAAGTTGACCACATCGACTTATTCTTTTAGATATAAGATAGGCTATAAAACTAAGTCAACTAGGTCAACTTAGTTTGTTATAGGATTACATTTTTGAAGACTACAAACTTGAACAAAAAAATTGTAATGAAGAACTGAATTGAAAGGGAGAGAAAGAGAGGAACCTTAGTGGGTTGGAAGATGATTAGGATCATAAATTTTTTTGTTGGAGTGCCTTGAATGGTGCTTGTAAGTTATACCAATTAAGTCAACTGGGTCAACCTAGTTCTATGCAACCTTATTTGTTGAAGCTTGATAAGATGAGTAAGTCAACTTGCCCGACTTGGTTTTTCATTTGGATGTTGATTGGAAGACTAATTCAACCTGTATGACTTAGTTTTTTATTCTAAAAATGAAGAATAATATTGTGTCAACTTGTTCAAGCCAGTAGCCTATATCTGATGAAGACCTGTATAAATAGAGAAGAGTCATTTTTTGATGTGACTATGTGTTAAACCTAGATATAGAAGTTAGAACTATACATCCTAGTCGACCTAGTATCATAAATATAAAAAAATAATATAATGATATAAATGAAAGTTTGAAAGAAAAAATTACAAGGGTTAGATTCACGTTGGGTTCACTAGAATGTATGTAATGAAAAATACAATAGATCTATAAATCAATCATAGTTCAAAAAAGATAGATCTTACTTATACTTTTGATTAGGGATACATTAGATATTTGTGGTCATGACCAATATAGATCCACTACACCTAGATAAGGGATCTCTTACCATAATAATATCACTAGGGAGGGTTCTATAGCCTCAAATCAAACAAAAATATGTAATAACCCTAACTAGGTCCTATGTTTTCATATTCACTAAACTAATAACAAGTAAAGTAAAAATCTAATCTAGTGATCACCAAATCTTGTGGCATAAAGTGGGGGTAATAAAAATAAAAATTAAACATTCATAAAAGACATATACTTACGTTATATATAGAATTCTAATGCATAGAAGAGAAGTGAAAATGAATATCTATGTACTCTTACAAAGGAAGAACAAAGTTAGGAATACTTACCTTTGAAGATGAACCCACTGATCCTCAATATCTTTCTTGGACAAGGTGTTTTGTAATAAGTTATTGTGGTATGTAAGGATGACAAGCATAAATTATTCTAGGCTACACAACCTATCAATTCATCCAAAAGACTTTGCCATAAGATAAGATCCATATCTCCAAAAAAATATGAAAATCTAAGCTTACTCCTCAAGTAGAGTGGTAGATAAGCATATGCATAATATATCTTACTTATTCTTCTCTTCTCTTATAAATGGAAAAATGATTATGTTTATATAGGTAGATTTAATGCTAAACCCTTCTGAAATTTTTGATCAACAAGGTTGACCTAGTATTGAAATTGACAAAAAACATATTAGATCATGAACTATGTTAGCCATGGTCAACTTAGTTCTTAGAAAGCTCTATTAATAATAATACATGGTCGATGTGGTCGACATAGTCATGTAAACTACCATAAAGGGATTTAGGTTAGGGAAAGGGTTAATTAAAGTGGAAAAATAGGAGGCAAAGCTTAGGGGAATGGTTTTTAGGAGACAAGTGTGTAGATAACAAGTGGAAAAAGGGACAACAATCTTACAAAGTGTTGTCCCCAAAAATATCACTCATTTTTAGGACAACCTATGAACTAATTTGGTCCTGCAAGACCAAAAAATTGTCTCTTCCCTTTTCAAAATTTGTTCTGAGCATTCAATTTCCTCATTTTCCAAGATTTTTCAGTAAAGGGATTGGTAGATTCAATAGGTTTAAAGGCTTATGCAGGTGAGTTTAATCAAAAGAACTAGTCTCCAATCATTCTCAGCAAAGGTTCAATGAGCGATTGGTTCAACACACTTTATTTGAGTGATCAAAAGACTTAGCCAAATAACGAAGAATGAACTATTGAACCAAAGTTGGTTTAATTAGTAGGTTCAAGGGGCTGCCCCAGGGCCGAAGGAATAAACACCCTTGCAGAGGGCAAGCTACATTTGTTCAAGGGTCAAAGAGAAGCCAAAAGAGATAGAATTCCTTTGGATTTGGTTCAAGGCCCAAAAGGAACAATTCCTTTAGACTTTTTGTCCAATGGAAATGACTAAGTGAAGGACGCTGAAAGAATTACTTTAGAAAGGTTTTTTTGTGGGAAAATGACCAAGGCAAAATTCCTTTGGACATTTTGTCTAAAGGAATTCACCCGAGAAGAGATCCCAAAGAAATTGAAGGGAATGAGCGGCTAAGGAAAAGCCAAAAAGCTGGAGCCTGATAGAAAAAGATAAAGCAAAAGAATTCCTTTGGACTTTTTGTCTGAAGGAAAAGTCCACCAAAAAAGGAAAAACCTGACTGAAGAGAAAATCTCACATAAAAACACCCGATGGAAAAAGGCAAAGTGTAACAGAAGCTACCATGTGTCCCTTATAGAGCCAAAGCAGAAGCTGCCAAGTGTCGTCTATCAAGACACAATTTTTAATAAGTTTCAAAGCTATGAAATTTGCCACGTGTCCTTGGTAAAGCTCAATGGAAGCTACCAAGTGTCAACATTCGTGGTCTTTCCCTTTCATTTTGTAAAGACTGTGGTGGGCCCCAGGTGAGTTGATAAATCAAGTGAGAAAGACATGAAGGAATTGCTAAGGAGGATGATAGACTCGAATTCATTCAAAGGCCAAAATGCCAAAGGGAAGAACCACTGATGGAAGAGCGTAAAGAGCCAACAAAGATGGGAATTCAGCCCTAAGAGCTCAAATGCTAGAAAAAGACAAAACCAAGAAGAGACAAAGAGGGAAAAGCCATAAATATCTACATAAAAGTTATTTTAGTAGGTGGAACAGTCCACAAAGTATATATTTTGGCTTACAAAAATTGAAGGCACAACCTGTTTGTCTCTCTTGGAGTAAAGGCAAAGTGGATAGCTGCATAGATACCAGATGACCCAGGCCCAAGAGGAGACATTTGAGATAACATTACATGCCATAGTCAAGGTAGCTACCTTGTTCCAGGATGGTCCCTTGACAGAACTAAAAATGCATTCAAGGCATTGAATGCATAGCATGGGCCATTCCATGAAACAAAGTGCCAAGTCTTTCTTGGCTAGTATTTATTGTAATCTCTTTTATTATTTAAAGGGAGATCTTTCAATTACTAGAAGCAAAACTCTGCCCAAATTGAAAGGCATTACTGAGACTTTGAGCTTAGATTATTCATCATATTTATTTATTTGAATCAAAAATCAAGTTACTTTCAGACTTTGTGTTGTTATAGCTTGTATAATTCTAGGAGATTGTTCTTATGTCTATTTCCTAAATGTATTCTTGTTTATTCAATTTAACAAGCAGAGCTAGTGGAGGTGATAAGGAAGGTGTCCCAAAGTCAAATGTAAGAAGACTTTGTGCTGCCTATAGTTGCCTTTAGTGTGTTTGTCTTTTTCTATTTCCTATGTAAAGGACCTTGGGACAACTTTGTGCCCCCATTTTTCTTCGTATTCACTCTTGGGCAATCGAGGTGGAGACTGTGTTACATCTCAGGTTATTGGTTACTATGTCCCTATTACTAGTTACTTATCCTACCTAAAAGAACTCCTGTTGTCCCCTACAAGAACACTTCTAAAAAAAGAGAAGTGCCTTCAATGTTTTCACCAGGATTTTATCCTCTATTTGTGTACATCATCTCTGAAAGAAGAGAGATGGATGGTGTATCCTACCCTTGTGTGTTATTTTCTACTTATATTTATAGTATATAGCTCCTGCATAGTTATAAGGGAAGTCCCCTTGATGAGAGGAGAGATTTGTCCCCTTTTGATGTGGTAAACCTGCACATCTAGATGACTAATCTCCATATGTTGTGGTTGATAAGACCTATTTTGCTCAATCAAATAGTTGGTTGACAAAATATTCACCCAATAGTTTTTGGTGACTCTGCTAGGGACATAGTAATTTTGTGAAATTTGGAACCTCAAGTTTTAGATTAAAACATCACCTGTGTCTTACCCATTATCATTATACCCTTATCCATTATAGATTCTAGTGACTCTGTTCTGTGTCTTACCCATTATCATTATAGCCTTACCATCTTCCTCCATTTCCATTATATAATCTGGTCTGCAAATTAGACCCACTGGGATAGAACGTGTAGTTTGAAGCCTCAAGCTTCAAGCTGAAGTAGGGCCAATTCTTTCTCATTTTTGTTCTACAATCTGGTAGCTCCACGCTATACTAGAAGCCAGAAAGCTCAAGGCATTGTTGACCCTATTGGTGTAGTAAAACAACAAGCTATGGTAGTGGACCATACTGTTGCACTCCAAAGTCAGTAAAATGAACTCTCTGCCAAGAGAATAAAGAGTTATGGTTTTTAGATTGAAGACCACGTCTTGCCATGGGGCAAGAAGAGAGAACCAAAAGGAGTGCACAAGAAATGTGATTCCTAGTGGAGACTTCCATTTGCCTGTCACCGATTTTGGGGATAAAATGGTTTTCTACTAGTCTATTAAGACAAAATGCCATTTTCATTGTCTCACTATGGGTAGCATTTGAATCACTTCAATTCTTGAAGTATCAGATAAGTTCACCTGTACATATGTATATTTATATAGTCTTTATTTCTATTTTGTGCTTTTCATTTTTGTTTTTGTCACCTTTCTTTTTGGGTAGCATGACTCCATAGCCCAATGGCATACTTCAAAGCATTGGAGATTTTGGATTCTACTCCCTTAGATTATTTTTACAATAGAAGGAAGTTCCCCAATTGGAGCCAGATGTTGTCCCCAAAAACATCACTCATTTTTGGGACAACCTATGAACTAGTTTGGTCCTGCAAGACAAAAAATTGTCTCTTCCCTTTTCAAAATTTGTTTTGAGCATTCAATTTCCTCATATTCCAAGATTTTTTAGTAAAGGGATTAGTAGGTTCAATAGGGTCAAAGGCTTCTGCAGGTGAGTTCAATCAAAAGAACTAGTCTCCAGTCATTCTCAACAAAGGTTCAATGAGTGGTTGGTTCAACACGTTTTGTTCGAGTAATCAAAAGACTTAACCAAATAATGAAGAATGAACCGATTGAACCATTGAACCATTGAACCAAAGCTGGTTCAATTAGTAGGTTCAGGGGGCTGCCCCAGGGCTGAAGGAACAAACGCCCTTACGAAGGGTAGGCTACATTTGTTCAAGGGTCAAATAGAAGCCAAAAGAGATAGAATTCCTTCGAATTTGGTTTAAGGCCCAAAAGGAACAATTCCTTCAAACTTTTTGTCTGATGGAAATGACTAAGTGAAGGAGGTCAAAAGAACTCCTTTGGAAAGGTTTTTCTATGGGAAAATGACCAAAGCAAAATTCCTTCAGACATTTTGTTCGAAGGAATTCACCCGAGAAGAGAGCTCGAAGAAATTGAAGGGAATGAGCAGCTAAGGAATAGCCTGAAATCCGAAGCTCGACAGAAAAAGACAAAGCAAAGGAATTCTTTCAGACTTTTTGTCTGAAGGAAAAGTCCACCAAAAAAGGAAAAGCCTGACTGAAGAGAAAAGCCCATATAAAAAAGCCTGATGGAAAAAGACAAAGTGCAATGAAAGCTGCCACATGTCCCTTATAAAGCTGAAACAGAAGCTGCAAAGTGTCATCTGTTAGGACACACTTTCTAATAAGTTTTAAAGCTACGAAATTTGCCATGTGTCCCTGGTAAAGATCGATGGAAGCCACCAAGTGTCAACATCCATGGTCTCTCCCTTTTATTTCGTAAAGACTGTGGTGGGCCCCAAGTGAGTTGATAAAGCAAGCAGGAAAGACACAAAGGAATTGATAAGGAGGAGGATGGACTCGAATGCATTCAAAAGCCAAAATGCCAAAGGGAAGAACTATTGATGGAAGAGCGTAAAGAGCTAGCAAATATGGGAATTCAGCCCTGAGATCTCAAATGCCAAAAAAGACAAAACCAGGAAGAGACAAAGAGGGAAAAGCTAGAAATATCTAAGCAAAAGTTATTTGAGTAGGTGAAACAATCCACCAAGTAAATATTTTAGCTTACAAAATTTGAAGGAATAGCCTATTTGTCTGTCTTAGAGTAAAGGTGAAGTGGACAACTGCGTAGATACTAGATGACCCAGGCTCAGGAGGAGACATTTGAGATAAAGTAACACACCACAGTCAAGGTAGCTGCCCTGTTCTAACATGGTCCCCTAATAGAAATAAAAATGCATTCAAGGCATTGAATGCACAACATGGGCCATTCCATGAAACAAAGCACCAAGTCTTTCTTGGCTACTATATATTGTAATCTCTTTTATTATTTTAAGGGAGATCTTTCAGTTACCAGAAGCAAAAGTCCACCCAAATTGAAAGGCATTACTGAGACTTTGAGCTTAGATTGTTCATCATATTTCTTTGTTTGAATCAGAAAGCAAGTTACTTTCAGACTTTGTGCTGTTATAGCTTGTATCATTCTAGGAGATTGTTCTTTGTCTATTTTCTAAATGTAATCTTGTTTATTCAATTTAAAAAGTAGAGCTAGTGGAGGTGATAAGGAAGGTGTCTCAAAGCCAACTATAAGAAGACTTTGTGCTACCTACAATTGCCTTTAGTGTGTTTGTCTTTTTTTGTTTCTTATGTAAAGGACCTTGGGATGACTTTGTGCCCCCATTGTTCTTCATAATTCACTCTTGGGCAGTCGAGGTGGAGACTTTGCACTACATCTCAGGCTACTGGTGACTTATCCTACCTAAAAGAACTCCTGCTGTCCCCTGCAAGAACACTTCTAAAAAAAGAGAAGTGCCTTCAGTGTTTTCACCAAGATTTTCTCCTCTATTTATGTACATCATCTCTAAAATAAGAGAGATGGGTGGTGTATCCTACCCCTGTGTGTTATTTTTTGCTTATCTTTATAGTATATAGCTCTTGCATAGTTATAAGGGAACCTCCCCTTGATGAGAGGAGAGATTTGTCCCCTTTTGATGTGGTAAGCCCACACATCTGGATGACCAATCTCCTTATGCTATGGTTAATAAGACCTATTTTGCTCAAGTAGATAGCTGGTTGACAAAATATTCACCCAACAGTTTTTGGTGACTCCATTGGGGACATAGTAATTTTGTGCAATTTGGAACCTCAAGTTTCAGATTGAAACATCACATGTGTCTTACCCATTATCATTATACCCTTATCCATTATAGATTATGGTGACTTCATTCTGTGTCTTACCCATTATCATTATAGCCTTACCATCTTCCTCCATCTCCATTATATAATCTGGGCTACAAACCAGATCCACTGGGATAGAACGCATAGTTTGAAGCCTCAAGCTAAAGTAGGGCCAATTCTTTCCTATTTTTGTTCTATAATCTGACAACTCCATGCTATACCAAAAGACAAAAAGCTCAAGGTGTTGTTGACCCTATTGGTGTAACATAACAACAAGCTATGGTAGTGGACCATACTGCTACACAAAGTCAGGAAAAGGAACTCTCTACCAAGAGAACAAAGAGTTATAGTTTTTAGATTGAAGACCATGTCTTGCCATGGGGCAAGAAGAGAGAACCAAAAGGAGTGCACAAGAAATGTGATTCTTGGTGGAGAGTTCCATTCGTCTGTCATTGATTCTGGGGACAAAATGGTTTCCTACTGGTATATCAGGATGGAATGCCATTTTCATTATCTCACCATGGGCAACATTTGAATCACTTCAATTCTTGAAGTATCAGATAAGTTCACCTATACATATGTACATTTGTATAGTTTTTAGTTCTATTTTGTGCTTTTCATTTTCATTTTTGTCACCTTTCTTTTTGGGTAGCATGACTCTGTAGCCCAATGGCATACTTCAAGGCACTAGAGATTTTGGATTCTACTCCCTTCAATTGTTTTTACAATAGAAGTTCCCCAACTAGAGCCAGTTGTTGTCCCCAAAAATATCACTCATTTTTGGGACAACCTATGAACTAGTTTGGTCCTACAAGACCAAAAAATTATCTATTACCTTTTCAAAATTTGTTTTGGGCATTCAATTTCCTCATTTTCCAAGCTTTTTTAGTAAAGGGATTAGCAGGTTCAATAGGTTCAAAGGCTTCTACAGGTGATTTCAATCAAAAGAACTAGTCTCTAGTCATTCTCAATAAAGGTTCAATGAGTGGTTGGTTTAACGCATTTTGTTCGAGTGATCAAAAGACGTAGCCAAATAATGAAGAATGAACCAATTGAACCGTTGAACCAAAGTTGGTTCAATCGATAGGTTTAAGGGGCTACCCTAGGGTTGAAGGAACAAATACCCTTGCGGAGGGTAGGCTACATTTGTTCAAAGGTCAAAGAGAAGCCAAAAGAGATAGAATTCCTTCAGATTTGGTACGAGGCCTAAAAGGAACAATTCCTTCAGACTTTTTATCCAATGGAAATGACTAAGTGAAGGACGCTGAAAGAATTCCTTCAAAAAGGTTTTTTTGTAGGAAAATGACCAAGTCAAAATTCCTTCAGACATTTTGTCTGAAGGAATTCACCCGAGAAGAGAGCCCAAAGAAATTGAAGGGAATGAGTGGCTAAGGAAAATCCTGAAAGCCGAAGCCCCGTAGAAAAAGATAAAGCGAAGGAATTCCTTCAGACTTTTTGTCCGAAGGAAAAGTCTACCAAAAAAGGAAAAGCCTGACTGAAGAGAAAAGCCCATAAAAAAATGCCTGATGGAAAAAGACAAAGTGCAGCAGAAGCCACCATGTGTCCCTTATAGAGCCAAAGTGGAAGCTACCAAGTGTCGTCTACCGAGACACAGTTTATAATAAGTTTTAAAACTACAAAAGTTGCCACATGTCCTTGGTAAAGCTCGATGGAAGCCACCAAGTGTCAACATCTGCGGTCTCTCCCTTTCATTTTGTAAAGACTATGGTGGGCCCCAAGTGAGTTGATAAAACAAGTAGGGAAGACATGAAGGTATTGATAAGGAGTATGATGGACTCGAATGCATTCAAAGGCCAAAATGCCAAAGGAAAGAACTACTGATGGAAGAGTGTAAAGAGCTAATAAAGATGGGAATTCAGCCCTGAGAGATCAACTACTAGAAAAAGACAAAACTAGGAAGAGACAAAGAGGGAAAAGACAAAAATATTTGTGCAAAAGTTATTTCAGTAGGTAGAACAATCCAACAAGCAGATATTTTGGCTTGCAAACATTGAAGGCACAACCTGTTTGTCTCTCTTGGAGTAAAGGCAAAGTGGACAGTTGTGCAAATACTAGATGACTTAGGCCCAGGAAGAGACATTTGAGATAAAGAAACATGCCACAGTCAAGGCAACCACCCATTTCTAGCATGGTCCCTTGACAAAACTGAAAATGCATTCAAGGCATTGAATGCACAGTATGGGCCATTCCATGAAATAAAGCACCAAGTCTTTCTTGGTTGCTATATATTATAATCTCTTTTATTATTTTAAGGGAGATCTTCTGGTTACTCGAAGCAAAACTATGCCTAAATTGAAAGGCATTACTGAGACTTTGAGCTCAAATTGTTCATCATATTTCTTTGTTTGAATTTGAAAGCAAGTTACTTTCAGACTTTGTGCTGTTATAGCTTGTATCATTCTAAGAGATTATTCTTATGTCTATTTCCTAAATGTATTCTTCTTTATTCAATTTAACAAGTAGAGCTAGTGGAGGTGATAAGGAAGGTGTCCTGAAGCCAACTGTAAGAAGACTTTGTGCTACCTACAGTTGCCTTTAGTGTGTTTGTCTTTTTTTGTTTCCTATGTAAAGGACCTTGGGATGACTTTGTGCCCCCATTTTTTTTCATATTTCACTCTTGGGTAGTTGAGGTGGAGACTTTGTGCTACATCTTAGGCTATTGGTTACTACATCCCTGTTATTGGTTACTTATCCAATCGAAAGAACTCTTGTTGTCCCCTGCAAGAACACTTTTAAAAAAAGAGAAGTGCCTTTAGTGTTTTCACCAAGATTTTCTCCTCTATTTGTGTACATCATCTCTGAAAGAAGAGGGATGGATGGTGTATCCTACCCCTGCATGTTATTTTCTACTTATATTTATAGTATATAGCTCTTGCATAGTTATAAGGGAACCTCCCCTTGATGAGAGGAGAGATTTGTCCCCTTTTGATGTGGTAAACCTGCACATCTGGATGACCAATCTCCCTATGCTATGGTTGATAAGACCTATTTTGCTCAATCAGACAGCTAGTTGACAAAATATTCACCCAACACAAAGTACCAATGGTCTGCCCACCTATTTCTTGGTGCACCCCTTAAGGCATACACTCAGAGAGATTAAGACTTGATGGGCTCCTGAAAGATAAAAATTATTAGTAATTGATAAAGTTTGAAAATATTATGTGTATACACTAAGTGATTAGCTTAACCAACCTAAGATCAAAGAATAGTAAGTTAATTATACTAGCCTATATCAAATTTCATAGATGATAAACACTGAAGTAGGATAAGGAGACCTAGGTGGTCTTATTGGCAAGGTGTTTGCTACCATGTAGTCCTAGATGTATCGATATGGATTGCATTTAGTATAACCTAAATTGCATAAGGATATTCCTAGGGAAATAATCTTTCTCATAGAATATTTTATGGATAATTACCTTAGCTAAGGGTTTCATGTGTGTAAACATGATATTAGGTTATATAAAACCAAAATTTAGACTATAAAACATTTATTTTTCCATTATAAACTCTGAAAGAAGGGACACTCAATGTTTTCTTTTTTTGTGGTCATTTTAAAAATCCCTCCTAATTTTCCTTAAGATCCCAAACTTAATTGAAAGGCACCATAGACACATATATTTGGTATTAAACATTTGAAAATATTAGTTTTGCCCTATATTTGACATACATGACTTGTGCATACACATATTAAGCTTGCACACCCATTTCCATATCCATTGTCCTATATATGGACTTGGAATTCCAAAATTTAAATCATTCATATAAATGATCTCCCCAATATGTACTAAAAAAATTATTATCTTATGCAGACTATTACCAATTTTTAGACAGTGTTTCCTCCTTCTTGGATAGTGTTGACAATAGTTAGTTGTTATCAGTTATTAAGAATGTCTGACTTCATTGGTAGTGTCTTAGGTTCTCCAAATGAATAATTTTCAAATTGAAATCCATCCCTTAGGTTGGACCACAAATTTCATATGTTAGTTATGGGAGGAAATTATATAAAGAGTCATATATATATAATACAAGCCCAAGACTATTCTTACCTAACATGTATCTAGCATTGCATTTTCATATTGATAAATACATATGCACATCCATGAGGCACTATCCAAAATCATTAAAATATGAAAACTCCTTAAAGGAACACTACCTCAGCCAAGTATAAACACCTAAAACAAGGTTATAGTTGCATAATGTCAAGTTTAAAAATCCTAAGAGGTTATTACATTATACTAGATCACTATTGAGCACGCATAAACATAAATGGGAAAACTACATTTGGTTTAATCCCTCTTCAAATTATTAGAACATATGCAACACTCAACCACTTAGTGAGGTGTGGTTGGGGCTATCTAACCCATATTTGTGACCCCTTTTTAAAGTTTACGTAAGTGTTGAAAGTAGAGTTAGGGTTTCAAGGTAAAGGAAGACAAAATATAAATATGCACATAGGACCGAGGGTAGGAAATATTACATGAAACATCTTGATAGGTAGGAATAAAAACTTGAGGTAGAATAATTTGGTAAAACCTATAGAGATAGTTCTAGAAGATAATGAACACATCTAGTTATTGTAAATGTCTAAGTATTATTGATAATGTCCTAATAAATTTTGATACTCAATCTCTTAGTCAAGTGATAGTAAATCCATGGAAAAATATTTTTGACTACACATAGATAAAAAACATAATGGAACATAAAAAACTAAGTACCCTATCTTATTGTCAATTAAATAAATACTTATTACCTTATTATTAGATTAATGTGAATCACAATAGGCTAAACATATAAAATTAATTAATATTTTAATATATAGTAATCAAGCATAAATCTGAATATAATTGATTGAGATTGATATAATAATGTAATTTTATATTTATGGAAAGTACTAAGGGTATTAAGATCCTTATATTTATTGTTTCACTAGTTAATGTGACTATGTTTTGATAATGGAAACATACTAAAATCAGGATTTTGATTCATATAGATTTGAAACTATGTTTCTATGTGTATAGGGTCAATACAATCAAGACTAGACAGAAACATCGATAATATGATTGAGGCCAACATTAATTTCCTAGGCAAGTTTGTCTCTATATGATTGTATAATGTGATACATCTACATGATATGTCTTTGTATGTGCAATATATGACCCTTGAATATGTACACAACTCTATAAATTATATTCCTTCTCCTTGAAACCCTAGGTCACTTCTAAAGGATGAATACCTCTAAAAATTAAGGAAGTGCAATTGGGATGAGTTGACCCTAATCACCCCCATTGATGATTGACCATTGGATATGAATCTAATATTATGAAGGGGGAATTCAAGCCAGATAAATTTCTTATCCTTAGTGTGAATGTTTAATTATTCTCTTTCACTATATGAATGCACCTAGAATTCTAGTTTTGATATTGATATTGTTAGCACTTGACTTGGCCTAGTATGTTTTAAACTTGGATGGTGATTACTCCTTGTGATTGACTTACAATTTGGGAAGAATAAGAAATATTTGATCAATATGTGGTAGTGTATTTGAGGAGTATTTGAGAATGCCATATTATAAAATTTATTGACCTTGATTTGTATTTATATGCACTAAATTGGGTAATTTCCCATGCCATTAACATGATAGGTGAATGGCTTGACCTATGGGAAGGGATTTATTTTAAAAAATAGTTTTTTCAAGGTGAAGGAATGCAAAGTCAACCCTTAGATAATAACTTGACATTATATTCTAGGAGAAATAAATTTTGGTATTCTGGAAATGTTTGAGTAGGTTATTTATCAGATTTAACACAAATTGGAATGTTCATGTAGGTGATTGATAACAACTTAAAATGGATCAAGATTAAAATTAGCATGTAGGCATGTGGGAATGATGAGTGATAACTATTTGGAGACACATAAGTCATGTAGGATAAGTGTATACTAGATTTTAGTGTCTAAAAATTCCCCGTTGTTATTTTAGTATTACAATACAATGAAAATACTAGAGTAAAAGGATGAAGATATATATGAATGTGTACAACACACTTTGTCATTGGGAGAATACTCAAAATGTGTAATATTCTCCAACTAAAAATATAGTAGTGAATATTCATAGAATGAAACTTGAAATCTGAATTATACTTGAAACTTGAAAGAGCAAGGAAGGAGTACATGTGTATGTGAATAAACTATGTTTCCTTTTATCTTGTTGAAGATGATTCTTCCTTATCAAATATTTGGATAATTATGATTCCTTGATGGAGAACATGGATATATTAAGGGAGATCAATCCTCACTTTGAAATTTTACTAAGGAAAAGGTCATGGATTTGAAGACAAATACCCTGATGCATATGTAATAAATGTAGCATTGATCTTGTAACCCCAAGATGATAAGGTGAGAATAACATAATGGGTGACTATGGGTAATACCATGGCCATTGATAATCACAAAAAATTAATGTAAATTACCTCAAAATCATGAATCAACCTCTGTAGAAGGACTTATAGATTCAAGTTTGTTCCACACTTGAAAATACATGATAAATATCTGCAAATGCACAAATGTGTAACTGTGCATAAAAAAAAATCATGCCCCACTAAATTGGTGTAAAATATAATCTATCATAATGTGCATAAACCAAAATCATCCCCATTTGAAATGTGAAATAATGTATATGTGTGCATGAACAATCATCATACCTAGTTGAATCTGAAATAATGTATATGTGTGTTAATAAACATCATGCCCAATTGAATTTGTCCTATAGAATGGAGTACATGTGCCTTGCACATGACCTGAAATATATCTAGTTTTGTATAAATTTGAAAATTTTCACTAATGGAGCGTAAAATGGAGTGAATATGCCCTCAAAATTTATTTGAAGACTATAAATAACTATCCCAATCTAAATTTGAATCACATCTGAACTCAAATATCTATGTACTATACTCAAATATGCTCAATGAGGCTTTAATGTCTTAGAAATTACCAATAATATGCCCCCTTTTGAGATGAGGGATAGATATTTTAATTCACTCATCTCAAAATATAAGTGAACTGCATCATGTCATGTATATAGATAATATCATGTAAAATCATGCTAACATGTGGAGAGTATGCCATCATAGTAATGTATATAGCATCAAGGAATATATGTGACATAAAATGTAAGGGAATATAAGTGTTATGTCAATATATATGTATGTATGAATCATGCATTAGTAATTGTTATTAAATATGACTACTAGTAAGGAAGTACATGATATGAATCATGGCACAACACACATAGGGGAGGTATGTGATTTGGATCATGACACTTGTAAACATATAAATCATGCAATATCAACAAGATCAACACATAATGTCACCCATAAGGCCAAGGGGCCACATATAAGGGACATAAAGATGTTGCTAATAAGCATGGCTAAGGAGCCATAAATAAGGGGCATGAATGCCACAACAAAGAAGGTTAAGGAGAAACAAATAAGAGGCATAAATGCCACAAAAATTAAGGATAAGAAAACAAAAATAAGGGGAAATAATTCCATAATGAACAAGGATAAGGAACCAAAAACAAGGCTAAGGGGACACACACAATAGCTGATAAAACTAGTGTATCATGTGAAAGTAATAACATCAATGAAGGTGAAAACTAGTCTACAATATCCATATACATTAGTATCACATCATAGTAGAGTAACATATCCATGTATCACTATGTAATATCTGAGTAACTAACAATTAATGTGTAATAAATATTTATATCTCAATAGGGTAAAGTGTCCATAGACAAATATAACCTATGATAATGTAACCTGTGAAAGTATATGCCCCCAATATTTGCATGGCTCTTGGGTATAGGAAAGGTCTAACATCTACCTATCAATGTATGATATGTATGTCATACATTACAATCATATACCTCATTAAATGCATGTGTGTATGAAAATTAATATTCCATCTACTAAACATGTGATAAATAACATATGTAAATATTATAATCTAGCAACTCATGTCATGCTAAGGTCCTATTTTCTTATTTTTTAAATAGTCAAATTTTGTTTATTTTGATTTTTTGATTTTTTAAAAATTTGACATGCATCTGATATATTCAAGCAAGGGAAAGTATCAAGTCTTTGAAAATAGAAGAATGGGATGGATTTGAACAATTCACAATATGTGTCAAGGCATAGTGTGTACTAGATGTGATATCATGGGAATGTGGAGGAAGTGAAATTAAGAAATATGCCCCCACTATATACATGAATCATAATAATGTAGCTTAATAGAGTAAGTGATAAGGATATACATGCCCCCAATGGGAAAGAATCAACATATACTCATGTAATATGTATGTGATCATGTAAACTCAAATAGAAGCTAAAATGTGTATGAATAGTCAATATGCAATAGTAATCAAGTAAGATGCTATAAAGGGTGTGAATTAGAGTTATTGTAGGATATATTCATGGATGTCTATATCAAGATAAATAATTTAAAAGCAAGGAATAAAATTAAAAACAAATCCAAGGGATAAAATAATGGTTTATGCAAGGGAATATGTACACATGTGTCAAGATAGAATAAAAAAATAATAAGTAACATAGGTTATACACAGAATAATTTTGGTATTTGGTATTGGTTCCAGATCAATTATATAAATTTACTTTATTGGGAATATGGGTAGATCATATTTTTACCATGGTTAGCTCATGATTCACTTATTACAATCATGCCTTAATTTTGAATCCACCATTGTAATGCCCAACAATTATTTGTTTGATGTCCATGCATTCTATGATAAGCATAATAATATATAGATTTATTTACGGGGCACATAAAAGGTGAAGTGATTATATTTTTTTGAAGCATATATCTTATAAATTTACTTGGATTTTTATTAATCTTGTGTAAACTATTTGAACCATTATCTATAGGTATATTCTAGTTTGGAAACTATGCTTGGGAGGATATATTTTGAGGCCCAAATTTTTTTGTGGGAAAAGAAAGATATAATTAATGGTAGCACACTCAAGATTGTGAACATGTGAATACTTTTCCTCAAGTGATGTAACCCTTAAACATAAAAATTGAATTTGATTTTTTTGTTGTTATGAACTAATACTACAAGTGTTTGCATTCTGATATGTTTATTATCTTGAACCATGACCTTTCATTTGTGTCCTTTGTAGATTGTTCTTGAGTATAAACCATAAAATTATTTATACATTGATTATCTTGATACTCTCTTGGACAAAGAGGTGTGAATATATTATGAGATAATTACTCATCTAGATTGATAGGATTAAAATTTAACTAATACAAATTTTCATCTGTTGGATCTTTCATATTGTAATCATCACTATAATACCAATGTATAACTATGAAATTAGGGTATTAAAAATTGACCAAAAGAGGGAGATTTAGGATTTTATCTTCTTACTCTAGAGAAACTTACAATGTTTTATGTGTATCTTATTTAATACTCATAGTTGGTTCTTTGTCATGTTTTTAAATTGATTCACCCACCTCATATGTATACTATGATCCCATGGGATTGGTTGAGATAGTGGTATTATGGATTAATCACTAAAATGTGCTTGATTCTAATCAATATCTTGTCTCATTTTAAAATATCTAAAGGGATTTTAATTTGTAGGAAATGAATATGTATAGTCATCATGTATGAAATTAATACACTAGTGAAATGTAGATGGTATTGATTCCATAGCATGTATCCAAGGTCATCTCAAAAGTGTATTTTAATGTAAATAAATAATCATGACTTGAAATAATGTTGAAACCATATTGGGTCCAAATCTTACATATAATGATATTATCCCTAATATCTAACATGGGGTAATATCAAATCCTTCTATGGTTTGTTCTAAAATATGAAAAACATTAATACTTACACCTAATTGTTATAAGAAAGTAGTGCTACAAATGTTAAATCCCAAGCCATTATCAATCAATAAAAAAATGATTTGAAATTTAACTTAGATGAATAGTGGGAGATTTTGATCTATAATATTTTTAGGAAACATGTCTTCTTTCTTAAAAGTAATAACTTTGTCTACATCCTTTAATATATTCATGATAAAAAAACATGTTGGTTCTATAGTACTAGGAAGAGTTGTCTCACACAATGCCCCATATAGGATGTCCTTGTAAATGGTTTACCTCTTTAGTGACTAAAGCATATAAAGCTTGGTTTAATTGATCAATGATGTCATACCATTTAGGTTGATAAGACTACCTCATAGGAGGTGGAGGGGGTTGAAGAGGAACATGTTGACTTTTTATATTATGTGTTACCTTACCTCACCTAGGATTGACAATTTAGACCAAAAATATTAATTTAAGTCATGGACAAATAATGGGGACAAGATGGTAGCTTAGAATACATTGACATCTAGGAGGAGGAATAAAAGGAAAGACACATGCCCTTTTTCACCTAGTAGTGATAGGTAACAACTTGTATTGGATATTATAGTAATATGAATTAAGGGAGGTAAAATATGTTTCATTATTGATTTGATACTTATTAGTAAATGTAGACTGAATATGACTTATACATATCAAAATAGAACAACAAGAAATGATTACAATCATGAATTGAGTTACCTAATATAAGCAATGCTCATTTATCAAAGACATATGTAATAATGTAAGGGACAAGAATAAATCAAATTTGAAAATAAAACCATAAATCAAACATTTTAAAACCTTATAAATAAGGATGAAACCCTAAGGGAAGCCTAGGGTTTGACATTGTTCAAGAAATATCAGGGTTCATCAATATGTTTACCTTATCTTTATATTAATATGAATCATAATAGTCTAAACTTATATAATTAATTTAAATTTTAATATATGAAAATCAAACAAAAATATGAATATAGTTGATTAAGATTGCTATGATAATGAAATTTTATATCTACAAAAAGTGCTAAGGAGATCAAGATACTTCGCTTTATTGTCTGATTGATTGACTATGAATACATTATAACAATGGAAATAGACTGGAAGTAGGAATGTGTGTAGGGTTGATACCATGATACTTGGATAGAAATTCTTATGATAGTTATTGAGGCTAACATTACTGTCCTGGGTAGGTTTGTCTCTCTGTGAAAATATAATGTAGTGCACCTTTTTTATGTCTCTATATGTGTTATATGTGACACTTGATTACATTGCACAACTTCATAAATCAAATTCATTCACTTTGAAACCCTAGGTTCATTTGTGAATCATGAAAATTTGTAAAGATTAAGGAAGTGTAATTAGGATAAGTTAACCCTAATCACCCCCCATTGATGAATGATCACTGCATACATATCCAATAATCTAAAGAAGGATGCCAATATACACATAGTTCTTACCCTTAATGCAAATGTTCAATTGTGATCTTTTGATATATTAATGTACCTATAAATATGGATTTCATCTTGATAATGTTGGAATATGACTTATCCTGGTATGTTTAAGACTTGGATGATGATTGCTCCTAGTGATTGATTTATAATTTGGAATGAATAGGGAATATTTTTTTAATGTACAATAGTGTATTCAAAGAATAATTGAGAATATTATAGTTTGAATAATATTGTCTTTGATTTGTATTTATGTGCACTGAACTGGGTAACTTCTTGCACCACTAACATGTTAGGTGAAGTTGGCATATGGGAAGGGTTTGATTTTGAAAAATATTCATTACAAGGTGAAGGACATAATGTTAGCCCTATGAAAATAAATACGTTACTATCTGAGTGTGATGTTACCATTTTGGAGATGTAAATGCCAATGTGGTATTTTGGAAATGTCTGAGTAGGTTATTTATCTGATTTAACACATACTATATTGTCCCTCTAGGTGACTAATATAAACTTAGAATGGATTGGGATTATGACTAGCATATAGGTGTGTGGGAATAGAGAATGAGAAATGTTTGGAGATGTGCAAGTCATGTAGGATAAGTGTAGGTCAAATTTGACATTATTGAGTGTCAAATACTAGATTTTAATCTCTATAATAATAAGTTCAATATCAATCTACTTTTTAAATTCAAATATGTGTAGTGAATAATATATCTTATGCTATATAAAAATTCAATAGGTTGTATTATTTAAATCACTAAATTCAAAATTAATTAAAACATTATGCTAAACTTGACCATTATTTTGATCACAATAAACCCTAGATTTCCCTCATTATTTTGAGCATAATAAACTATAGATTTCCCTTAGGATTTCATCTATCCTTTTTAAGGTTTCAAATTTATCCTACATTAGGGTTTTGAGATCTAATTTTTGATATCCTCTTATTCACCTAAATAAATCATGGTTATAAAGGATATACACAGTATATATTTTTTGATTGCATCAATGATGTGATAATTACATGTTACTTCTCTGAAATATGTAATATATCTCACAACCATGTAATGAAATGGGCCAAATTAATGTGTAATAATGTGAAGGTTAAAATTAATGATGAAGAATCCTTAGTTCTCCTATATAACTCATATTATCTAAATATCCATTCCGAGATGCTTCTAGATATCACTCAATGTTAAAGGGCATGTATAATTGCCTTCATTCCTCCTCCCCCTATACCTTAAGGTGGGGATTGCTACCATTCAACACCCATTATTCACCTTAGGATTATATTAGATTTTTCAATCCATGCTATCATAATAATAAGAGGTAGTGTGCCCCACCCTATGAAGTAGAACAAAGGTAGTCAAAAATTCCATTTTCATCCAACTTGAACTCCAAAGATGTCAACCGATCCAACTAAAGGTTATGGTATCATTCATCAACTTAAGAATACTCAAGTTAAGATCTTCATAAAGAGTTAATCAAGACATCAACTATCTACAAGGATATTTTATAAGTAGCTTTATGTGACACAACTTTACCAAATGATTTAGAACCTTATTATTTTATATCTATCATCAGTACATTAAAGAATAGTCAAGACAATTTATTTTTATAAGGAAGATTTATGTAATCAAAATATTATAGATCATAATCTCCAATTGTTCATTCCAGTGAAGATCTTAAATAAGGGAATGAAGTGTGTCTTGATAGATAATGCATCATGATTAAATATTTGTAACACCACATTTATAAAAACATTGGTTATAAATATGGAGCCTATTCATTAGTTAGATAATAACACCAAAGGTTTTGATAATGTCCCTCACTAGGTGTTAGGATCAATTACTTTGGATGTGTTAGTGGGCACTAAGATGCTCTTTATTATGTTTCATGTGATAAAAAATCATTTTCATTATAACTTTATATTAGGTAGACCATGGTTTCATGTAATGGAAGTGGTACCATATAAATTACACCAACACTTAAATTTTGTGCATAGGGGATGTTTGTACATAAGTCTTGTCGATAATCAACCTTTCAAATATTACAAAGTAATAGAGTCTAGTGATAGATGCAATCTACAATCTGATGATTTATAACCATAACAATTCCATAAAAAATCATTCCATAGAATACAATACATACATATGAAGTTTGGGACCCAATCAAGGATAATGAAAAAGATCCAACTTCAAACACATCATTAAATCAAGAGACAATGAGGATACACAACACGATTCTGATATAAAAAATAGAAGATACTAGATCTTACTTATTATTCAATTCAAACAATCCTAATCAAATATTCATGGAATAATATGATAGTGATAATGATGATGATGATGAATTTATAATGTCCACATATGAGTACTTGTATTATCTAAATTTTACACCCATTGGCCAAGAAGAGTACCAAGATGATTCAAACATGTTGAGAAATATTAAATTGGATAAAGGGAAGGTAACCCTTCCAAGAAATAATTAGGATAATAATGAAAATTCTTATTGTAATATTAATTCATGATAAGATACTTCAATGATATGTGCTCCATTGAGATAATACTTCATCAAATCTATCATGACTAGACCACAAAAGGCACATCACATTGCACAATGTATCCAAGGCGAGTAACTAGTGTTTGTGATAGATTAAATAAATAATGTAGAGATCATGTATAAAAAAACTACTATAAGACTACATATTACTTGTGTATAAGAGTGAATAATTCACTTTCAATACAATGTTAGAAGAAGATCAAATGGCCATGCACCAAATTTTAGTTCCATCATTAGAGTCACAAAAGGAGGAAATGGGAATTTTATTGGACATAAAAAAATTAAAATGGAGTGAAATTAAGCTATGTGAGTTCATTTATAAAATAAAGAGGGAGTGATTTTCACAAGCACAAGCAACTGATTTATAGTAGGAGTTCTTGCATTCCTTGACAGATAGTGAGGATCAAATATATAAAGGTTAATAAGGATTCCTATATTTAGTTAACATGAGGAGATAATGATGACCCTCATCAGTAGATATAATGAAGGATACACACACATATATAATGAGGTTATAATATACATACATTCCACCACCATTGTGTAGACCACATGACTCCCTACAAGAGGAAAGCCTCTCCAACCTTACAAGACAAAGAACCCACCAATTCAATAATTTTTTTTGGAGGCATATGAACGTAAAACCAAGGGATATCCAATAAATTATGTAACATATTCAATTGTTTATGTCTTAATTGAATACATAATGAGATAGTACTGGCATACAACCAAAGGTGTGAAGTAGGCCACAAAAGGAATAATTGACATTGCACATATAATGACAAGGTTTAGGGAAGAGTTTAATTAACCTAAGTTACTTGCATAAAAAATCTTAAAAAATAATGAGGACTATAAAAAATTGATACTAAAAAGGATTAACTTGTTCCTATTAAGATGGAAAAAATACAATAGGTGAGGCTGGCCAACCAACACCTTCTCCAATATAATTTAGCCATGTGATGGATAACATATAACGTAGGTTGGGATATTTTCAAAGTGGTGTATACTCTTTTATCAAATTATTCACTACGTGAAATTAATATTAATATGACAAACAACTAAGTCAAATAAATAAATAATTAAATAGGCATTTAAACATACATTTACTTACAATAAATAATATTGATTAACTAGGGGTTTGACTAAAAAGTATATAGAAGAATATAGGGTTATAAATGATGATTATACAAATGATGCATTCCTAATACCTTTCATAAATGAATTATTTAAATTATTCAAATGTCATGAATTTTATTTTTTCACATATGGGTTCAACGGATACCATCAGATCCATATTAGAGTCAAGGATCAAACAAAAAAATAGTCACACATAATGGGGATTATTTGAATATAAATTAATTCTTTTTGGAATAAATAATACACCTAAAATGCTCAAGTCATTAGTAATACATTCAAATACCTCATTAATGAATTTTTGGAAGTCTATCTAGATGATTGCCCAGTCTTCTCCTTATTCAAAGAATATCTCTCAAAGTTGTAATTATTGTTGGAAAGATGTCAAGCTCTACAAATTGCACTCAAAATAAAGAAGTGCCTATTTTTCACACCCTTTGGAATTATACTAGGGCATGTTGTCTACAATGATGGGATTTTAGTATATTAAGTGAAGATTGTAGTAATTATGGGACTCAAACCACTTATCAACTCATCAAAGGTGCGATCATTCCTAGGAAATATTAGATATTATCATAAGTTCATTCATAGGTATGAAGTTATTATAGATCCACTAGAGATATTATAATTCAAAGGTAAAAAAATTTAGTGGAATTTTGAATTCTAAATGGATTTCAATGAATTGAAATAAATATTGTTTATAACATCGATTCTAGTCTTTCCTAACTAGAACAAACATTCCATGTCCATGTTGATACACCAAGGACAAAAATTGGAGTAGTGTTAGCACAACCAAGGGATGGAGGACTTAATCATCCCATTAATTTTACAATTTGAAAGCTATCAACCATAGATAAAAACTACACTACTACTGAGTAGGAAGCCCTATCCATGGTTTTTGAATTGTAGAAGTTCAAATATTATTTGTCGGCTACTCCCTTTGAGTTTTTAAAAGATCACCCAATGTTAAGATACTTGATAAAAAATATAATGTTAGGAGGAATAATATCAAGGTGATTAATGCTTTTCTATGTGTTTTAATTAAAAATTAATGTGAAACCTAATAGGGAAACATGAGACGTCATCACCTAAGTCAAATTAAAATAGGGGAAGAACTAGAAGAACTACAAGATGAGTCTCTAAATGCCCATCTATTCAAAGTGAATGTGATTCCTGAATAAATGGAAGATATCAAAAAATGTATGGATAAGGGTGTATTCCCTATGCATTATGTATAGTGGGATAATAATTAGTTGATCATATGAGTATTATGCTTCAATATCATAATTAGATTTCTCTAAAAGCTCAAAAAAGATGATGTTTTGTGTAGGTGGCTCTTAAAGATAAAATAACATATCTATTGGAAGAAACACATCAAAGATCATTTGGGGAACTATTTTAATGAATGTTCACTATGAGAAATATACTCCAAATTAGGACATTATGGCCTACCTTATTTTAGTATACATGCAGGATCATAAAAAACTATGATGTTGGCCAAAGGGTAGGAAAATTAAATCAGTGGGAAGATATGCCACTTAGTTACACAACCATTTGAACAATGGGAAATTGATTTTATGGGTCATATAAATCCTCCATTTAAGTGAACCAATGATAAATACATTATCACTATGATATATTACTTCACTACATGGGTGGAAGCTATTATGACTCTAAGTTGTAGTGAGAAATACGCTATGAAGTTTTTATATGAAAACATCATAACAAAGGTTGGATGTCCTCTAAAGCTCATAAGTGAGAGGGGTATACACTTGTTGAATATCACTATCAAAACCTTGATAGTAGAGTTTATGATTTCACATATAAAAGAACATCATACCATCTACAATTAAATGGCTAAGTAGAAGCATATAATAAAATTCTAGAGAATATACTGACCAAGATTTGTAATTTCCAGAGAGTAAGTTGGAAAGATTGCATCCCTGTGATCTTATGGGATTATATAAAAAAACTATACATATGAAACTAATTACACCATTTAAACTAGTATATCAAATGTAAGCTTTAATTTCCATGGTGTATATAATTCTTAGCTTGTGAGTCACACTAATAATGGGACTAGGAGATAAGGAGTTACTGTAAGAATGTTTAATAGATATAAATCATATGGAGGAGATAAGACAAGTGGTGAATCAGACTCAAGATGTTCATAATAAAATATAGAAAGCATGACATGATTTCAATATGTGATTGAGGGAGTTACAAACAAATGGTCCTTTTGTATGACAATAGATTCAAAGCACATATAGGGAAATAGTGCATGTGATGGAAAGGTCCTTATATCATTCATGAAGTGTCACAAAAAGGCACTATAATACTCAAGTATATTCAAGGAAACATTATCCCAACTAGAATAAATGGCTATAGGCTCAAACCCTACCACTAATGATGTTAGAGTAGAACACACATTGTAAAATAAGTGCCGAGTGACATAATGTAGTATATGATTTTTATTTAACAATTTATTTCTTTTTATAGGTTCATAGTAATAGGTGAATATGTTGTAATCTCTATCACAATAAATACCATGATGTAACATAAAAAATCTTTAAGGTAAGTGGTTTAAGTAAGGTAGAATCAAGTTGAAGACAAAATTTTGTGTTGGGTTTAAAAAATATTAAGTTTGGGGATGAGGCAAAAACAAAGAAAGAAAGAAAGAGAAGTACTAGATCAATAACTACCAATGATATAAGGAAGTTAATTCTAGATAAAAGGAATATCATAAAATTTGTGAAAATTATAGATATTATAAAGGGAATTAATGGACATAAGAATAAATCATTGATAAAGGAAATGAAAACATGTCACATTATAGAACTCAAATAAAGAAACATTACATCTAACCACCAAACTTCCAAAAGTCAAATTAAAAAAATATATTTGAATTTAAAACAAGCATGTGGAGGTGGAAAATGTAGATCAATAGATAAATGAAAATAACAATGAAGATTTGGAAGGTTGGATTTATATATAATGTAGGTTATCGATGTAATTCATGATTACAAACTCACACGAACAATCACCTTCTTGAGAACTAGTTTATCATTTGGATTGAATACTAGATTATGAACCACAATGGATGGATATATATTGAGCATATACAAATATGCCCAATAAAATAATTCTAAGAAATATGTTAAAATATCTTCATGGTCTATATCTTCTAGTTTCAATGATGTGCTAAGTATTACAATTTCATAATCTTGTTTAACATCATAATTGAATAGTTTTCTCTTCATTAATTAATGTTGATCGATCCTTAAAGTATAGTGTATTAGGTAAAGAATCAAAAGTATATAATGGGATATTATTTTTGATAGGAGAAGTATTGCACTCAAAAAATTAAATGTGATGACTAAATATACAAGGGAATATTTATCTATGATGAAAATATGGTAAATCAACATAATATCCAACATATTCTTGAAAAGCTTTAATTTTATAAAAATTAACAAGTGTAAATATCCTAGGTGAAGCATATATTTCAATCATATATGGATGTGCACATTCTAAATATGCAACATGATACAAACATTTTTGATGTGATGTATTAGGCTTAGAAAAGTGACTATGTACATAGTTTTTATTTGAAGCACCATACTAATTATAAGCATAAATATTTATATCATTTCTTTGGAAAGGTTTTTATTTAGCTGATGTGTCTGCACTGTATCTAAGACCTAGTTTGAATTGATGAGGCGTTGGGATTATTAGCTCAGATTTATCTTATTAAAATTTCACCCCACCCTCTACCTTTGAATCCCAATTCTTAGCACAACTGTAACCTTTTATATATTTCTTTAAACTAATTTTAGATGGGTCACTAGATTAGATGGGTGGATCTATATGGAGACAAGTATCAATAATGTGTTGCTTACCCTTATCCATAAGAGGTTGTGTGCCATTAAACATGTAATAAGGGAAAGGCTAGACATAATATTAAGGAGTATAATATAGTCAGGTAATACCAAGTTTATTCATGTCATCCCTATATTCTCCATAAATATATGGTGTAAGATTAAACTTTGATAAATTTTCATCTCTATATTTAGGTTTGTAATCATATTTCTCAATATCATCTTGAGTATGAGTATTTTTATTAGTATTAATAGATTCACCTATGTATGCATTTGATCTATAGGAATATAATATTGAGGTGTTATGAGTATTATATTATATATGCTACCCAACAATAATTGTATTACTCTACCCTCCATTCGAAAAAGAGTTCATGATTGATTATCGTATAAAAAATGAAGACCATATTATTATAATCATAAAATAATTGGACATAGAATAGATAATTGTTGGGAACTATGAAAAAACATTTAGAAGCTTAAATATCAAGGCATGATTACAATAATACATTATAAAACCAACCATATTACAAATAAGGTTAATGCAATCTCTCAAAAGAGAAAGTTTATACAATTACTATTGACCATTTTGACCATAGGTCAAAATAGGTCAACCCCCTATAGTCAAAATCTTATATAGGGGTTTATTATAATGTAATAGGGTTTTTAAAAGTTTTATTTGATGTCACATCATATGTTTTTGATCTTGGTCATGATATGGTTTAGTCCTTATGTTATTTTGAGCTAGTTAGGGGTCATTTTAAAGTCATATATGCAAATAGTATAGTTTTGAGGGTTGTCTGCATGTTCCAAGTTACTCTTCAACATCCAATATGTCAGTCCTTATCAATTATGTTAGTTTATAACTGAATATTGGAAGGTGATAACTAAAAATTAATAAGATGGGTTTAAAACCATTCTGCTCCTTCATTGCCCTTCTAGATATATAGAACTAGTCAGTTGAGTGAGTCTACCACCATGAATTAGCATCTATAGGTACTATGGAGAAGATCATTGTGTCAAAAGGAGAATTTTCCTAGATTTAATCATTTCATGGTTGAAAAATCTCATTTGAAGAAGGTGAATATGTTCAAAATAAACCATAAGGCTAGAGAAAAATATGCCTAATTAAAACCATAAGAAATAAATGTTTAGGTTCAAATCTTCAATAAGATACTAAGCTTAAATGTAGAACTAGAAAATGGAGAGATCTCATGTAATTATATTATAGATAAATGATATGTGGGTAATTAATGAGTCAAAATTTCTTAGAGTGGATCGATGGTGTGCGTTCTTACATACAAACCAAGATCAATGATCTACATTGAAGACTGGGATCATAGATCAATGGTGCATGTTCAATCATTTAATGAATATCCAATGGCAAGAAAAAGGTCAAAAGGTTAGTGTATCCTAAGATTGAATGCATTGATGATAAGTGTCATGATCATGGTTACTTAACAAATCAATGGTACATACTTGATCAAGAAAAAAGAGGATTAATGGCATGTGTTCAATCATGCCAAGGAGATCGATGGAGAGTATAAATTCAAGGAGTCAAAGATATAGATTGCATGTAAGAATGATAAATTTCATAATATTGAGACCATAATTCAATGAACAATAGCTAGTGTTGAAGGTCAAAGCAAGGAAACTCCCAAGAGGATCAATGAAGTGAGTTCAATCACATTTCTAGGAGTCACAGGGTAAAGACATGTGTCTAAAGGAAATAACACGATAAGAGGATGCCACATAGACATACACGTTAGATCAAAATGACTTTATAAAATTTTAGACATGTAAATAAGATATCAAAATAATATTGTGTGTGTCACCATGTAAGCTTAGTCTAAGACCATTTCATAATATAATGAAGCCATTTTTGGTTTAGGACCAATTCAAGCCTATAATGAAGGGAATGGAGAACCTGAGTAGGCAATTTGAAATGCTCACATGTTTTTCAACACTCTATAGAGGAATATGGAGATTAGATTGATGATGAGGAAGGTTTTAAAATTTGATTTTTTAGGGTTTATCTACAATTTCTCCTCCCTCAATTCAGTCATCATTTATATCCTTAGTTATTAATGGGACATTATCAAAGACTAAATGATGTAGGCAGTTTATTGAATAAGCAAGAAGAGTCCTACACCACATTTAATGAAGTTTCATGCTTTGGAAGACCACTTGTCCTATTAGACCTTACATGGTTTGTTTCATACTCATTATCCTACATGCTTAACTTCTTTCTCTCAGCATGACACATGTCTCAATGACTCTTGGTCTTCATTCTTTCCTCCTCTATTTTAAATTCTATAAGTAGTAGCTATTTTGGCTCTTTGAAGATAATACTACACCATGTATGGTGAAGCCATACTGGAATGACATTGTATTTTGCCTTTAAACATTAATAAAAGTTTGGTTTTAAGTTCATGAACAATTTTCTAAGTGTGAAAAGTAATGTATGGTGAAGCAAAGTGATAATCATGTATCCTTTCTTCCCTTATCCTCTCATGTTTATACAATAGTTCATATTCTAATAGGTCATACAGAGTGTATTCAAGTGTGTTAGGATCCTTTCAAGTGTGTAATTATATTTTGAGTGTTTAATTTTCCCTCTAATTCATTCACCTTGTGTTGCTTCATACATCTCACCTCTATATTGAAACATTGATGTTAGAATCCTTTACAACTTTGAAGCTAGTTTGTATGCCTTATTTCATTGTGATAGAAGTATGATGGTCATGTGGAAAAAAATTTGGTGTATAATCCCATTATATTAGGTTTTTTTCATGTAAAGTTCTAACTCTTTTACCAAAATCAAATAGTTATCATAGGTGAAATCACTTCAAGATACATTCGGGAAGCTAACCCTTAAACCTAGAGGCTCACTTTCACTATAGGTACACCCACATACCTAGAAGTGTTCCCATGTTTCCCAAATGTTTAAGAGGATTTAACAACCTATTATAGGGTGCCATATTTGGTGACAATAGTTTTTTCATGCTCTATGGGACTCATTGTCTTCAAAATAACTTGTCAAGGTAAATGCTAGTCTTGAAAACATCAACTACAAATTGGTGTTCTACTCAATATTTGACAACTCCATCAAGGTAAAATATAGTTCAAGGCCATTTTTTTTTTATAAAATTGATTTGATAATTCATGTTTCTCACTATGTCATTATCTATTAGAGTGTTCAACCCCATTAATCCACCTATTCAACTTAAACTTCCTTTTGAATTTCAATATCCTTAGCCCAATCTACCCTTGGAAGAACAAGTAGATTTTGTTAGAGAGGAATGGATTGAAGAGGTTGAAAAAATTGAATATTTTGAGAAAAATATGGAGAGGCCTCATACCTTCCCTGCCTTTAATACTAAAATATAATTCATATTCAAGCATATGATGCCATTCCCTCTAATGCCACAAAATGTGTGCCCACATTCAAAGGTGAGAGTCATGTTACACCTAGTGAACACATTATGGATATCTCCAATTTTATAGCTTCCACAATGTTACTAAAGATAAAATTTACATTAGACTCCTTTCCATGTCCCTCAGAGGGAAATCTCTTAATTGGTATAGGACTTAGAAGGTGGATGTATCACATCATGGGTTGGTTTTGGAGTGTTGTTGACCTCAAGATTTGGAAATGAGAGTGACCATGCCTCTCTCATACATCATCTAAATGTGATAAAAAGAGGATCCAAAGAAATAATGCATGATTTTAATGAAAGGTTTCAAAATACTTTGTATAGATTACCTCCTCTCATGAGGCCACCTACTAGTTTTGTCTTCACTACTTACTTGAGAGCCATTGGTACTGAAATTGCTATCATGCTTCAATCCATGGGTGGTTCCACTCTTCCCAAAGCATATGAACTTGATATCAAAACAAAAAATAGTATCATCCAAGATAGATGGTTGCCTCCTAAGGTATATATTACTCCATTATCTCATACTTCTGCTAATACTCCAAATGTGGCTCAAATTCCTAATGCAAATACCAAGCCTAAGGTTGTTCCTAAGAAGGCAAATAATGCCATGGACAAAGATGAATATATTCAATGGTTAGAAGCTAAGCTTAGGAGAGGGAATATGCAAAAAAGTTAATATCAAAATCCATACCCATATCATCAATAATATGGTCATAAATATTGTAGAGTAAGAGGTCAATGGTAGCCTAACTCCATCATAACTACTAATATGTACAATCCTAACTCTACCATCAATGCAAGAGAGATGGTAATAGTGCATAGTAATTTGGTGAAAGGAGAAGATTGGAAATAAGGCCAATTAATGGATGATAATGAAGGTGAAGATAAATCTCTTGTTTGGTAAGGATGATTTACTCCTTTCCTATCAGCTAAAGATGAAGTCATGATGCAAATAAGTGAAGGTGGATAGCTTCAAGGAGATATCTTCACCAACTTCCTAGTTGAAGATAATTTTGTGCTCAATCAAGGACCCTCTATTAAATAAAATATAAGGGACAAGAAGAAGGATCTAAGAGGTGACAATATCATGCATACATGCTCATCAAATCCTCCTCCAAGGCAGCAAAGCATGGATGTAAGCAAGGTAGATCCAAACATACCTACATCTCCTTCAAATAAAAATGTGGTAAGTTATACTTAAGGTGTCTCAAATACTCAAGTTAAAAATAATAATTTGCCTCCAAGGACTCAATATAAGGTGAGTAATAATACCCTAAACATAGTGGATTCATTCAAGAGTACTAAAACATTAATTTCCCTTTGGGATGTTCTTCATATGCCTGATAAAAAAACTCCTACAAAAGTCGTTATCTATTATCCCTACTAGTGTCCCACCTTCAAATAAAGGTCATGATCATGTTTCTATTACAAATTATCCTAATACCATTGTGAACTATCTAATATGGATGAGAAACCTCTAACATTCTATCTCACTCTCATAGAGGGTGACAAACTAGTCCATAATTGTATAGTCGATAGTGGAGCTTCTACTTCAATCATGCCCAAAGTTGTAGCTGATATGTTACACCTAAAATATGAGCCTCATAGTAAAGGATTTATCTAACTAGATGGTACACCTTCCAAGATAGTAGGATTTATAAAAAACTTGAAGGTTTTCTTTCATGATTGTCCTAGTTTTCTTATCCTTCAAGATATAGTTGTTGTTGACCTCCCAACCCACTTTGTAATCTGCCTATGAAGGGACTTTACATCCAAGATAGGTGGCTATATCTCAACTAATTTGTCCTTATTGGATTTTAAAACAAGATATGAAACCAAGGTGACCATAAGAACTTATCCTCTTGTAAGGTTTCATATTGAGCCCTACATTCAGACAAGTTCTAATTTAAATTATGTTGTCCATGAAGAGAAAGATTATATTGTAGATGATGGTACTTATTCTAAGATAAAAGGCATTTCTAATTTATTTATTGATGAATATGGTACCAAAAATTATGATCATGATCCTTATGCACTTATGGAAGAAACTGATCTAGGAGTATATTACATACATGAAGAAGGAATACCAACACCTATACTTGCCAAGGAAGAAGGTGAAGATGATAAGATATGTAAGATGTTTATTGATGGTTCAAGAAGTAAATTTGGTGTAGGATATGGTGTTATTTTGGTCTCCCCATATAAAAAATAGTAATATGCTTCATATATATTCTATTTCAATTGCACTTGTAATATGTTTGAGTATGAAGGTTTAATTCATGGCCTTCAATGGGTAAGGAGAAAGGGAATCAATAACTTGCAAGTATATGGAGATAGTGAATTGGTTTTTCATTAGGTTAGGAATGTGGTTTCTGAAAATAACCATTTGATTAAGTCATATAAGAATATGGTATGGGATTTTATTGAATACTTCAATGCATTCAACATAAAATTAGTCCCAAAGAAGCATAATAATCATGCAGATATACTAGCTACCATAAGAGCACAATTTGATACACCAATTGCCATAAAAGAGAATGGAAATAAATTTCACATTAAGATCATTATCAGACCTTCTATACCTAATAATGAAGTGTCTTGGCAATTTTTTGATAGTGACAAACACATTGCATGCTTTTTGTAAAATGAGGCTGAGTTTTCTTCAAGGAATCAAAGGAGACTCCAAGAATAATTTGGCGATTAGATTGTGCAGCTAAGGAAAAATAAGATACCTAAGGGTTTGGTGACCTTAGAAATTATATTCAATGAGAATGATAAAAATAAGAAGGAAAAAGTGAGTATGTCTACAAAAGAGGATAACTATGAAAGAGTCTTAATTTTCAAAGATAAACTTCTCAAACTAGGTAAGGTATGTTCTACATTAGAGAAGCAAACATTAATTGAGTAGTGTAAAGAGTTTCAATATATATTTACTTGTGAATATAAGTAACTCAAAGTATTTTATCCTATTATATCACACCATACCATTGAATTGGAAACTGGAGTTAAATTGATTAGATAGAAACAAAGACCTAGCAACCCAAAGGTTGAGAAACTCATGAGGTTAGATCTTAACAAACTCCTTGAATCTAAAATAATATTTCCTATAAAGTATTAAACATGGGTTGCTAACCTTGTGCCTATTATAAATAATAATGGGGATATAAGACTTTGTGTGGACTTTAGAGATTTTAATAGAGTGTCACTCAAAGATCACTATCCTCTACCTTAAATGGAGTAGATTTTGCAAGTTGTTTCAAGGTCTCAATGTTTTTATCTCTTAGATGGATATTTAGGTTATAATTATATTCTTGTGAATGAGGATGATCAGTTTAATATAAACTTTCTCTTATAGGAATATGCCCTTTGGTTTGTCAAATGTCAGTGCCACTTTTCAAAGAGCAATGGACATGTCCTTCAAAGGTTTGATCAATGAGATGTTGTTGGTTTATCTAGATGATATAATATTGTTTTCTAAAGATTCTAATGAATACATGATACAATTGAGACAAGTGTTTGAAATATGTAGGTAGTATGTAGTATCTCTTAATCCAAAAAAATGCATCTTAACTATCCATGAAGGTAAGAAATTAGGACATATTATTTCCAAGGATGGTTTGACTATTGATCCTAAAAGGATAAAGGATATTTTAGGCCTATCATTTCCATTACATAATAAAGGTATACAAAGTTTCTTAGGAAAGATAAATTTTTTAAGGAGATTCATACTTGGATTTTCATCTTTGGTGAAACCTATCACAACTATGCTAAAAAAGAATCAAGTCTTTTTTTGGACTAAGGAAGGTAAGAATAGTTTTGAGGCCATTAAGAAAGACATTGCACAAGATCCTACTCTTGTGAATATTGATTTTACTAAAGAATTAATGTTAGATCCATTTTCTAACCTTGATACTATCTTATCTATGCTAATGCAAAATAATGATGAGAGTGTAGAGTAGCCAATTGCATTCTTTAGTCAAGGTTTGGAATATTATGAAATCAAGTATACCTTTATAGAGAAACAAGTCCTTGCTATTGTAAGAGGACTAAAGAATTTTAAGCATATGGTTTCAAATAATAAAATTCATGTTATGGTATCTCATCCTAGTACTAAGGAGTTTATTTTGAGTAAAGACCTTAGTGAGAAGAGGGCAGGGTGGATCACCAAAGTAATGGAATATGATGTCGCTATCAAAGTAACAAATTTGATAAGAGGTAAAGGAGTTTTTTAACATCTATATTTAGATTTTCATGAGTCAAAAGAAGAGGTTTTAATCAATCATGAGTTCCCCCAACTAGTTGGTTCCTTGTATTTACAAATTTGGACACAAGACGTGATTGGATTTCTTCAAAGTGGTGAGTGTCCTAATGATATGAGTATATCTCAAAGGAGATATTTTAGATTACAAGTTATTCCCTTTCACCTTGTAGATGGTATGTGTTGAAAAAATTTGAATTTTAGTCAAATTGGGTCAACCCATACATATTGAAAATTTTCCAATGTTTCTATATGTCTAATAGGGTCTCATGTTAGTCTAAATATCTCACTTATCCCTGCTCTAGTTCTTGTTGAAGCCTATCCTCCTTGTATTAGTTAAGTTTCATGAATTCAAAAAAATTAAACCTTGGTAACACATGGTAAAAGGTTCAATTTATTTTTAAAATGTATTATTGTGGTCATTTAGGTGTTTTAAATTGTTCCTAAGTCATAAAATTGACCCTTTACCATGTCTTATATGTCAAATACATTATTTGGCCATATTTCTAGCACAATAAATGACTTGTACAGATTTAAAAGGAAGAATATTTGTCACCAAGAGATATTTAAATGTGGATAAGGTCAAGACATGTCAGGATTAGTCAGAAGTCAGCCCAAGAATTAATTATGTGCAGAAAGAGGTAGTTTATCCTTGATTTTAGGCCCTTTTTGGCACTTGTACAGACTTGGGAAGTCCACCTTCAACAAAAAACATGGGAAAACATATATTCACCTCCATAAACTCATTAAAATTCTTGATTTGCTGATAAAATTTCACAATTTCATTCTTTGCTTATATTTCTTCTTGCTTATCCTTGCAAGCCAAGAAAGGTCATTTTCAAATTCTTGGTGTGGGTTGTACATTTGGAGTTGAGAGGAATGATCTTGGGAGTTGAAATTAATCTGATTATAATTAAAATATATGGCAATAATTTATAACTCCATACCTTATCCTTTATGAACCATCGCTTAGACTTCAGACAACCTTTTATGGACTTTCATCTATGAGGGGTCTCCTTTTGAGATAGTTTCAAAATAGTTTGATTTGTTTTGAAAGGTTTGATGGTTTCATATGTTTTATAAGAAATTTAAATAATTTATAAATTCTCCTATTGTATTTTAATTCTCATGAAGTCAATAAACCTCTACTAGGTTTGTTTGTGCTTGCAAACTGGTCTTTTCACACTTTCAACTATCTCAAGTGCCATGAAGGAGGTTTTAAAATTATAATGAAGGAATATGGTTATTTTAGGTGATTTAATCCATGAATATGGATTTTAAGGTGTTGCAACAAGTCTTAAATTCATAAAATGATAAAACAATGCTCAAAATTTCATGTTTCTCCTCATTGTTAGCCTTTCTAGTTAATGTATGCTTATATGAGGCCTTGACAGAAGGTCAAAAGATCATTCACAGTATTTGGAGGAACATTTTATCCTTTTTGGGGTCATAACATGTTTTTTGAAGTATGACTAATCTTTTTTTCTTGTTATTTGACAAGGAAAGGACATAGATCACTTTTGATGATGAGTGGATAGACTTAGGCCTCTTGTCCCTGAAAGTTGTAAACAAAGCTCCAGGAGATTTTTTGGATTTCCTAAAACATATACTCAAGATGTTCTAAGACACCTAGATGGATGAGCCTTGTATTCCTATTATGATACAATGTACATGCCAAGTTTTAAGAGGAAATGACAAGGGGAATGTGGATTTCCAAAGCTTCAAACCCATGCTTAAACACACTATTTCCAATCAATAATATATATAGAAAAGTGACTCAAAAGGACTTTTGTCACCCAATTTTTTCAATTTAAAACCATGATTAATGCTTGAATAAGTTTTTATGTTGTATAAATGAATTTTATGGCTCAAGGGATCATAAGGAGAGAGGGTGTATGTTTTGGTACCTTCCCAAGCTCATCCTCTATCTGTACATAGGACAAATAATCACCTATAGCCAACCTTAGGGACTGTCAACAAAAAATGAGCTAGTATTAATGTATAATAGTGTTTGAAAGGATCCTAGGGTGTTTGAAAGAGTGGATTATGTATTTTTTTACCTCCTTATGGTGCCAAGAGGATATTTGGACCATGATAAGCCCAATACATTCCTTCAAAGCAAGACACAGTTGACTATGTCATCTCAGTTAGCAGGCAGGGTGTATGAAGAATGAGTTAACATAAGTTTGTGTGTCCTTTAAGATAAAAAATATGTGTAAAAGTATGGGTAAATGTGATAAAACATCAGAGGATGTAACCAAAATATTATGGGAACTATGACAATGCATACAAAACATGTCATTGTACCTACACAGACCCTGAAAGGTTGTCTTAGTCAACCAAGCAATAAACCTAGTTTGGAAGTGAGAAGTGCCTTATTCCAGTGAAGGGAGTTTAACATAATAAAATTAATGTATGAACACTTAAATTATCATGATAGTGATGTTATGAACATTTCCTAAAGGATAAACAATCCTACAGGCAAAGAAAACATGGTGTCTCAATCTGTGACAGGCATAGACGTAATTTTGAGGTAAGAGATGCTTTAACATGGTAAATAGAGTTAAAAATTGGAAAAAAGTGGATGAACACTTAAATTGGAATTTTATGAGTGTCATATATCTTTACAAGATGAGGAAAATGCCTATATAGAATACTAGAACTCTACACACAGTCTATACCCCAGATGCACACACAATTTGCCTCTAGAAGCCTGTCTTGAGGTTTTAAAGAGACCAAAGGGTTAGAAAGATAATTGAAAAAATAGTATCACGACCATGAAAATTTTAAAATACCATTTTAAATTAATTTTATATCAAGGGAGGTCTCAAAAAAATCACACTTAGTCCATTTATAAACCATGTAGATAGTGTGTACTCCAAAAGTCTACCTAAGAGATTGGGCAAACTAGAGGTCTAAAACTTGGAACTAGGAGCTAAAATTTGGTATAAATAACCATTGTAACTTAAATAAACTCATAAAATGTTTGTTTCTATAATATTAAAAATTTTAAACCCCTCTATTTTATCTCATAGGTAGGGTAATTTTCACCTTGCACAGACCCTATAACTTTATGGAAACAAGTGAAATAGTGGACCAAAAGGCCTAAATATCCTCCAATATAATTTATTAAAATTAATTACATCCATTTCAACCTAAAAAAACTTTATAAAAGGTCTAATTTCTAATAGGTTACCCTTGGTGACAAAGGTTGGAGTCAAACCCCATAGGTGGAATTGAGGCCAAAGAGCCATAGGGAAACCATATTCATTCCCAAGTTTAGAAAAGTTTCAAAATTTATTGTTTCATGTTGGGAAAGGTATATTTAAGTTTTAAAATCCATTTTATGTAAGGAAATCATCAAGGAAGGTCCTTTTAACTTAGGGTTACAGGTAAACCCTTTGAACAAGGTCTAGGCCTAGTTCTAAAGGATGATCATTCTTATTTCTAGCTCTTGATGAGATATTAAAATGATTGGATCATGTGTATGGAACATATACATAGATTTTTAGGCCTTAATTTTGTAGGAAAACTCTCCAAAAATCCATGTTTGGCTTGAAATGAATCCAAACCCTCATAAAATGTAGAAAAAGGACATGAATGGCAAATTTAGATGCTTGTATCTCACATGGTGGTTTACATGGGAAGCTGAGATGATTGAAAATTTTAGGGATGACTCATAAGATTCCTTTAGTGGAATTTGTTTAGGATTTGGATGCGTGTTCTTTATGAACAAACATTAAGACTTAAAACTACACAAAACCCTCCATAAGAACCCAAAATGGGAAAGAAGCAAATTGAAGAATCTAGATGAGGTGGAAAGGCCATGGAACTTTTGGAAATTGTATAAGACTCTCTCAGGATCCCTCTAATGCTAATTTATTGTATGGACCTGTATGAATGGGGTCAAAATAAGGATTTATTTGACATTTTTATGTGTTTTGTAGGCATGGAAAAATTTCAAGAGATGAAATCACTTTTGGGAGAGAGTTTAGGAATTTTTATAAGTGCTCATGTCCATTTGTTGAACCATATCATCTTATAATTGTGCTTACCATCTTCTTCATCTTAGCCAGTCTTATGGGTAGATAGTGATCAGTTAGAAAAAATGGTGAAACTCCAATTGAGAAGCCTTTTAAGGTTTGTTTGATTAACCTAATGAATTAAAAACTCTTTATAATTTTCATTCCTCTTTGTTCATGGAGAAAATTAAAAAATTGGAAAGGTTTTGAGTGCCAAGTGTGAGAAGTGCATGGAAAGGAGTCATTTTGGGACTGTCAAGGATGATTGTGCATGAAAAAAAGAAAAGGAATGATCAAAGACCACTCCAATGACTGAAAGGGATTATTTATAACCCCTCCCACTTAGATCCATCATTAGACCTGAACCTATGTAGAGATGAGGTAGTTTCTTATGCAAACACAAGGGAATCTATGCCACATGTAGAGGAGTTAAACAAGCTTTAGGGATAGTTGTCCTTGATTACCTTCAAAAATTATCTAAAACATGATTATATGACTATTTTAACTCCTTATAATTTATTTACAAGTGTCTCTATGACTATTGAGATTCTCTTTCTCTCTCTCCTCTCACAATCTCTATAAATTTTAGCCTTTTTGGTTATTATATAGATCTCTCCACCTTGGTATGGTGAAGCCATTCCAAAATTTTGCCTTGAGATAATAAATATAGTTTTTTTACATCATTAAATATTTCACTAAGTTTACATAATGGTTGATGGTCTTGTGCAAGTGTATTTAGGCTTACCCTCACATGTTACTCTTCCTAATGCCTTGTGTGTTTTGGAATCTTTCTTTTTTAGGTTAGAAAGAAGTGTCTAATTGGATTGAAAGTATAGTGAGTATTCTATTCAATAGTGTTTCTTGGAATCCTTATTTTCTATGTCCTCCTAGCCTAAGATATCTCTATGACCTCATGCTTAAAACAGTGATGTGAGAGAGGAGATTGTCATTGGATGAAGTGTATGTGCAAACTTCTTCTTGGTTCTAAGTGCATGTTAAATGGTGTGAGTACACAAATTATGTGGTGTATCTATCTATCTCCATTTTAATCCCCCCAAGTGTTAGTAGTAGGATTGAGCTATAATGATGCATCAAGGGGAACTAGCCCCTAATCTAGAGATCCACCTCACATTTGGTGACCCATAACCCTGAGGTGGTTCTATTGTGACACTTAATGAGGAGAGACTTTTCATCTCTTCATTGGGTGAAATTTCAAATGACAATATTTTTTGGCATGCTCAGTGGGAATCTTGTTCCAAGAGATTGAGGAGTTTTGGTGTTCTCCTCAAGATAATAACCTTTGAAGGAAATTTCACTAAGCACCAATGGTGACTCCAAGAATAAATCTACTAGTTAATAAGTATAGGTATTATATTTGAAGTTGTTTCTTGTTATATGCTCTTTTCATGAGCCATTCATGGAGAATTATGATTTTGAGTTTTGTCTCACACAAGTTGGTGAAACTTACCCATCTTATCTCATCCCTTGTTAATTTGAACAAATCCTTATCCAACCTTGTCATGATCCTTATCAATTCTATGTTGTCTATAACCAGCCATCTCAAGATTGTGCTTCACCTAGTCCACTTAGTTTCTCTCCAAACCAATCCATTGAAATTTTCAAGAAGACTCTCATTGGCTGCAAAGACTACATGTTAGACCTTGATACTAGAAATGATTGTGGTCAAGTCATCCCTAGTGTTTGTATCAAGAGTGTGAGGGATGATTTATAAAAATTCAAGATATAATAGAGGCCCATTGAGAGAGATAATTAAAAACTTATTACTAATGATATGATTAATTTTTATGCTCTAATATTCCATCTATAAGAGAGGTTGAGAGCTAATGAACTAGCTCAGTCTTGGTAGCCCCAATACACCCAACAACAACCTTTAAATGTGTCAACCATACCTATGAAAAATTCCAATCCCATAATGATTAAAAATGTCCCAAATCCTTCATGAATTCCCCAAATTTTAATTTCTTAGAGGTCCATCCAAGAGAGCATCCAAAGGAAAAAGGACACCATTGTTGAGCAAGTTGATCCATTTCATAACTTGATTGGAGAAGATTTTGAGAGGAGAAGGTTGATGTTAGAGGCCCGTCTTGACAAGGAGATTTAGTTGGTAAAAGAAACTTGAAAAAATATATCATGGTAGTATAAAATGAATATCTTAAGTGTGACACCCCTTCATTTATATCTCAACCTCATGAAAAATCATCTAAGTCTAGTTTCCCAAGATGGAAAGATGTAGTGGCAGCTAGTAGGAAGTAAGAAAGAGGATGTTTAGGTGGAGAATTTGGAAATTAAAAGAAGAATAAACCTAATCAAATCCCTCCCACCCATACTTAAGAAACATTTTGTTCCCTATCTCAACTTTATTTCACTCCCTTCCCTAATGAAGATCTTATTTCCCCTCAAGAAAAGCTATTTCAAGAGAGCCTTGCTAAATAAATTGAAGAGTTGGAGCTCAAGAGAGAGAATCTCTCATCTTTCCTAGGGAGTTTTGAACCCCATGAATTCATTGAACCCATATTATCACCCAATATGATTGATACATTATTCCCTCATAATGGTGAAGAACACATTACTCTTGAGAAGCCCTCTTGGGCTAATGTTCTTGGTTTTGAGATACCTAATAATGGCATCACTAAGAGGGAGGATGAGATAGAAATTTTAGATTGGGTTGATGATGAAGAGGAGATGAGATATTTTTAGGAAATAATAGATTGTGATGATGAAGAAGAATATATTTATTTTTAAGAGGAAGGGTTATTTGAAGAGGTTCTCTTGGAAGCAAAAAAAGAAGAGGAAGGAGCTTCTCTTTTTGTTCCACTTCATGATGATAATCAAAAGGAGGAGGTGTTCAATTGTTTTGAGTCTCATATATTTGATGATTATGGAGATGTTGAAGATGAAAAATATGATGTTTATAATGAGGTACTTATGTCTCATAAGGTTGAAGAAATAAAACTTGAAGGGGTAAATCTGACATTGTATCAACAAGAAGACATGGTATATACCTATATGCAAATGTTCAAAGAGTATGAAGATTATTGAGAAGGAAAAAATCCTATTGAAGCAAGATAAATATGTTGGAGATTAGGTTTGTGTCAAATATTATAATCATCAAGAGGCTCTAGACCATGATTGGGCAATCTATGATGATTATGAAGCTTTTGGAGATGACTTGGAGTTTGATCTTAGAACCACACATGAAGCTGATTCCATCAACATTAAGGATGAATTTGAGTAACAGATAATTCTATAATTCCATGATGAAACACTTATTTGAGTCTTTAAAGAGGTGTGACAAATGATAAGAATGATGAGGCCTCTTAAGAAGACATAGGTTTGTAACAAGCTATCCCATGCATAGATATGTAAATCTGCCATGATGAGAAAAAAGGACAACAGTATGAGGCATTTTTATAAGGTCAAGAAGACCTCATATAATTTGGATATTTTTTTGAGATGACTTCCTCAAATGACATGCCAAATAAAAGAGCACAAAGGGAGCATGAGTCATATAATGTTCCATTCAAAGAGAGGCATGATTGGTATCCTCATTCATCTAGTGAAGAAGGAGATTCAAGGTAATTTCCTTTTGATCCAAGAAGGGAGGTAATTATGATCAAGTGTATATAATTAGTTGTTTTTAGTTGTGTCTTGTTTTCCCTAAGTGCTTAGTAGCACAAGTGTGCCTTTGTTTTATGTGTTTACTTTGGTCTTGTTGTGTGTTGTCTCTTATTTGTGTATTTTGAGGTAAACTAGCTACTTGTTAGTCAGGGCAAGGTCTAGTCCCATTATTTTCAAGTGCATTTTGACTCCCTTTTCCCAATGGATAGGATAAGGCTATTTGTCCTTGATATAGGCAAGCATGTTACCCATCAAAATTGCTAAAAGTGTTGACCAAATTTGAATTTTAGTCAAATTGGGTCAAACCCTACATATTTAAACTTTTCTAATGTTTATATATGTCTAAAAGCATCTAATGTTAGTCTAAATGTCTCACTTATCTCTGCTTTAGTCCTTGTTGAAGCCTATCCTCCTTGTACTAGTCAAGTCTCATGAATTCAACCAAATTCAACCCTAGTAAAACATGGTCAAAGGTTTAGTTTATTTTGAAAATGTCTTAATGTGGTCATTTAGGTGTTTTAAATTGTTCCTAAGTCATAAAATTAACCATTTACCATGTCTTATATGTCATTTGCCCATATTTATAGCACAATAAATGACTTGTACAGATTTCCAAGGAATAATTTTTATCAAAAAGAGATATTTCAACATAAATAAGGTCAAGAAATGTTAGGATCAGTCAAAAGTTAGTCCAAGAATAAATTATGTGAAAAAAAAGGTAGTTTCTCCTTGATTTTAGGCCCTTTTTGGCACTTTTATGGACTTGGGAAGTCCACCTTTAGAAAAAAACATGGGAAAATGTATTTTCACATCCCAAAACTCATTCCCATGCTTGTTGTGATGATAAAATGTGAATATTTCATTCTTTGTTTTTGTTTTTTCTTACTTGGCCTTGCAAGCCAAGAAAGGTCATTTTTAAATGCCTGGTGTGGGATGTATGATTGGAGTTTAAAGGAATGATCTTGGGGGTTGAAATTAATCTAATTATAATTATAATATATGATAATAAGTTTGGGTTCCATGCCTTCTCCTTTATGAACCATCACTTAGACCCTCAACAGCCATTTATGCACTTTCATCTATGAGAGGTCTCCTTTTGAGATAGTTTTAGAATATTTTGCTTTGTGTTGACAAGTTTGATGGTTTCATATGTTTTATAAGACATTTACATAGGTTATAAATTCTCCTATTGGATTTTAAATTCTCATGAAGTCAATAAACCTCTACTAGGTTTGTTTGTGCTTGCAAACTGGTCTTTTCACACTTTCAGCTATCTCAAGTGCCATGAAGGAAGTTTTCACATTAAAATGAAGGCATATGATGTTTTTTCAGGTGATTTAATCCATTAATATTCATTTTAAGGTGTTGAGACAAGTCTTCAATTCATAAAATGATAAAATAATGCTCAAAACTTCATGTTTCTCCTCATTATTAGCCTTTACAATTAATGTATGCTTACAGGTGGCCTTGATAGAAGGTCAAAAGATCATTCACAGTATTAGGAGGAAAATTTGATCCTTTTTGGGGTAATAACATGTTTTTTGAAGTAAGAATAATCTTTTTGTCTTGTTAATTGACAAGGAAAGCGCATATATCACTTTTGATGATGAGTGGATAGACTCAGGTCTCTTGTCCCTGAAAGTTGTAAACAAAGCTCTAGGGGATTTTTTGGATGTCTTAAAACATATTCTCAAGATGTTATAAGAAACCTAGTTGTATAAGCCTTGTATTCTTATCATGATACAATGTCCATGCTAATTTTGAGGAGTAAATGACATGGGGAAGGTGGATTTCCAAAGTCTCAAAACCATGCTCAAACATATTGTTTCCAATCAGTAATATCTACTGAAAAGTGACTCAAAAGGACTTTTGTCACCCAATTTTTTCAATTTCAAACCATGATTAATGATGAATAAGTTTTGATGTTGTATAAAGTAATTTTAGGGCTTAATGGATCATATGGAGAGAGGGTGGATGTTTTGATACCTTCCTAAGCTCATCCTCTATCCATACATAGGATAAATCATCACCTACAACCAACCTTGGGGACTGTCAACAGACAATAAGCTAGTATCAATGTCTAATAGTGTTTTAAAGGAGCATAGTGTCTTTGAAAGAGTGGAGTATGCATTGTTTTACCTCCTTAATATTTCAAGAGGATCTTTTTAACCATGATAATCCCAATGCATTCCTTCAAAGCAAGACACAGTTGACTGTGTCATCTCAGTGAGCAGGTAGGGTGTATAAAGAATGAGTTAACATAAGTTTGTGTATCCTTTAAGATAACCAAGATGATTAAAATTATGGGTAAATGTGATACAACATCATAATATGTAACCAAGATCTCATGGGCACTATGAAATTACATAAAAAACATGCCATTGCACCTACAATAGACTCTAAAAGGTTGTCTCAGTCAACCAAGCAAAAAACCTAGTTTGGAAGTCAGAAGTGCCTTGTTGAAGTGAATGGAATTAAAATTGAAAAAATTAATGTATTACCACCTAAATTATCATGATAGTTATGTTATTAACATCTCATAAAGGATAAACAAGCCTACAGGTAAAGAAAACATGGTGTCTCAATTCGTGATAGGCAGAGACCTAGTTTTGAGGTAAGAGATGCATTGACATGGTACATAGAGTTCAAAATTAGAAAAAAAATGTATGATAAATTAAATGGGAATTTAATGAGTGTCATATATCTTTAAAAGAGGAGGAAAATTCCTATATATAATACTAGAAATCTACACATAGTCTATACCTTAGATGCACACACAGTCTGCCTCTAGAAACCTATCTTGAGGTTTTGAAGAGACCAAGGGGTTAGAATGATAATTAAAACAATAGTATCATGACCATGAAAATGTTAAAATACCATTTTTAATGAATTTTATATCAAGGGAAGTCTCAAAACAAGCACACTTAGTCCATTTCTAAACCTTGTAGATAGTGTGCACTCTAAAAGTTTGCCTGAGAGATTGGGCAAGTTAAAGGTCTAAAACATGGAACTAGAAGCTAAAATTTGGTATGTATAAAAATTTACTTTAATAACCTCATAAAATGTTTGGTTTTGTGATATAAATAAGTTAAACCCCCTCTATTTTGTCTCAGAGTCAAGGAAGTTTCTACCTTACATAGACCTTATAACTTTATAAAAATGAGTGAAATAATGGACCAGAAGGCCTAAAGATCCTCCAAGATAATTTATGAAGTTGAAGGAAATATATTAAAACCTAAAAAACATTGATATAAGGTATGAATTCAAATAGGGTACCCTGGGCAACAAAGGTTGTAGTCAAACCCCATAGGTAGAATTGAAGTTTAGGAGCCAAAAGGGAAACCATATTCATTCCCATGTTTAGAAAAGTTTCCTAATTGATTGGTGCATGTTTGGAGAGGTATATTTAAGGTGTTAAATCCATTGGATGTATTGAATTAATCAAGGAAGGTCCTTTGAAATTAGAGTTGCACGTAGACCCTTTGAATAAGGTTTAGGCCTAGTTTTAAAGGGTGATCATTCTTATTTCTAGCTCTTGATCAGCGATTAAAATGATTGGAGCATATGTATGGGACATATAAAAATATTTTCAAACCTTTAGTTTATATGAAAACTCTCCAAAAATCCATATTTGTCTTGAAATAAATCCAAACCCTCACAAAATGTAGAAAAAGATAGAAAAGACAACTTTAGATGCTTGTATCTCACATGGTGCTTTGCAAGCTGAGATGATTAGAAATGTTAGGGAGGAATCCTAATATGCATTTAGTGGAATTTTTTCAAGATTTTGATGTGTGTTCTTTATGAACAAACATTAAGACCTGAAACCACACAAAACCCTCATAAAACCCTCCATAAGAACCCAATTTGGGAAAGAAGCAAATTAAAGCATCTAGATGGGGTGGAAAGGCCATGGAACTTTTGGAACTTTTATAATACTCTCTTAGTCTCCCTAAAATTTTAATTTTATATACTGACCTATATGGATGGGGTCATAATAGGGATTTCTTTGACATTTTTGTGTGTTTTTCAGGCATGGAGAAATTTCAAGAAATGCAATGAATTTTGGGAGAGAGTTTAGGACTTTTTATAAGTATTCATGTCAATTTGTTGAACTATATAATACTCTAAGTATGCTTACCATCTTATTCATCTCAACTATTCTAGTGGGTAGATAGTGAACACTTAGAAAAAATGGTGAAACTCTAATTGGGAAGACTTTTAAGGCATGTTTGATGAACCTAATGACTTGGACACTCTTGAAAAGTGTCATTACTCCTTGTGCATGGAGAAAATTATATAATTGGAAAGTTTTTGAGTGCCAAGTGTGAGAGGTGCATGGAAAGGAGTCATTTTAGGACTATCAGGGATGATTATGCATGACTAGAAAAATAGAAATGATCAGAGACCACTCTAATGCATGTGAGGGCTTGTTTTGAACCCATACCACTCAGATCCATCATCAGACTTGACCCTGTGTAGAGATGAGGTATTTTTATGAAGGTAAATGATGAAGGTAGTTTATTATACAAGCACAAGGGAATCTATGCCACATGTGGAGGAGTTGAACAAGTTTTAGGGACATTTGTCCTTGATTCCCTTCAAAACTTATCTCACACATGATTCTATGACTATTTTAACTCCTTTTCATTACTTGAAAAGTGTCTCTATGACTCTTGAGCTTCACTTTCTCTCTCTCTCCTCTCACAATCTCTATAAATTCTAGACTTTTTATTTATTGTATGGATCTCTCCACCTTGGTATGGAAAAAACTTACAATTTTTTTTGCTTGAGCTAATAATTTTTTTTTTTTACCTCATTCAATATTTTACTAAGTGTACACAATGGTTGATGGTCTTGTGCAAGTGTATTTTGGCTTACCTTCACATGTAACTCTTCCTAGTGTCTTGTGTGTTTTGGAATCTCTCTTTTGTAGGTTAGTAATAAATGTATGATTGGATTGTAGGTATAGTGAGTAGTCTATTCAATAATTTTTCTTGGAATGCATATTTTTTAAGTCCTCATAGCCTAAGCTATCTCCAAGACCCCATGCTTGAAATATTGATGTGAGAGAGGAGATTATCATTGGATGAAGTGTATGTGCATACTTATTCTTGGTTCCAAGTGCATGTTAAATGGTGTGAGTAGACAAATTATTTGGTGTATCACCTCCCATAGATTAAATTTTCTTTCAACTATCTTTCTCCCTTTTCATCCCTCTAAGTGTTAGTAATAGGATTGAGCTATAGTGATGCATTAAGGGGAACTAGCCCCTAATTTAGAGATCCACCTCACATTTGGTGACCCACAACCCTGAGGTGGTTCCATTATGCCACTTGAATGAGGAGAGACTTGTCATCTCTTCATTAGGTGCAAGTTTAAGTGACAACAGTATGATTTTTAGAAGAGTTACTAATGGTGTATTATTGAGGTGTATTGATAATGACCAATTTGGAGTGTTTCTTGATAAATTCCATGATGGAACAATAGGAGGTCATTTCTCCCCAAGAACTATAGTTGCCAAGATTATGAGGGTAGGATTTTATTGGCCTAGCCTCTTCAAGAATTGCTATGCTTTGAGTGGACCATATATCATCATCAAGTGCAAGAAAAACAACTCTTTCCAATTAGTAAGGATGAATGGACAAGAGATACCTATCCATATTAATGAGATACATTTGAAACATTACTATTAAGGAGTGAAGGTCAATTTTATAAATAGTAGATTAGATGTGTGATTCATTTTAGTTGTGTGTGTTGTGTTCCATATATGTTCTAGTTGAACACACATGTGTTTATTTTGAGTGTCTTATTTTGTGTGCCTTTCCTTATATTTGGTGTGTTGTATGTAAAAGGAAAATTATGTGTCAAGATAGTGTATAGGTGACTCCATATCCAAATGGATAGGATTAAGCAATTGGTCATGGTATAATAAGCATACCACCCTTGGGAAATTGCTAAAATTGTTGACCATTTTGACCACATGTCAAAATAGGTCAACCCCCTATAGTCAAAATATTATATATGGGTTTATTATAATGCCATAGGGTGTTTCATAGTTATATTTTATGTCATATCATATGTTTTAAACCTTGGTCATGATCTAGTTTAGTCATTATGTTATTTTGAGTCACTTAGGGATCATTTTAGAGTCATATATGCAAATGGTATAGTTTTGAGGGGTGACTACATTTCCATGTTCCTCTTCAATGTCCACTATGTCAATATTTATTAGCTATGTTAGTTTCTAATTGAATATTGGTAGGTGATAACTAACAATCAAGAAGATAGGTTCAAAACCATTATGCTCCTTCATTGCCCTTCTAGATATGCAAAACCAGTTAACTGAGTGAGTCTGCCACCATGAATGAGCATCTACAGGTACTATGAATAATATTATTATGTCAAAAGGATAAATTTATTGGATTCAATCACTTCATGGTTGAAAAATCTCATTTGAATAAGGTAAATATGCTCAAAATAAACCATAAATCTAGAGTAGAGGACATCAAATTAAAGCTACAAGAAATAACCATTTGGGTTCAAATCTTCAAAAATATATTAATCTTAAACACAAATATACCAAGTGGTGAGATATTATGCAATTGAATCATAGATCAATGACAAATAGGCAATCAATGAATCAAAAGTTCCTAAAGTAGATTGATGGTACGTGTTCCTACATACAAACTAAAATCAATGATCTACATTGAAGACTGGGATCACATATCAATGGTGCCTGTTCAATCATGAAACAAAGATCCATTAGTAATCAAAATTTCAAAAGGTTAGTGTATCCTAAGATTAAATGCATTGATGATAAGTATCATGATCATGGTGACTTACCAGATCAATAGTACATGTTTGATCAAGTAGAAGGAGGATCAACAACACACGTTCAATTGTGCAAAGGAGATGGATGGTACACATAAAGTCAATGAGTCAAAGAGATAGATTACATGTGAGAATGCCAAATGTCATGATATTGAGACCCTAGATCAATGATCAATAGCTAGAATTGAAGGTCAAAGCAAGAAAACTCTTGAGAATATCAATGAATTGAGTTCAATCAAATTTCTAGGAGTCATGAGGTAAAGACACGTGTCTGAAGCAAACAACATGATAAGAGGAAGCCACATATACATATATGTTAGATTAAAAGGATTTTGTGGACATGAGTCTAAAAACTTGTAAACAAAAGATCAAAATAAGATTGCATATGTTGCTATGTAAGCTTAATCCAAGACCATTTCATATTATAAAGAAGCCATTTTGGTTTAGGACCAATTCAATCTTGTAGGGAATGGAATGGAAAACTCAATTAGGCATTTTGAAATGCTCACATGTTTTTAGACACTCTGTAGAGGAATATAGAGATTCAATTGATGATGAAGAATGTTTTAAACTTTAATTTTGTGGGGGTTTGTCTATAATTTCTCCTCCCTCAATTTAATCAACATTTCTATCCCTAGTCAGTTATGGGACATTCTAAAAGAGATAAATGATGAAGGCAGTTTCATGAACAAGAAAGGAGAGTCCTATGCCACATTTCATGAAGTTTCATGCTTTAGAGGGCCACTTATCCTATCAGACCTTACATAGATTGTTTCATACTCATTATCCTACATGTTTAAATTTTTTTCTCAACATGACACATGTCTCAGTGACTCTTGGTCTTCATTCTTTCCTCCTCTCTCTGAAAGTCTATAAGTAGCAACTATTTTGGCTTTATGAAGCTAATACCACACCATGTATGGTGAATCCCTATTATAATGACATCATATTTTGCCTTTGAACATTAATGCAAGTCTATTTTTAAGTTCATGAATAATTATCCAAGTGTGCAAAGTGATGTATGGTGAAGCAAAGTAATAATCCTCTATCCTTTCTTCCCTTATCCTCTCATGTTTATTCAAGAGTTCATATTCTAATATTTCATATAGAGTGTAGTGAAGTGTGTTATCCTCCTTTCAATTGTGTAATTATCTTTGGAGTGTGTAATCTACCCTCTGATTTGTTCACCTTGTGTTTCTTCATGCATATTGCCTCTATACTGAAACATTGATGTTAGAATCCTTTAGAACTTTGAAGCTAGTTTGTGTCTTGTTTCATTATGATAGGAGTATGATGGTCATGTGGAAATTATTTTGGTGTATCACCCCATATGAGTAGGTTTATTTCATGTAAAATTCTAACTCTTTACCCATAGTCAAATAGTTATCATATGTGAAATCACTTCAAGATACATTTGGGGAGTTAGCCCTTAAACTTAGAGGCTCAATTTCACAATCAGTATACCCACGTACCTAGAAGTGTTCCCATGTTTCCCAAATTTAGAAAAGGATTGAACACCCTCTTCTAGGGTGAAAGATTTGGTGACAACAACTACCATAACCTCTTTAGAATAGTTTTAAAGATATTAATTGATCAAAATATCATATCTCTCCCTTTAACATGGAAGATTGATATGAATAAGGCTCGATAAAGGGGTTTGACATTAACACATATTATGATTGGCACATATGCTAGGGACACTCTACAAAAAAATGTTTTAGATTAAGACATAAGATACATGATTTCATTGATGAAAATGTTATTCATATTAATAATTTTAATACACAATTAATTTCATAGGTTATTCTGACTTTTAAAAATACACAACATACACATGATCAAGTTGACTATTATAATGATGATGGATATTGTACAACACAAGATCATTTCTCTGATTTGAATATTGATATAGATGTTGATCCTTATCCAAGATGAATTAGTTCACAATGAATGATATAGGACTAATGATTAGATATCCCATTGATTGAATTATTGGTTAGATTCACATAATTCATATTCAAAAGTTCATAAAAATTGAAAAAAAATTAAAATAAAAGAACTAGGAAATATGCATGACATGTTTTTCTAGTTACATGATTGATTCATGTTATTTATTAAATATAAATTGCAAAGTACATATCCATTTTCTATGCACATGTTTTTCACAATGAACATGAGTGGTATGCAGAACATATAGGCTATATAAGACATATGGACATATAGATGCAATATATTCCTTACACCAAGGGGCTACCATTATACTACACACCTTATTACTATATCCACTTGACATGACACTTGTATACCTTGGGTTATATGTTTCATATGTACGTAATTGATAAAATATTTATATGATGACATAATATAATATTGTTAACACACATAATTTACATGTTTATATATTTTATATATAAAATTATGCATATAACTATTTTATTTTGACATGAGTGATAATTAGATTTCATCCCTCATCTCAAAACAGGGGCATACTAGTGTGTTTGTCATAGAGGATCAAGCCTTGATATATAGACAATTCAGATTTTTGGTTAGATTACACGACTCATATGAGATAGACTGGGACTTATTATGATTTCAATTGGGAAAAAATTATATATTCACACATATGCATGGCATATGTGGGGAATTTCACAAGACTATGATGAACAAATAAAATATTCTCTTACATGATGAGACATATTACATGGATCAAATTAAACATAATTATTAGACTACATGGGTCCTATTATCATATTAGATAGAAAAATATAAAAATTTATGGCATTTTATATCACATTAAGGTATAAATGGATTAAATTTTAGGCATGGATGTTGTTCATGCATGCACATTCCTATTTTATATGATATTAACTATAATACTACGTAAACAATTTGAATATAAAATTCATATGTAAAAGTTGATTTTAAGTTTTCAAATTTATGTAAAAGCTTGGCATGAAGATACACCCTTTACATATAAATATGGTACATGTTTCTATCCAAAATAATTATGATGACATTTTGAGTAGAGCAGTTGAGGGTCTATGATGCTCAATTGCTAGCACTACTCAAGTCTCCAATTGGGATTAATGCATCTACTTATAAACCCATGGTTTTAATAGTGGAATCTCCTTGGGGAATAATCACCCCATTCTCTAATGAATTTAAATGGAATTTTTTTTTGTATACCCATAGGCGTATTTGATCCTTGCTTTTTAAGTTTTAAATATTTCAATGATTTAGATTGTTTCAAAATTTATATCATAAGTGGATGTTGATTTTTTCATCATTGCAAGTATTTCATGGATCAAGTTGGATATTCAAAGTAGGGTTCACTTTAAGAGGTCATGATTGAAACCCCATAGGTTTATGTAGGTGAATTAGATTTACTCCTTTGGTGAATCAGATCATGCAGAGTAGGTGGAAAAACACCATTTATTTTTTACAAAAAATAGTGTGGCATCGAGTGGCATTGTGTTGTTGTGTGACATTGTGCTACCGCATGGCATTGTGTTATTGCATGACATTATGTTATCACATGATATCATGGTGTCACCCAACACCATGTTATTAGGAGACACCATATGGTCACATGAAAACATGGTGTCACATGATATCATGGTGTCGAGTGACACCATGCAATAACATGCTATCACATGACATTATGCTATCATCTGATAACATTTTGTCATGTGATACCATGATATCATATGACACCATGCTATCAGTGACACCATGCTATCGATGACACCATGTTGTCATATGACACCATGCTATCAAGTGAAAATATGTTATTGGATGATAGCACAATGTCATGTGATAGTGCAATGTTGTGCAACAAGATGTTATTGCTGCCTAACACCCACTTTCCACTTGGTGCCTTCTATCATTCATCAGTCATGGGAACCATTTTCTATAGTTACCCTTATTGCCTATAAATGAATCTATAGTGACCTCTTTTCACACTACTTACCTTTTTTTCTCATCTAACCAACCTAATTTCAAACCAATCTATGAACTATTACTCATCTCCTATGATCTACCTATTTCCAAATCAGCTTACAGGTACTTAATTCTAAGCTCCAGCTCAAAATTCAAGTTTCCATGGCTTCCACATCTATAGAAACTTAGAGTCCATTAGAGAGGATGAATATTTATATTTTAAAAAACCTATTGTGTCTAGATTTCCTCTAGATGTTGGATGGGTTGATCAATGCCAGTTTAGAGGCCTGACACAGATGCCACAATATGATTTAGCTATCAACAATAATCTACTATGATCTCTAATTGGCAATTGTAATTGTAGTGAGAGTTGGTTCTATGTTTGATTTAACCATAAAATAATATCCTTTGAGATGTCTCCATTAGACATCTAAAATTTAACAAGTCTTTTGCATTGCAATGCGAGTCCTTTTAGCACTAAGGTCATCTTATCTGATGATGATAAAAATTAATTGGAGTTGATTTATAAAATATCCATTGACCCATTAGTAAGTGTTATTATTCTATTGCATATTTTAATTTTCTATAACTGAATTATTTATTATAAATAGTTTGATATCCTAATTCCCCATTTCATGTTTTAATTTTCTATTTTCATTACAGATAATTAAAATTGAAGGGGGATCCCCATTGAGAAAATAAGCGATCCATTTCTTAAATCTATTATCCATTTCTTTCAAGCAAGAATTGTTTTACAGAGAAGACCATTAGACATTCCCTTGTGGGTTTTTTACTATATCCTTCATTCTCTCTCAGGTGTTATATGTGATTGGTGCATAATTATTTCAAGCAAGATTAGGCATGAGTTGAATTTTGTGTTCTTGAAGGATAGTTGCACGATTTCTTCTTCCAACTAAATTATGGCCTTATACTTTGAGACCTTATATGAAATCCAAAAAATGCAATTCCCACTGGGCTACATCCAAAAATGAAGGCCAATGATTTGTCTATCGAGGAATAGGAGGTAAGTTTAGTTTTCCCAAATCTTATTTTTTAGTTATATATATATATATATATATATTATATTTTAACATTTTAAACCTTGTTATTTGTTATAAGTAAGAGTGCATGCTACGACATAAGAAAATAAGTGAAAAATATAGACTAGTGTGTTCCAGAAGGCTCTGGTGATACTCAATCGATAGAGTCTTTGTTTAATTCATTTAGAATTATAAAATGCCCAAGAATGGTATTTATTTCATCTTCGCTTCTAGGTTTCCTAAAATTTCTTTTAATGTCTTCTTCTTGTATTATTCAATGGAAAAAATTATATTCACATTGTTTTTTATTTTATTTTTTGTAGTTGACTCTCAAATTGTTGCTATTGAGGAATATCCTATACAACATGATCAATATTTGCCATTACAACTTTATTTTTTAATTTGAAGTTTTTTAGAATTTGTTGGTTAAATAAGTGGATAATTTACTCATTTTTTAGGTCAAACCACCAATGTCTCTCTGAAAATAATAATAAACCAACAAGATCCAACTCCCTCAACCATAACAAAAACTAATGTGATAACTTTGACAAGAACACTTAGATGGGTGAGGTAGTCACCCCATCACGAACATGTAATACTATTAATAGATTCAATTTGTATTTGCATCTATTTTAAGTTTTTGAATTTACTATTTTTGAATGCATGTTTTTTTATAGTCCACCCAACCTCTATTAGTAGACCAAGAAGTATGCCACCACCCCCACCACCAGCCCAAAGTCATAGAAGAGAAAAGAACATATCCTTCCTTGCACAAAGAAGAGGAATGTAACAAATTTTAGATTTCCCAATTTTCTTAATTAGTGGTATTTCGAGTGCATAGGGACTAACATGTTTACATCAGATTGATCTAGATGAAAAATTTCTTGGCATTGAAAGAAAGACATTGACTATTGGTGGATTAAATCCACATGAATTTATCCAAGTTTCTAATGTACCTTCATAAGTACCTTGTACCTCTTCCCCAGGCCCAACGACTTCTTCCCCCCCCCCAACCCATGATAATTTAAATGTCTCTGATGATTCCCTTACTAATTTTTCCTTAGATAATGTGATTTTTGATGATCTCCTTAGTAATTTGTAGGAGGGTATTATTTATTAATTTAATGAATTAAAACAATGGGAGGTAAGGGTGAAAGCTCTTATCAAGGAAATAAATACCCGTTACCACAACCACTCTGAAAGAATGAATTTGTTTTTTCTTGTTCAAAATGAACCCTCCAAGATTGATGCTTTATTTAAGCAAGCTTAATATGGATTGATTTCTATGGCCAATGCTTATAATGATATGATTTTAAACATTATGATCAACAGGTTAGAAAACTTAAAAGGTGAATCCCAAGCATATTTTAATAAATGGGCTAAAGATATCAACCTGGTTACCATCACTCAAATAGAGAAGGATAAAGATATGGTACGTTTTCTTTATTTATAATGTGTATTTTGATTATTATAATACCTTCATATGTGTTTCACACATATATTATTTATTGATTACAGGTAAAATACAAAAAATTGAAGCAATAATCACATGTTCTTAATGTGCATTTGAAAAACCCATGGAAAAGTATCTCCATGGATATTGCATTGAAAAAAAGTTGATTTTGTTGAATAAATAGAACATGTTGAAGAAAATAATTAAGGAGCATGGTATGGATCTGAGCATTTTATTAAAGTAAAAAATAGATGAGGATCCTAAAATTCTTTCAATAGGGGATGCATCAAAGGATGAGAGGGTGATTCTTTCACAAATGAATTCTTCTACAGATGATCTTCAGAAGGAGGGAGTGATAATCAATGATTCAGTTCCATAGAAATGTCCATCAAGTGGGGTTTTCATGGGTGGGGATGGAAAACTTGGTGGTAGAGAGTCTCAACCAAACAAATGTTGATTTATTTAAGTTATATTGTCTAAATTGATAGTTTGTATTACTTAAAACTATTTATACCATATTTATTTCAAAGACACTTATTTTATTTAATGATAGTTTATAGTTATTCACAATGAGAGTTTTTATTGTTTAAAATAGTTTATACATTGTTTATTTGAAATACAAATGTTTTATTAAATGATAGTTTACAGTTGTTAAAAATACCTTTAGCTATATAATTTTAATATTTTATATATATAATGTATTGTTCTAAAGTTTATATATTGTATGGAGAAAAAGCAGAGTAAATATTATATGGAATTATACTATTTTACTGTAGTTCTATTATTTGAATGCATTGTTATACTCTTATAGTAGCTACAGTATTGGATGCATTGATATAGCGTTATATTATTCTAATAGTATATTTGAATGTATTTTTAAACTATTGTACTAGTGGCATTGAATGCTTTGCTTGTGGTTGAATTTGGAAATATGCAAACATAACTATAGGAAAAAATGTTTCTGGTAGTAGTATTTGAAAATTGCAGTAGTTGTAGATAAAATAGACTATTGTAGAGTAAATTTTTTAGTTGTAATCTTGAATTCATTATCAGTGTTATCTTTTCCTAATATTTTTAGATTTGACTGCATTGTTACATTGTTCTAGTAGCTGTTGCATTGAATGCATTTATTATGGTGGAATTTGGAAATATTTTCTATATATTTGTGTATTGGTACTAATGTAAATGTGAAATAGAATAATTATTTTTACACTATTATGTATGTATTATATATGTGTATCTAATCTCCAAATTACTATTATAGATAATTAGGATAATGAAAAAAATAAATCTTAATAATGGGAGTTTTAATGATAATAGAATTGGCATTCTATGATGCACCATGCATATACGTATAGACATAAGACTTGTATGCTTCAATGAATGCTATAATGAAATGATATTTACAATTTTAATGACAGTTGTGATTTCTACTCAATGAATGACATGCATTGCAAAGATAAAAATACTATTTAAAATATACAATTTTAATAGGACAAAAAAATATCAATTCAAATGTATTGATAAGATTCACAATTATAATAAATATGAAATAGATTACAAAAAATTAATGTATCTTTAGATTAAATAATTAAAAAAAAATTCAAAAAAAGTAATTGCTATACTTATCAAATTCAAAGTTGGGTAGCTAAAACAATCCTTGAGAAACTTGCTCATCGTAAGTGTGATTTGCATCTACCATGCTAGTGCCATATTTAGTCTTCGTATTCTCATCCTCTGTATTGGTAGATGTATTAGTTACAACTCTTATTTCTAATAGATAACTCCATGTTGCCACTACTCTATCATATGGAAACTTTTCCATAGAATAATGTGAAACATATAGTCTCAATCAAGTCTCTAGATTTTTATCTAATCTGTTTCTTAGTTTCGACTTCATGAAGGATAATGAACTAAACACTCGCTCATCTTCCACATAACCCAAAATCATTATTTGAACAAGTTAATATAATCTAAAATATTCACTAATATTTTTTTGTAATGCGCTACTTGGATAATTTTTTTTCCATAGATGAGTAATTGCACCATTTTTTGTTGGGTGACTTAAACACTGAAATTGATCCATCATTGTAATCCTAAACTATGTTGACTGAGACATTCATAATTATTTATTTAAAATACCATTAATCTAAAATCCATTCACATCTATAGATTTACAAAAATGTATTACAATTTTACCCATGTATTTATGAAATAATGTGTTGATTTGTTCTTAACTATTAACACTATTCTAGAAAATGGGATTCACAAATCCCATGCCTTTCAACATCTCATCCCTTTGAAAATGTTCTCTAATATCCATAGCTAAACTTTGTGATATTTTTCTCAATTTGATTTGTGTTTTAGAAAAAATAATATCATATAGTAAATATGTCACTCGTATATCTTCAGGGTCAACTCCCACAACTTCAAGTCTTCTAAAGCATGTGTACATTGGGATCTCAATGCCATTTACCACAACACAAATATGATCATGTATATTGAATTTAAAATAACTCTCTAGATTCTAAATATCTATCAAAAAATTTCAAGTTCTAAAAATAAGATGGTGAAAGCTTTCATTGGATGTGTATAATGTATCTAAACATTGACATACACATTTTCTCAAACGTATGAAGTTAACAATATAGATAGATCTCTCTTGGGTATGTTTAATTAAATAGTTGATTTCCTTTAACATTGGAAAAATACCACATAATGTGAGTAATGTTTCTAAATCTATTAAAAAACACAACAAATCTTTTGCTTTGTCAACTTCCCTATGATATTTATACATAAACCTTGTCAAAGATGGATATTCCTCAAAAAATTTGTAGACATGTTCATACATGGAAATCCATTTAGTTTCAACATCTTTCAATAGTTTTTTACCATCTACCACCCTAATTTTAAATTTTTTGAACTCCATAAATATTTTTGGGTTGCTTGACATGTACGCATGCAAGTCACAATTTAGCTCTTCCACTTTTTCAACATTACTGAATGTGCTAACAAATTTTTAAGCAAGATTCATCCTATGTGCCATGCAATGGATTAGAATCATAAATAGATAAAATATTGTTTGTAGTCAAACACAAAGACCCTTTCTATACCCCTACATTACTGATGCTCCATTAGCACCAACACACACCAGCTTTGTAGCTATGGCATAATCATCCATCTCAGCTCTCTCCCTTAAATTGGATATAACCAATTTATGGAGGTTTTTTGAATTATAATTTTCTACCATTTTATGGATAGCTAAAAGATAATATTGTCTTAAATAGTTTTCAAAAGTGTACACATGCATGTAAACCCATGCTATGTTGTCAACTATAGTGACATCATCAATGGATAGAGAGATAAACTATGATCTCTAAACACTTTATTTCAAATCTTCCTTCTCAACAATGGCTAGACATTTTGCCATTTTCCAAGCACTATTATCCAACCAATGTGATTTTGGAATATCCAAAAACCCATTATGTTGAAACAAAATTTTGTAATCTACAAAATTAGAAATGGGTCTTCCCTTTTTTAAAATGTAAAAAATTGTAGAGAATTGTACATATTTTGCCCTAAGATTAGAGTGCATAGCTTTTCAAAATTGTGCTTTGATGGTTCCCTCTTTCTCAAAAAGATGTTTTTATCATTATTTATCATTTTCATATTCCCATGCATATCTTACATGCATGCATTCTTTTCCATTTTTCCTTCTGTGACTTTTTGTTATCTGTCTATCTGGGTGCTTGATGGATATGTATAATTTCCTACAATGCTTCTCAATTGTGTCTAATTTAAGTTGTATTTTTTTATCTTCTTTAAGTTTTCAACTAAAAATTATACATCTACACTCTGTTGGAGGCTCATTACCATTTTTTTATTCTATAGGTTCTATAAATAGAAAAATTCAATCCAATCAACTTGAAAAGACCTTCCTATTATCTATGTACTTCTCTTCCTCTATCAACTTTTTTGAGTGTAATTTTTAACAAAATTAGGTGTCTAAAAAGAATTACATGTTTCTTGTGAAGTGCCCAGAGGAGTGTGTTCTACTAAAACACCTAGAGGTGTGTCTTTTAAGGGTGGTATTTCATCAATAAAATCTTTAGGTGGTGAGAAGTTATTGGGATTAATCCTTTCAAGTGAAACAATGTCAATATCCATGCCCATTTTTTCATTGAAATAGTTTTGTAATTATTCTACAGTAAAAAAATTAAATAGATATTTATGAAATAAGTTTTAGAATTACTTGTATTCGAAGTGCCTAATATTTGCATAGTCCTCTTTTCTATATTTCTAAAATAAGACATGATGTTATATTTTTTTAGTATTAGTTATGGTGCTTTACCCTTGATATTTCCTCCTAACACCATAGCTTTGTTGTTAGGTGGTTTATTTCAGCCTGCTTCCCCACCATCATCGAATGTTAACCTACAACCATGTAATATAGTGCTATCAGGTGGTAAGGTACCACAATGTGTCACCTTGTCATCATGTAGAAAATTACCATCATGTGACACATCACCATCATGTGGTAGGATGCCATCGAGCAGTAGGATGTCATCAAGTGGTAGGTTTTTATCAGGTGATAGGTTGTCACCTGATGATAAGTTATCATCATGTGGCACCTTATAAATAGGTGGAAATTTTATATCTTCACATGGTGCTTTACCATCATGCATCAAATTTCCTTCATGTGACATCATTTTGGTATGGGTCAATTATTAAAAGTCTAAAATTAGTCGAGCAATGAAGTGCAACCTCAACTCTCAAGATATTTGCATTTTGTTAAAGAAAGATACTTATGTGGTAAGACTATGACCTCTAGGAGTGGGAACATATGTATTTATATAATATATTATATATATATGGCAAATTGTATGGATAACAAAATAAATATTGTAAATCATTGGCAATTTGACCCTTAAAAAAATGAAATCCTAAAATTTTAGGCAAAAGGGTCAACTCTTGCACCCTAAAAACTCACCAAATTTAATTTTTCCAAAACTGAATATTTGTGAATTAATGAATATTCACCACTAAAATGAACCCTGATTCAAAGCATACCTAAAGAAGCCAAATGTGGTTGTACTCAAGTACAAAATTTCTCACTTTATCCTTTTAATCTATCATTTTCAATACTAGATTAAATAGGAAGAATTTGTAGACATAGAAAATTGGTATTAGATACTTAAAATATATGTTTTTACATATCCTTGACATACATGACTTGTGCATATGACTATTTCATGCCTTTTTCCCTATCTATGGAATTGGCATACCAAAATTTCATAATTCATATATAATATCTCCCTAATCTATGCTATAAAAATTTATTATCTTATGTTGACTATAATAATATTCAAAATCAATGTTTCCTCCTCCCTAGATAATGTTGGCAATAGTTGGATGATGCTAATTACTAGTAATGTCCACCTTCACTAGTAGTGTCCTAGGTTATCTAAATGGCTATTTTTCAAATTAAAATCCCTCCCTTAGGTCATCCCACATATTTCACATGTCAATTATGGTGTAAAATTAACCATATATATATATATATATATATATATATATATATATATATATATATATATATATATAAGACAAGCCAAAGGCTATTCCTATGTAGCATTTATTTGGCATTTTACTCAAAAATTGAGGAATAAATATACACATCCTTGAGGCAATATAAAAATCATAAAAATATGAAAAATACCTAGAATAAAATCCTTAATCTAAGTTTGAGCACTGAAATCAATGTTAAAGTTGCATATTGTCAAGTTTTCAAAGCTAAAAAGTTATACTACATTCCAACGGATCACTATCAAACACACATACACATAGGTGGGATAAATACATGTGATTTGAGTAGTATTCAGAGTATTAGAATGTATGAAACACCCAACCAATCAATGTGGGATGGTTGGGGTTGTGTAACCCATTTTAACCCCTTTTTATAGGCCAAACAAGTGTAAAAAGTGAAGGTAGGGTTTCAAAGTAAAGGAGGACAAAATATGAATATAAACATATTATCAATGGAAATAAATTATATAGGAAAAATATTGATAGGTAGGCATAACAACTTGTGGCATAATATATTGGAAAAACTTATAGAGACAGTTTTGATAAATAGTAGACACATCTAGTTAATACAAGTGTCTAACCATTACCGATAGTATTTGGTAGATTTTGACAATCAATCTCTTAAGCCAAGAAATAACATATCCATTGTAGATTTTTTATGCTTATTGTGTACAAAAAAATTCATAAAAAACCATAAACAAGCTTAGAGTCCTATCCTCTTATCATTTTGATAAAATTTAAGCTCAATATGGATATGCTTTTTACATTCAGATCTGAGTAGTGAATGATATATGTTATGCAAACTAGATATTAAATATTATGGCTCATTTAGATAAATAAATATAACATAATTTAAGATAGGAACTAAAGATTATGAAATCTTATATCATCTCAATAACATTAAAGTACATATATTATTCTTATGATTACTTCTTGTAGACTCTATTTTTGAACTATATAGCACCTCAATATTGCACACTTGAAAAATACATATCATGGATGTACCTTTAGCTTCTAGACCTTTCCCACTACTAAAAAGATCGCATATGGTATCTCTCTATTCCTAATTGATTATCTCTTAGTTTGAACAATGTTATTTTGATGACCCAAGCTTTCTATCATGCCTAAAATGTTATAAATATGATTATCTTTCATCTTTTCAAGTTCTATATATGTACCTATTTTATAACTACTCAAACACTTATCCTAGTCAAACTCCAACATTGATGCAAGTGTCCAACACCCAACATAAAGTCATCCAATTTTTAAATGAAACATATTCCTATGATCTACCTAATGATCTAATGCAATATTTTCTCCAAGGGGGTTGGCTTATATACAAGATCAACCCTCATTCATTCCTCCCCTAAAAACACTTAACAAATCACAAGGTAATTAACCAAAATTATTCTATTAATTACTCAAGTGAGAAACAATTCCTTATTTTTTCTTATTTACATATCAATCATAGGGAAAACATATCCATAAGTTTAAAGTATTGAAAGAGTAATCTAAGAGCTATATTTGCCAAGTTACAAGCTAGGTCACTATTGTACTTGTTTATTACACATTGGATGATTCACACATAATCCAACACATAGGAGAGAAATACATAAATATGAGGCCCTCTTTGGAGTATTGGCTATGTAGAAAATTCTCATGGATATAGGGGTCTTAGGGGTAACTCGACACTATGTTTTTACTAACCAATTTTTCCTACAACCACTATGAAGATGAAGAACTAGAGTTTTACTATTTGATAAGGAGCAATATTCTATGACCCATATATAAATGCCCCTGAGTCAAGGTGACAAATAAACTAAAAGCATCTAGGTGATTGCATCTAGTTTTAGTAGGTATTTTGTACTAGATAACTACATCGAAGTCAGATAATAGGATCAATGTAACTATCCCAGGTCAATGTAAGTTTCTATAGTTATAAAGGTACAATTTATAGAATAAAGTGAATATTCTAAAATTTGAATCTAGTCTACTTTCTACTTGTTTTAGATCTAGATCTATATTGGCAAAAAAATTAGCTAAGTATCTTGTTTTATTTATCATTATAACATCTAGCATAGTTAAAATTTTTATCTTTAGCATCTTAGCATAATAAATTTAGTATATGTTTTATTTAAGTATTAAAGATAATTGGCTTGCTTCAAAGATAGTCTAGCATCTTTGTGCCCTAGGTGATCTCTACCCCTTTAACCCTAGATTCTCCATAATATATATTTTAGGGTTAAACATTTGGTGAACCTAATATTTAAACATCATTATTAGTTAAACCTATCATTTAAAATATTTTTTACCTTCATTATCTTAATATTTGTGTTTTTATCTCTTTTATCATGGATGATATTGATTTCTTTGATTACTATGATTATGAAACTCTCCAACTTTATATAAATGAATGGGTAAAAATTGATTACTTTTGTATTATTCCAAATTTTAAATCATCCAATCTAAAATATTTGAGTGATTGTAGCTACCATCCATATAATTAGGTTTATGCTCCCACCATTTCAAGAGATGAGTTGATCCATCTTAAATAAAATAAAGAGCCTTTAACCGTACTTCCTATACCACCATCATATGATTTTGGTCTTCGATATTTGCTAATATATACATACAAAAGATAAATATTGGGCAAAAATTAACAAGGTATAACCCAACCTATATCTCTTAAACATAATATAGTTAGGCAAGGCTTGAGATTTTTCAAAAAAATCCATGAGACACCAATGAGGCAAATCATCTAATCATGCCCTTCATTCACCTTTTACCACCAAAAAGGGAACATATGAGCAAGATCCTCCTTCATATGATCATAATAAGTTATGACAACTACAAAATGAAATTATTAGTGATTTACAAATTGCTTATAAAGGGATATTCCTTCAAATAAATTTATTCAAACCCCCATTATTCCAACATTTCCAAATAATGTCCCCTTTATCAAGGGTGATGATTCTCTTTTCCCTTCATTTGACATTGAGAATTTTCAAAAGGGTAACCAAAACATCATGGCATATTTACCAAGTAACTTTAAGGCACTAAGAAGAGGGAAAAATTTCAAACCTAAAGTGCCAAAGGATTCCAATGTTCCAAATCTTGCAACTGAGGTATTTAAACCAAGGGATATTTATTTCCCAAAATATTCATTCATGTAAAAGGTTTCTACCATACCAAAAAAGGTCCCTTTACTAAATCTCCCTCTAATACCAATTGTTATATCTATACAAAAGGTGAATGAACCAATATTTTCAAATGATATACCAAGGGTACCACAAGTCATAGATTCAATACCATTACTGAAGTATCCTAAATTCAGTGATTTAGAACTTACACTTGATATCCTTGAGGATAATGATACTCGTATGCCTAAATTCAAGAGAGGTGGTGGATTAGAATCAATGATAACACCTATGCCAAGCACCACCATTACCATGAAATATCTTATTTTTATGATGAGAACTATTAGGGATCTTCAAAATTAGGTTTATATACTTCAATTGAAATTGGATTTTCATAATACTAATGCAAATGTTACCACATTCAATAATCAACCTCTTGCACAAATAATTGAATATCCTTATCCACAAGACTTTGAACTACTAGATTTAGCTCTCTTTTTGAGTCATAAGGACCCATTCAACCACATTATAAACTATATACATTATTTTGGTCAATGGATAATAAATGACAAACTATTGCTAAAAGTATTCCATATGAGCATTTTTGATGAGGCTCATAATTGATTCTATAGATTACCAAAAGATTCCTTAACTAATTTTTCACAATTAGAAGATGCATTCTTCATGGATTTAAATATCTATAAGGTGACAAAATTTACATTAGAACACTTACACAGTTTTAAATAATGTGATGATGAATCCCTTCAAGATTATACCATTTGATTCAAAAGTACATCATATGATCTAGAATTTAGACCTTAAGATTTAGAGATACAATTCATTTTTAGTATAGTTTTTCTTTCTCTATTTAAAGAAATATAATTTCATAAACAACATGGGTTATTTACCCACTTATATGTGGATGTGTGTATATATGATTCATTCATACTTACTCATCCAAAGGAGATTAACATATTCCATTATAAATACCAAAGTTTTATTCCTCAGAAAAGGAGGGATATGAATTACCAAATGAAAATTATGAAAAAAATGTGGTGTTACTAATATTTATATGGGATATTTATAAAATTTACTCAATATGGGACCAATCCAAGGTCCAAATATTATGTAAACACACCAAGGTGAACACCACAAAAAACATCAATGCCAAAAATATTTGACAATCACATTATTCATGGGTAGTGCTTATTTTTGGCATAACCATATCGATCCTACACAAACATAAACTAATTGCAATATAAGATGTTTACAATTAATTGAATTTGATCTAAAAGACTTACAAAGCTAAGGAGGTTGGAAATACTCCTTGGGAAACATAATATCAATTTCTTGTGGTCCTAAAATGATTCAAACATGGGTTTGGGTTATGCCAAAAATCTCTCCATCTACACTTTTATTGGAAAATATTTGGTTATATCAAATGGAATAAAAAATTGATCAAAATCACCAAGGTATTTATTTTTATCATGAAGGCTAATTAATCCATACCCCAAATTATAGTAATAGTTATTATGTTGCACATATAAAACATGATGAGGAACATGATATGTACCATTTTAACTTATATAACCATGATTCAAATAATATAAAGGATACAAATTCAGATTTAAAGGCTTAAAATATTCCAAAAATACCCTAAAAAAATAAAAAAAACTTCAAAAACCCAAAAATATTTTCAACATTTACTTATCCTATTTGCTCCTTGGCATATGTGTTGTCAATTTCATGTTGGTAGATGACATATCAATATTTTCTATATACACATGTATTTCACACATCTTTTGAGTGTGATTTAGGGAAACATAGATACATGATCCATGTACTTTTAGATGTTGGGTTTTTCCTCTATTCACATCACCAAGATGTTGGAGGCATCGACCTTTATGATTATGATACATCTATGTTATATAATTTATATGATCATTTTATATTATCATGTTTGAGCTTATATATGTACTTACACATGCCTTTATCCATGCTTATATCTTTTGTAGCGTATTTTATATATTATGTATTTAAAAAATTTACTAACACATATATCCAAGGACTAATATGATATGTTTATGCTAGTTTCTTATACTTTCATTTATGCACTTCATTGAGTGTCTTGACTTGATATTATATTTCTTTTTTGAGCATTTAAATATGTTCCATTTTTTATAGACCTCATGTCTTTATTTGCCTTTTTAACATTTTAATGTCATTTATTATTGCATATTGACATTTGAATATGTCATTCTTGCTTTGTAGACATTTGACTTAGTCATGTCCCTTTGATAGTGAAAAATTTGAACATGCTCCTTGTTTGAGGTATCATTGGACCATTATTATTTAATTTTATTTTGAGGGCACTTGTGTGTATTCTTGATTGTTTGTTGAGCTTAAACTGTTACTATCTATATGTTGCAATGATATACATCATTCATCTTAGGACTTGGTGTGATCACATTCTTTATGATTCAATGATATATCTACCTAGTCATGTTCCCTATATATATTATATGGTACATTCACAATTTACATGATTATTTTATCCTTTTGAGGTAAGATAACTACTAGTTTCTACTTCCCCTCACCTTAAAATGGTGGGGAAAAATATTAGTGGGGGCATCCCATAGAGGCATGACTTCCATATTGCTTCATAGATTAATATTATAGTGGGGACATGTTTTGGAAACATATTCTCCACATTTGTTACAATTTTGATTTACTATGGGCATATTTTAGAAACATATTATTCACACTTATTCAATATTCAACATACCTAGATTATAGTGGGGGCATGTTTTAAAAACATGTCCTTCACATTGACACTTACACTAGTTCTCAAATTCAGATTATAGTGGAGACATGTTTTGAAAATATGTTATCCACACTTACACTAGTTTTTAATTTTATATTATAGTGGGGGCATGTTTTAGAATTATATTCTTTATACTTATATAATTTTAAATTGGCCAAATTATACAATTATATGATATAGATACATAGTTGTGATAGAATTCTATCATTGGTACCATTTTTAGTTTTATCATGAGACATATCTATGGTGTATATACTATCTAATATGAATCTAATATTATAAAATCAAACAAATTTTAGATTTAAAATATTTTCAGAGAATGTCACCACCCACCAAGTTAGATTGTTATGGACTATCTTGAGTCGATATAATATAGTAGTTGGTTCACTTTTTGGTATAAGAGAGGTGATTAAATCACTCAACCTTGCCAAGTTTATAAGTTGACTTGATTACATGACTAAATTCACTAATTTTATAGTGTAGGTTGATTTGGTTCACTCACACTCACTAGGTTATAGATATGATTGGGTTGCATAGTTGAGCTAATCTCAATTGTTGGGTTGTAAATTATATTTTATCCAAGGTTGGGGTTATGTGTCTTCAAATATCTCTCTATCTCTTTATATATATACACTTTATAGATTTTATATTTGTGCTAATCTTAAATTTAGTGATTCATAATGATACATCTTTCAAATCAAATTTATAAAAGGCAAGTTGATTGTATCGATACACAAGTATACTCCTAAGCCTTTCTCTCTTTCAATTTTAATCTTTTCAATGCTTTCAATTTTAGATTATATACAATGATTATATAATATAACTTACTTTTGGTTGTAGGTCTGTCACTAATAAAATGTTCAAGCTGGACTTAAACAAAGATAAGGTGTGTTATACACACATACGTATATATTTCTTCTCCTTTAAACTAGTAATTTCATTAATAGATTAAAGGAGAGGGGAAAATGTAGACACTATTTCTAAATTATGTAGCACTTCAGTCTCGTATACTTGAAAAATATATATTATGGATGTACTTTCAACTTATAGACCTTTCCTTCTACCAAAAGGTTCACATACGTTATCTATTTATGCCTCATTGCTTATATATTTGTCCAACCAATGTTATTCTTATGATACAAGGCTTATATCATGATTAAAATATTATAAACCTACTTATATTCTATCTTTACAAGTTCTAGACTTGAATCTATTTTCTAACTATGTAGACACATGCATCCCAATCAGACACCTAGGTTGGCGTAAGTGTTATATCCCAACGCAAGTGTATAATGTCATAAAGTCATCTAATTTGAAAATAAAACATATTATCATGGTTAGACTAAGTGCTTTAATGTGATATTTTAAAGAGGTTGATATAAATATAAGATCAACCCTCATTCATTATTCACTTGAAAATACATAACTGAAAGAATTCATGTATAGATATATAAAGCAATACACACATACAAGATCTAAGAGAGAGATTGATTTAAAAATATAATAAAATCATAGATAAATTTACATAAAACACAAATATTTTAAGTGAAAAAAACCTCTAAGAGGTAAAAAATTCATAAGTAATATTTGATGATTGAGACACAATAATAACCTCAATACAAAGTCTTCTACCTTCTCACTTCTTCACAGATTGGCCTTCAAAAAACTCATAGATTATATACAATAAAATAATTTTATATTAGAATTGATTTTAAAATAGAGATACAAATCTATTTATAGTGAAATACCAAGGAAGGTGACCATTGTAAAAATAACGAGTTCATATATCTCGATAAAATCATTTAATTAAATTTTGATAACTCATTAAATAATTATAACTTTATTATTTATTTTCATAAAATTTTAACCTCATATTAATAAATAATATATTATTATTATTTAATAACTTTACCAAGACTAAGGGTCAATAAACCCACTTAAGATTAAAAGTTCTAACACTCCCTCTTAATGTTAAGTGGGGATAGATGTCATAGTCACCTTAGGAAAAAATTATATTATGTACAAAACTGAAGGATTTAAAAACTTTCATCGTGTCAAACACCACCTTTTGAAATAAAAAGAATTATAATCCATAAACTACTTGAAATTAAGTTTAATTTAGTATGATTGTGAGACTACATATCACAATTTCTCATGAATAATCATTAAGCATATTTAGAGTCTTTTATAACATAAAGAACTTCATTACAAACAATGATTTTAATGTATTATAGTGTAAAATTAAAATTTTCACATGAATTTTATTCAAATCACATAACTTCCACATGAAGTTTATAATGCTTTATAATGATAATAATTATAGAGAAGAATAAAAAATACATGGTCGTTAGGAAGTGGTATTATCATGCACACTCCCCCTCAATGGCAACTTTGAGAGGCCCAACATTTTATGAAACTGATAAATTTTGATATTATCAAGTGATTTTGTGAAGATATTTATTAATTTTTCATCTATAAGATAAATTTGTATATCAATATCACCATTAAGATTTTTATTTCAGATAAAATGCACATAAACTTTAATATGTTTAATTTTTTAGTGTTGCACTAAATTTTTTGTTAGATCTATACAATTTTGATTATCATAATGAAAGATAGTATAGTGAGAAACATACAAATGAAGTTCTCCCAACAATATTCATAGACACATGACTTATTTGGTAGCTTCTATAACACATCTATAATCTACTTCAATAGAAGAGATAGAGATATTACGTTGCTTCTTGCTATTCCAAGTGATAACATATGCATCAAACATAGACACATATTCAAAAGTAGATTTGTGATTTATTAAATCACTAACATGGTCAATATCATAATAACCATATAATTTAGTATTATCAATTGAAGAATAAAATAAACTAAAATCAATTATTCTTTTTATATAATAAAAAAATTATTTAACTAATTTTTAGTAATCTAAAAATAGATCTTACATAAATCTAGAAGCAACACTAACAACGTATAAAATATTTAGCATACTAATGGTTAGATAAATAAAAATACCAATAATTGATAGGAACTGAGTTCACAAAGCTCTGACACCAATTGTCAGAATTAAGAGCACACTTGATTACCTTTGTATAAGCAACTTAAACACGGAATTTAATCAGAAGTAAAGAGTAACTAGAATTTAGAAATAACACAGAATATTGAGAGGCAACACATAATTATATTCAACTCATCCAGAAGGTATTACAATAAAGAGATCACACTCTTTCAACACCTCTAGGGCGTACCAATAATCTTCCCTCAAGAGTTCACTCTCTCAAATACAGTCACAACAAACAACTCAAACACAGAGTTGTTGTTCACCCAACCAGTCAGTATCAATACTACCAGTACACCAAGTACTCAACGTACTCCAAATAGATCTCACCTGATCTTGCTCCCTATTATGTTATATATCTCCTTTGATCTTGCTACCCCATAGATCTCCTTTGACCTTGCACACACACACACACACACACCCCTGCAGATCAACTGACCTTACTTACCCATGTAGATCTTACCTGATCTTGCACACCCTGCAGATCAACTGATCTTACACACCATGGAAGAACCCTTTTGATTCCACCATTAGAAGAACTCATCTGGTTCTACACTTTATAATACAACCCCATGGGTCTATTATATAGATCCCATACAAACAATAATTAGACAAGTGGATCAAGACTAAAATTAGTCTTTACATGCAAACAATCAGTTCATTAAACAAATTGTTCAAGAAACTAACAGTTCTAAAACCGCATAGGTGACCAACATCAGTCGCTGTCTGTATGGAGATGACCGATGTCGACTGATCCATGACCGATGTCAACAGCTTCCTGTCAACCTCTAACTGACGTCGGTTGGCCTACCAATGTCGATTACTGTGACACTCAACAACCTCCTCTATGTTTGCATCAGTGAAGCTTTTAGTTCCACAACCTAACAATCTCCCACTTAGAGATAAATAGCTACACCTGTACCTATACATGTACATTGTCTAATTTATTTCTTGGCTTGTATCCCTCTTCAAGATCAACCGTGAAGACCAACCACCACAAAACCTATGGTGCTCCTCTTATCATCCAAGTAACCTGCCACATCCGAATCTACATACCCATGTAGAGAAGTGCCTAATCTTGCATAGCATGTTAACCTACTGCTGGTCCCTCTCAAATACCTGAGAACCCACTAAACTACTCTCCAGTGCTCTTTTTCTGAATTGGCTACAAACTTGCTGACAACACCCACTACTAGGGAAAAAATAGGTCTAATACACATGTACTTAACCTCATCATGTGAATTGGGACACTATTCTATGAACTGTCTATCTATCGGTGTGTTAACCGATTCTGCATCTTGCATCTTGAACCTCACCACTACCTTATTCACACAATCATCTGGAGATAAAATTAACCTATGACCTTCCATGTCTCTAGACACACTCATGCCAAAGAATTTCACTACTCCCAAATTCTTCATGGCATACCACTGAACTAACTTTACCTTTAGTTTAGCAACTCCCTGCATGTGTGACCCTACAACAAGCATACACACAACATATAGTAACAAGATAATGTCGCGACCATTATCTAACCTGGTAAAGTAAACACAATGGTTATAATGACATTAACTAAAGCCATGTTTTGTCATACACCTGTCAAACCTGTACCACTATCTTGTAGCTTGCTCAAGACCATATGACTTGGCCTTTTATCTCATGTGTCTATTCTCTCTCTTCTTTAACCAAGGAGTCCATTCATCTTTCAGTGTTTTTATCTCGGCTAGCAACACTACCAAATCTCCCATTTAGTTCTCATCCAAGGAATCAAATTCCTCATTCATGCCATGCTCCCACTGTTTCCTAGATCCTACCTGCTCTTCAGTGAGCAACAAGTATAAAGAAGGAGAATAACAAATTTGAGGCTTAGTTACACTTTCAGTCCTCCATATGGGCATTTAAGACTCCTTGACAGCTTGCTGTCTGCCCAAAATCCATTTCCTGTCGACCCTGGTCTGTACCCAACCGATGTCAAATCCACCTAATTGCCGATGCTGATTCCCTGACCAACGTCAGTGTCCACTGGTCACTGACATCGATACCTATTTGTTTGATGTCCGTTCCACCTGACCGATGCTAGTAACTATGTTTCCCTGTGAGTGATGACTTTTTACCTGTTAGCTCACTTTGAATCAAAACCATGTCCAAACTGCCCTGCTTAGAGTTACCTAGCCCTCTCCACTGATATCTATCCATCATCTCCTCCAAGAAAACCAAAGCTTTCTAGTTCTTAAGTTTGTCAAACACATATAACTTCCTCTTAAGAATATGCATCTCCTTCTTGCTCATGTGACCAAGCCTACAAAGCCACATCCTTGCAACAGAAGGAGAATCAATAATATAAATATATAGATAAAGAATACCTACTTTCTTACCACATGCTAACTCAAGTGCATCCACTGTGAGAGTTACTATGCATCTCTCATCACCCAAATTTTCTAAATAAATTAGCCTCTCTTTCAAGACTGGGACCTACATGACATTCTTCAATACCCATGTGTTGGCCATCTGTAATTTCAGCCACACTTCACCTTTGCCAACAATTTGACAAAGCTCACCAACCCCTAATTAAATCTTTCCAAAGTCTCCATGGACCTTAACATGGAAAAATACTCTATTTGGGGCTACACAAAAAGAGGCAACAGAATCTATAAACCAAGATTCTACTTTATCCAAGGAACATATAAGAGCAACCAGTGCAATAATACCTGCAACACATACTTTTTTATTTCCTTCATGCTGATCTTCAACCAACCAGCAATCTTTATTTACATGTTCTTTCTTTCCATAACTCTGTAATTGATCATTCTTGCTTTTGAATTCCTTCATACTTTCTTCTACCATTGCTATACTCTCACTCATTCAAAAACTCCTGAGAGTGACCTGTAATCAACAAAAACTTAACATATCTAAAACCATCTGTTAGTGAACCTAACCTCACTCTGATACCAATTGATAAGAACTGAGTTCACAAAGCTCTGAAACCAATTATCAAAATGAAGATCACACTTGATTACCTTTGTATAAACAATTTAAAAACAGAATTTAACCAAAAGTAAAGAGTAACTAGAATTCAAAAATAACACAAAATATTGAGAGGCAACACATAATTGTATTCAACTCATCCAGAAGGTATTACAATAAAGAGATCACACTCTTTCAACACCTCTAGGGCGTACCAGTAATCTTCCCTCAAGAGTTCACTCTCTCAAATATGGTCACAACAAACAACTCAAACAGAGAGTTATTGTTCACCCAACCAGTCAGTATCAATACTGCCAGTACACTAAGTACGCAATGTACTCTAAGTAGATCTCACTCAATCTTGCTCCTTGTTGTGTTACAGATCTCTTTTGATCTTGCTACCCCACATATCTCCTTTGACCTTGCACACACACACACACACACCTGCAGATCAACTAACCTTACTTACCCATGTAGATCTTACCTGATCTTGCACACCCTGTAGATCAACTGATCTTACACACCATAGAAGAACCCTTGTGATTCTACCATCAGAAGAACTCTTCTGGTTCTACACTTTACAATACAGCCCCATGGGTCTATTATATAGATCACATACAAACAATAATTAGACAAGCAGCTCAAGACTAAAATTAGTCTTTACATGTAAACAACCAGTTCGTTAAACAAACTGTTTAGGAAACTAATAGTTCTAGAACCACATAGGTAACCAACATCAGTTGCTATCTATCTAGAGATGACTGATGTCATCTGATCTATGATTGATGTTGGTAGCTTCCTGTCAACCTCTGATCGACGTCGATTGGCCTACCGACATCGGTTACTGTGACACTCGACAACCTCTTCCATGTTTGCATCAGTGAAGCTTTTAGCTCCACAACCTAACAATAATTTATCTATATAAAGTAGGGTAAGATTTTTCACATGCAAGTTTTGGATCAAATTTAACACCAATTATAATAGAAGTAAAAAAAATGTTTGCAATCAAACATGTTAGAATTAACAAGAAGGTTATGAGCATATTGAGTTTGTGATATAAAAATAAAATATTTATCTTGAAATATAATAATTTTAAAAAAATGATGTAGAATGTTTAAATCAATCATTTCAAATATTTGATTTAGTTTATCCTTATATTTATAAATTAAACTAGTTAGATCACTAGTAATCAACAAATCATCAATATATAATACAATTAAAATAAAATGATCATTTTCAACTTTAATAAAAAGATCATTATCAAAGTAACAATTAAAGAAACTTAATTTTTTATAAAAAAATAATTTTAGAATACAAAACTTGAAGAGCTTATTTTAAACTATACAAATATTTTTTTAACTTACATACATAATGTTCTCCATTAGAGTCAATAATTTTTTTAGGTTGAGTCATCTATATTTACTCTTTTAAATCACCATTTAGAAATGTATTATTGATATCTATTTGGTGGATAACCTAACTATTTTGGGTTACAAGAGTAATAAGACGTCTAAAAATACTCATTTTTCTATAGGAGTAAATGTTTCAACATAGTCAATCTTAAATTTTTGAGTAAACACACTAACAACTAATCTAGTTTTTAATTTATCAATTTTACCAATTAAATTATATTTGATATTATAAAACCACCTACAACTGACAATTTATATTTTAAGTGGAGGGACAAGATCTCAAGTTTAATTTTTAATTAAAGTATTACATTCATCTTGCATAGAAACATTTCATCTATCATGTTGAATGACTTCTTCAAATGATTAAGGTTCACATTTATATATAGTCATTAATGCATGATAAGAATGTTGACTTCTAGTTAATTTATTAAGGTTATCAACATTAAAAGATTAAATTAGGGATTATATCCATTTAACTCTTTTAAATTGAACATGAAACTCAAGAAGTTCATCAGACTCTAAGTTATCTAAAGCTAGATCAACTTCTTTAAAGACATCCATTTCATCACAAAGAGAAATATACGAGTCAAGTTCTTCTACAAAAAAATACTAAGGAGGTTCCATAGAGAGATCAAAAAAATATTTTTCAAGAATCATAACATTACTATTCTCAATGATCTAACATTTATAAAGATCATACACTTTTAAACCTTTTGTATTACTTCTATAACTTACAAAAATGCAAGAATAAGAAGATGGATCAAGCTTCTATCTTTTAACTTTAGGAATAAATATTAAAGCATGACTCACAAAAATCTTAATATGAGCTACACTAGACTTATTTTTAGTCCACATATTGAGAACATGCACAGTAGTATTCATGGCTTTGACCCATAAAATTTTAAAAATATTTATAGATTACAATATTATTCTAGTCATTTCTATGATGGTGTAGTTTTTCCTTTCAATAATACTATTTTACTAAGGAGAATAGAGATTTGTTAATTCTATTTGAATAACATAACTAATGTAAAAAAAAATAAAACTTTTTACTAACATATTCACCACCATTATTAGTTCTTAATCTCTTACTATAAAAATCAAATGTATTTTTAATACAAATTTTAATTTTTTTAAATTTAAATAACACATCATATTTTTTTTAATAAGAAAAGATCAGATCATTTAATGTAATCATCAATAAAAATTATAATATATATATAGATAAAACTTCAAGAGTTCCTATATCACTATGAATCAATTTTAAAAGATGTGAAGAACTTACATCATGATTCCATTGAAAGGAGTTAGTATGTTGCTTACCATATCAATAATCCTTACAATTTTCATGATGAGAGAGGATAAAATAAAGTCCAAAAATAACATTGTTCATATACATATCATGTAAACTTCTAAAATTAACATGTCCTAATTTTTTATGTCATAATTGAGATTCATTCTTATTATGCGATGAAAGTAAACATGTAGAAGAAGGAAAAAATATATATAAACTATTCTTTTGAACACATTCAACAATAAATAAAACATATTGATTTCTAATGGACCAACTATCTTTAAGCAATGATACAATGAAATTAACATTTGTAAGTTGAGAATAAGATAGAAAATTATTTTTAAGCTTAGGTACATAGAAAACATAATTTATAGTAATATTTGAAAATATTATTTTTTCTTATTTAGTTGCTTCTAAACAAGAATTATCTCTTAAATAAATTATTTCAGAGATATCTCTAGAACAACATAGAATATTAGATAAGCAAGTTATATGATGCAATGTACCACTATCTAAGATCCACTCATTTTTATTTAAAGCAAATAAAGTAGCATATAAAGTAATAATATTTTAATATTGATTGTTATTCTGATTAGGGTTTTGATTCTTCTATTTATTTTGATTAGATTTTTTTTGTAAAGTTTGGTTATTATTTTTATCCTTATTTTTATAACAAGTTTCCCTCTTATGATCAAATTTATCACATAAATTATATTTTTTTATTAAACTTAGGTGTATGATTCTTATTACCAAATTTTTTATTCTTATATTTACCTTTAGCAGAATTAAGGTTAGATTTATAATTTTTAATGTTATCATAAATATTATTTAAAATTATAAGTATCTAAGTGGCATTCTTTTTAGAATCAAAATTGATCATAACTTGCTTTTTTTTTAATTAAGAGAGCAGACAAAGTGATAAGATCAAAGATATCTTGCTCAATTTGATATTTAGAATTTAAAACTGAAATAAAAATTCTAAATTTCTCATGAATATTTAATTAAATAATAAAATAAATTTATTGATCTTAAATTAAATTGTAATTACATCCATTTAACTGAGTTTTAATATTTTTAATTTTTATAAAATAATCATAACTTTCTTATAACCTTTCATAAGTGTAGTTAGCGATTCAAGGATTAACTTAATAATCTTTGAGAGATGAGTGCCCTCATGCATTTATTCAAAGAGTTTTCAAATATCTCTAAGAAACTCCTGATTATTAATGTGGAGAAGGAATTCATCCTTAACACTCTGTAAGATAATGAATATCACTTCATGCAATTTTTGTTGAAATGCATTAGTAAGCTCAGGGGTCACATAACATGTAAAAGGACCTTTTTCAATCTCAATGATAATATTACACAACTTCTAAACCATAAATTTAGATTTAACATGAATTTGCTATATACTATAATTATTTTCATTAAGCATTTAAAATTTATCTAAGAAAAAATGAGGTGAAATCATAAGTTCCATTTAAACATGACAATAAACAAATGCTTAAAATAAAAAAACTTAGTGTCAATTTTAATTTGATTTGATAATACAATAAATTTTAAAATGTAAAGACATAATAATTTTTCACTTTAATTCTAGACAAAGTAACAAACTGTGAAAGATTGTGACAAAATAGTATGTTGTAAGTTTTACAAAAATACACAAATATAAGAAAAATTTAAAAAATAATTTTTTTAATGAGTTTTTAAATTATTTTTGAAAAAAAATTAATCACAAGTGAAACAATACTTAGTTACACAATTTTGATACCAAATAATGTGAAAAATTGATTTAGAATTGCATAAAATTAGGTGTCAAAAGAGTCACACTCAAAATGACCACCTAGACATTAATATTAAAAAATTATTAAAATTAATAGTATGATATTTTAAAACACAAAATAGACCATGTAAATGTGTTTAAAAGGTGCCAAAACTTAGGGATCTATTGGTTATATGACTATGTTTGATAGAGTTTTAACTAGATCAAATATCGTAAGAAAATCAATACCAAAGAGAGGTTTACATGTGTGAAGTTGGCATGCAACTAAATAAATAGATTTCAAAATTAATTAAATTAGAAAAAAAAATTGAAGAGATTTGAACACAAGACCTCTTTTCCAAGTTTTAAACAAAAAGTTAATACTAATTCAGCTAGTAGTTTAATTAAATTTTAACATGCAATAGTTTAATTAATTTTTTTCATATATATTTTTAACATGCTTGTAATTTTATTTAAAACAAAAGTTATTTTTTGGTTAAAAAAACTTTTAAAAGATGTTAAGGTGGGGGCCACTAGATATTTGCATGGAAAAAATAGATTTTAAAAAATAAAGTATTTTTTAAAAATATTTTTACAAACTATATGAAAATATATACTTACCTATGGGAGAATAATGACTTAGAAGCAAAATTTTGGAGAGATATTACAACATGGATAAGCCACTTCACAACATGAAAATTTTCTAGTGCTCCTAGAATCTTGAAGCAAAGCAAAATTGATATTTAGAATTTAATTTTTGGTGTAAAAAATAAGCTTTTCATTCACTCAGGCTGTATAGTGCCATACAATGGCATCCCAATGGCTAAGAGTAAATTTGTAAATACTTGGAGACTACTTCTTAAGGGCTAAAAATTTACAATCGATCTTAAAAATCCAAAACTAAGTAATTAGAAGCTTTAAAATTGAATTTTTGATGAAGAAACTAGATTTTTAAAATTTTCCAATACCACAAAGCCATAGATCAATAAAAAATATATTTTATAACAGAAAAGTCTTCAAAAAATAATTATTTGAACTTGATCTGAGAGATATAAATTGCTTTCTAATCCTTTATACACTCCCTTTCTCTGATTCTATGAAAGAATTCATATATAGAGATATGAATCAATACACAAAGGTACAAGATCTATAAGAGAGATTGATTGCAAAGTATAATAAAATCATAGATTGATTTACACATAACACAAGTATTTTTAGTGGAAAAATATTCAAGAGGTAAAAAACTCATAAGTGATATTCAATGATTGAGACATAATAGTTAACCTCAATATAATTTTTTTGCCTTCTCACTTCTTCATAGAATGGTCTTCAATAAACTCATAGATTAAATATGAAAAAATTATTTCATATTAAAATTTATTTCATAATAGTGATAAAACTCTATTTATAGTGAAATACTAAAAGAGGTGACCGTTGTAAAAATAACGGGTCCATCTATCCCGATAAAGTCATTTAATTAAATTTTGATAACTCATTAATAATTAGAACTTTATTATTTATTTTCATGAGGTTTCTACTCATGTTAATAAATAATATATTATTATTATTATTATTTAATAACTTTACCAAGGCTAAGGGTTAATAAGCTCACTTAGGATTAAATGCTCTAACAACTCATAAAGTAACTTAACATAAATATTCTATCAAACACTCAAGTGACAATCATAAGATAACATATTTATAGATTTGAAGTACTAAAGAAGCATCCCAAGAGTTATATTTTTAAAGTTATAAACTATGTCAGTACTTTCTTATCACACATTTCATGATTCACACATAAGCCAACATGTAGAAGATAACTACATAAGTCTGAGGCCCTCTTCAAAGTATTGATTATGTAGGTAGTGCTCATGGACAAAGGGGTCTTTGAGATAGCTCAACACCGTGTGTCCACTAGCCCATTTTTTCTATAACTACTATGAATATGAAGAACTAGATTTTTATCATCTGATAAGGAACAATAATTCATGACCCATATTTGAATACACTAGAGTGAAGATGACATAGAACCCAAAATCATCCAAGTGATTGCATCTAATTTCAATAGGTATTTCATACTAGACACCTACATCCAAGTTGTTACTCACATAACATGATCTATTTTCAATTAAAATGAGGACCCTCGTTTCTTTCTTGATATTTATTCCCATTAAAATTTCTCCTATTTTGATCCATTTTTATTTCAATTTTCTCTAAATTAGCTATATTTTTTTATGTTCATCCTATGCCTAGGTCGATTTTATCAAAATGGTTGAAAGTTGATTTAAGAATGGTTTTATATTTATTCAAAAAGGTTTCATGTTGCTAAGTTCATGTGCCCTTTTATTTACATTTCAAGGGCTTAGAAATTTTTAATTCAAATGAATTAAATGTTTTAAATTTAATTTTTTTAACCATTGAATTTTGAAATTAAAAGCATTGACTAGATTTTTTTATTTTGTGAGTGCAGGTGCCTAAGTTAACCCTGGTGCCACACAATAATCTCTTAAAGCTCCTGATATCTCCAACTTATTTAAAATGTCTTTCAACACTTAGTCAATTTCTTAAATTTAGTCTAGAACCACATGACATCCTTATGACATCTTACAGGTCTTAAATAATTATTTTGGGTAAGTGAATTAGTGGGATGTCACCAAGTGGCATGATCTTGGTTACTCGTTGATCCTAGTCAAGTCCATTCCAAGCAAAGCCTCTAGATAAATAACTTCCCCTTGACATGATCCCAAAAACTCACTAATCTAAAAAGGTATATATATACCTAAGTGCCCTAGGCAAGAAGATGATTTAGATGCTACCATGTGGTAACATCCTATTACTTCTCAACTTTGAGGTGGTCCATACATCTCAATAGAACATTAGAGCTCTAGGTGAGTGAGATTATGCCACATAATGAAATATCACCTCATTATGGAAAAGGAGTGATTGACATACATAAAAACCCAACTGATCAGTGAAAAATTATGGAGTAGCCACATATCATGACCTAACGAACATAGGACACATTGGTAGTGATGTCAACAAGACATAAACTTAAATTTGATGGCCTGTCTAACTGTCAAAGTTTTCAAAACTTGAAAATGGATTGTGTCCAATTTTACCTATAAACACTAACTTACAGGGGCACCTTAATGCCAAAATGGATCATAAAAGATAAAATTCAAAGGTAATTTAGATGGCAACATTGAATATGGACATGGCTTGCACCATTGAGGAAAAGGAAAGAAAGGCACTAAGGGAAAATCTACCATGAAAAAAAGTGTTTTCTACCATGATGATGACATGGTAAAAATCTAAATGGTGATCCCAAGGCATTTACAATAACCTGTAGTTACACTCAATTAACAAAATTTAGTCCTATGTTTGTAGTAGCATGGGGTCTAGCTAAAGTTCTCAACTACATCTTTGAATTCATATTGAATTCTCAACTACTTATGTAGAAGGTGTAGGTCATCTCATTTTTGAATTTTGAATTTTAAATCTCTCTTTTGGTTCTTATTTATAGAACTTCAAAATACTTGCTCAAGGCTGGCATGTTTCTAAGATTAGAGGATGTTGTGCCTAACTAGATGGCTCTTTATGAATTTTAAAAGAGACATAGAGAACCAAACACTTTTTATGATTCTTTACAACATTATACATTAATTTTTTACTTTTATGCTCTTATTTTTGATATTTTTCTATTATTAAGGTGAATTATATAGATGGATGATTATATGAGCTATAAATTTTTCTAATTAAAAAAAAAATCTTGATATTTGAAGATTGTTGGGACTACATGGTCATTTCTTGTGCATGTTATCTAGTGGTTATGTCTTTACTTCTCATAGTTAATATACTAAGACTCTCGTATTGTCTTTAGTTGGGGTAATGCTAGGTATGGCTCAACTAAAGATTATTTTGATGGAACTCATTCAATCATGTACCTTAGATTTATTTTTAACATTGTAGGCTATGTTTTATCTATTTATCCCCACTTTTTTGTATTTTTGTATAATTAAGTTAGTTTAGGAATAAAATCAATCTGTAATTAAATGTTTATCTTGATTACTATGTCATTTTATATTTATTACCATTGTAACATTGTTGCATCTATGAATGTGGTAAATTAGTAAAAAAAATTAAATGTGCTTTATTTTTATGTGAGTCTAATAGACTCTAATTTCTATTTAAGGTTGAATTATACAAATACTATCAAGAAAGTATGTAGCCTCTTTATGAATTTATTAATCAAATAAACTTGTATCTTAATTCATAAAACAAACCTCTTAAAAGGAATAGTCCACATCAACCAACTTAGTGAACACCAACATACGAAGACATGGTATATTTAGACTTTGGGGAAGCATTTTATTTACAAGATCTTAATCTTTTCAGGAGAGGTAGAACCTAAAAAACCTTGCCTATTATCATTTGTGTCAAATCACCTCCCAACACAAGTCATATAGTAGCATCAATTCAACTATCCCAAGTCAATCTAAGTGTTTATAGCTACAAAAGTACAATTGCTAGAAACATGTGATTGTTATATAATCTAGATCCAATCTACTTTCTACCTATTCTATATTTATATCTTTAGTAGTATTAAAATCAACTAAGTATCTTGTTTTATTTATCAGTGTAATATATATCACAACTATACTTTCTATCTTTAACATCTCAACATAATAAATTTAGTATATATTTTATCTAAATTTTATAAATAATTGGCCTACTTTATAGATAGTCTACCATCTATGTGTCCTAGGTTATCTCTACCCCTTTAAATCTAGATTCCTCATAATCTATATTTAAAGGTTAAACACTTACAATATCTAATGGTTATAAAGATATTCTTTATATGGACTTATAAGACACTACGTTCTAAGAGATAATTAACTTTTTCATTTGATTCTATTGTTAGATTTGTAATGGATAATGAGAGATTTATTATCTTTGAGCATGATGAATTGCCTCCCAAAGAATTTTTGGATCAAAATTTACCCTTGCATATTCAATTTATAAAAAAAACCTAAGAATCAAAAGAGTGTTGGTAGATAATGATTCATGGTTAAACATTTGTAGTGAGTCCTTTCTTATGCAACTTGGAATTGGAAGATAAGACCTCACAAACTTGTATATGATAATTAAGGGTTTTGATAATTAAAAATATATATATTGGAAAAATAATTTTAGATATATTCCTTGGATAGATTAGTATTTTAATAAAAATAATCCAAGAAAATTTCCTAGCCTTGTCTAGATTGCTTTAGAAAAGTATGGATTTGGATTGAATTTTACACAAAAATTGGGATATAGTGGTCAATGCTTATGTAAACATGAGAAATATATAGTAAATAATATTATTCCAAATGATTATAAACATAAACAAGGAATTGAATATAGTGGAGATGATGAAATTCAAGATATACCCTTTGAAATGGATAATGGATACTTAGGAGCTCATAATTATGAAAAGATTATTATAAAAAAATCTCTCCATAGTCCATTTATCGAATCCGTAAATAATCAATCATAATAAATGAGAAATATGTTGTTTCCAAAATTTGTCACTCATTTTTGGGACAACATATGAACTATTTTGGTCCTACACGACCAAAATTCCCTCTTCACTTCTAAAAAATTGTTCTGGGCATTCAAATTCTCCATTTTTCAAGCTTTTTCAGCTAATGGACTTTGTAGGTTCATTTCTATGGACTCTACAGGCTTAAATATATGGAATCTATAGGCTTAAATATATGGACTCTACAAGCTTAAATATATGGACTCTACAGGCTTAAATCTATGGACTCAGTTATATAGACTCTGCAGGTTCATTTCTATGGACTCTGTAGGTTCGTTTCTATGGACTCTGAAGAAAAGGAACAAATTTCCAACACCTTGGCATTTTCAAGATAGGTTCAACACCTTGGTTCAACTGAAAATGGTCTTCACCAAGCTTCAAACAAAGGATTGAGCCATTGAACCCCACTTCCAAAAGGTTCAAAGGTTCAACGGGTTCAAAGCTTCAACGACATCAGCAAGATTAAAGAGTTAAGCACTTCATCAAAAGTTCAACAAGTTCAACCACTTCAATAAGTTTAAAGGCTTCAAAGAACAAAGGAATGAATTATTGAACCTTGAACTGAATTGGTTTAATAGGTTCAATGGGTTCAATGGGTTCAATCAGTTTGAAAAGACCAAAACACTTAGCAAAAAGAAGGCTTGAACCATTGAACTGTTGAACCTTGAACCAAAAAAAAGTTTCAAAAGTTTAAAAGTTCAACGAGATTTATTCAAATGGATTAGTTCAAGTGTTCAATTAAATGAGTGAAACAAGAGATTGAACTATTGAACCGTTGAACCTTGAACCAAAAAGGGTTCAATAGTTCAAAGGTTTAAGGGTTCAACACGATCAGTTCAAAGGAGTGCCCCAAAGTCGAAAGAACAGGTGCCCTTGCAAAGGGCAGGGAACATTAGTTCAAAGATAAAGAGAAAGAAATGGAACAAAGGATGAAGCAATGAACTGATTAAACCTTGAACTAAAAGAGTTCAAAGTTCAAAGGTTCATAGGTTCAATGGTTCAAAGGAAGCGCCAGACAAAGGAAGGAAGTGGATGATTCCAGAGACTAGTTCAAAGGGATGGTTCAACCAAAGAGCAAAAAAGTGATTGAATCGTTGAATCTTTGAACCTTGAACCAAAAAAGGTTCAAAGGTTCAACGAGATTGGTTCAAAGTGATTGGTTCAAATGGTCAATTGAATGAGTGGAATGCAATATTGAACCATTGAACTATTGAACCAAAGTTGGTTCAATCGGTCAGTTCAAGTGGTTAGTTCAAAATAGTACCCTAATGAAGCAAGGCCAAAGTACCCTTGTGGAGGATAGGGAAAATTGATTCAAAGATCAAAGGAAAATCCTGAAGGAAATTGATTGAACCAATAAAGTGATTGAACCAATAAAGCAATTGAACTAGGGAAGTGATTGAACCAAGGAACTGATAAAGACTGCTTGAACTATTAAATTATTAAACTGATGAACTTTCAAAGGTTCAAAGGTTCATGGTTCAATATAGTTCAAACAATCATCAACCATTGACATCCCCGAAGATGTCAAATTTAAGATAATAAAATATCTGTCAACTTTCAAATAAAGACACATAAATAAGCTTCTCTCAGAGCTCTGCAGAAGGCACCAAGTGGCAACTATGAAAGGTTTTAATGTGTTTTTCTAAATGCAACAGAAGTCACCATGTGTCCCTTATAAAAATTGGTGGAAAGTGCCAAGTGTCAATGTCTGACGTTTCTTCCTTTTGTTTCATTATTGAGTAAGGACTGTGGTGGGCCCTGAGTGAGTTGCTAAGGTAAGCGGAGCACACCAAGTGTCATTGTCTGTGTGAATCCAAATGAGTCCCACATGTTTCTAAAGTGTTTCTAAAAGCTCAGTGGAAGGCACCATGTGTCATCTTTTACATGAATCTCAAAAGATATCTTAAGCTTCTATAAGTTAAATAGATGCTGCCAAGTGTCCTCGCCTATTTCATAGTGGAAAGTGCCACTTGTCCCCATTCCCCTTTTGAAGCTACTCAAGCAAGAAATGTTGTGGGTCTTATTTTCTATAAGTTGGTAAAGTTTTAAAGCAGTGGATTCTGATAGATGTCAAATATGGAACACTCCTAATACAAAGACACAGTAGAAAAGATAGCTCGAGAGCTCAAAATACAGCAAAGAAAAGAGAAACGATGGAGAAAGATCAGAAATATCCACACATGGGATATGTTTCTAGAAGGTGAAATAGCCCACTAGGTGGACATCAGAGAGCATGAACATTCAATGGTGCTACACACATCAGGAAACATATCAGGAAACACATCAGGAAACACATCAGGTGGCCCATATTTAAGACTGACACTTGATTCCAGCATGGCCCATGGACAGAATTTAAAATGTATTGAATGCATTGTAGGCCATTTTTGTGAAACAAAGCACCCAAGTCTTTCTTGGAGCACTATATATTAGACTCTCTCTTATTGTTTTAGAGATCTCTCTCTGTTATCAAAAACAAAGCTCTACCCAAATTGAAAGGCATTACTAAGATTTTGAGCTCAGATTGTTGATCATATTTCGTTATTTGAATAAGAAAACAAGTGACTTTTCAGAATTTGTGCTGAAATAGCTTGGTTGTTGGGGAAATTGTTCTTATGTCTATTTTCTTAATACATTTTTCTGTCCATTTAATTAAATAAGCAGAATTAGTGAAAGTAATCAGGAAGGTGTCCTGAAGCTAGCTGTGGAGAGACTTTGTGTTGCCATAATTATCTTTAGTTTGTATTTTTTGTTTCTATGTAAAAGATCTTGGGATGACTTTGTGCCCTCATTATCCTTCGTATTTCACTCTTTGGTAGTTGAGGTGGAGACTTTGTGTTACATTTCACTCTACTGTGTTACTACACCCTGTTATTATTACTTGTCACTACCTAAAAAGTTTATGTTGTCTACTGAACAACACTCTTGAAAGAAGAGGAATGCCTTATATCATTTCATCAAGATTTATCCTTTAATTGGTAAACATCATCTCTAAAAAAAAGAGAGATGGATGGTGTTATCCTACCCCTGAGTGTTATGTTTAGCTTATTTATAGTAGATTAGCACGCGCGCACGCACACACACACACACACACACACACACACACACACACACACACACACACACACACACACACACACACACACACACACACACACACAGCCCATTCATACTTATAGGGAACCTCCCCTTGATGAGAGGAGATATTTATCCCCCTTTTGATGTGGTAAACCTACACATTTGGCCAACCAATCTTCCTTGTTGTGGTTGATCAGACCTATTTTGCTCATCAGTACACTGGTGAAAATATATTCACCCAACAATTTTTGGTGACTCCACTAGGGACACAGTAATTTTGTGCAATTTGAAGCCTCAAGCTTCAAATTGAAACATCACCTATGTCTTACCCAATATCAGTATAGCCTTATCCATTTATCCCATTATGAAAGAATGAGCTTCTTCAGTGCTTTCCCATTATTAATTTTTCCTTCCAGCTTCATGCCAATAGTTTTTGGTGACTTAGTTGGGGAAGAACACACAGTTTGAAGCCTCAAGCTTCAAGCTAAAGTAGTGCCAGTTCTTTTCCATTTTTATTTTTACACTTTGGCAGATTCACGATATATGTGAAGCTAAAGGGCTAAAGGTATTGTTGACCTTATATTTGAGTTGGTATAGCAAAGTAATTTTGATCTGTTTCCTTCACCATCTCACCTCCAATAAAATAGGAGCTTTCCTCCTACTAAGTCAAGTCTCCATTACCAGGCAAAGCATCTATTTATGCTTTTAATAAAGCTTTGTCAATACTTACCCCTCTAAGATTTGTTATTCCACATTTCCATAGTCATACAATGGCAATTCAAGGCCCTTGGGGTAACTCTTTTGGCCCACTCAATTTAACTTCACCTCTACATGAGCTACCATGCAATTCAAGGAAAAATTTCCCCAAGTTCTATGGTGATGGGAAGGTTCATCCTAATGAACATATTGTAGCCTTCAGCATAGCCTGTGGTGTAATAGGTGTGGAGTATGAGGATGTAGCAGTTAGGTTGTTTATAAAAACTTTACAAGGTGCTGCTGCAGACTGGTTCTATCATCTATAGGCCCAGACTGTGACTGATTGGAACACTCTCAAAGCTAAATTTGAAGCCAAATTCAAGCTTGTATAAGATGCACATGCCCTGCTGGCTCAATTCACACAAATTAAGAAGGAGCCTCATAAACCAAAAAGAGATTTCATAGCAAAGTTTGACAAGTTGAGGAATAGGATTCCTACAATTGCTCAGCCTAAACCTAAGAATCTCAAATATTTCTTCATCAACTCTCAGCTGCCTGAAGTGAGTTTTCTACTAAGACATGCTGGCCAAATAGACCTTGCTATAGCTCAATATTTGGCTACTGAGGTAGAAGATGACCTTATCTTGGCAGGAAAGATAAGGAGAGATCCTAACAGAAGTAAATCTTCTTCATCTTCTAAATATCCATCTACAGATACCACTGATCTAATGGTGTAGAAGCTGGCAAATGAGTTGTTAGCTCTCAGGAAGCAAATGGCATAAGAGATATCTTCAACTCCTTCGTACAAATATATGCCAAGGGGGACATTCCCCAATCAATCATACCAAGGCAATGCTGCCAAGAATCAAGGATAATCAAACCATCTTCCTCCCCCATAGGGAAAACCTATCATTGAAGCACCCCCAACCAATTTAGTAGTTGGATATCTCGAAACAGAATCTAATTTCTCAATATAGCCTTAATTAAACCAAGAAAATGATGTTAATCTCCTTAAAAAAAGCCAAGAAGAATTAGCTGGCAACTCCAACATTGGTTTCTTGAATTACTAGGATGAACCCAAAGATAAAGGTAAAATAGTTGATGGATCATATGCTGTATTCACCCAGTCTCAGAATCAGTCAACCCAACAAGCTGATAAAGGAAAAATAGAGAAAAGTTCTCAGCCTATAATTTCAATTGCCAAATGAGGAACTTCTTTGCCTTTCCAGCCAAAGGACCCAGTGAATAATAAAAAGGTAAGTACATCAAGCATTCCTCCATCTTCAACTTCAATTCCACAGACTAGTACCACCCCTCCTAAAAACTAAAAAGATAAACTACCTTCCTCTTTTCCTAGTCCATTTCAGTCATTTGACATAATTGACCATGTCAAGAAGACCAAAATTCAAATGTCTAAATTTGAATTCTCGCAATCCAATCCTGATCAGTTGGATAGGTTAGTTCAGTGTGTGAAGAATAAAGTTGTCCCTATAAGACAAGATGTTAAAAAAGTAACTCATGATCCCCCAAGGAACATGTCCATCCCAAATAATCTTGTCATTACTCCTCCAGCTACCCCTGGGAAAATAGAGCCTTTCTATGTTTTCTTGTTGATAAATGGTTACAAACTGAGCAATTACATCATAGACTCAGGTGCATATGACAATGTCATGCCTGCCAAGGTGGTAGAATCTCTTGGACTCATGCTAACCAAAAATTTTGGGAGATGTTTCTCCATGGAGAACAAATAAGTACCTCTGCTATGACAAATCAAGGATGCCCAATTTGCATTTGTAGCATTCTCAGACAAAAGAATCAAGATGATAGTCCTAGTGGCTGATGTTCTAACCTCATACGAAATTCTTCTAGGGTGAAATTTATGCAAGGATGTTGGTGGAGAATTGAGCATGGACTTGTCTGAAGCAAGGATCCCTGTCAAAGGCATTATGCAGAGTCTACTTCCTGAAAAAGAATCAAAATATGTTGTCACTCAGACATTAGCGCCTGAAGCCCAAATTCTGTTTGAGTCTTCAAGCATAGGTAACTATTTTTTGACCATAGAAGATACTCATATTTTAGCTAATAAAACTCCCAAAAATGACAGTCTAAAAATTAGTTCAAACGAAATAGTAGAAGACATGATAGAGCACAATGCAAATGCAGAAGAATTCCCCCTTTCAAGCAAAGAGAAATTTGAGAAAGGATCAGATTCAAATAATGTTTAGATCCTTGAATTTGATGGCATTAATTCTTCTACCAGCTCAGGGGCTGGGATTGTGTTGATAGCTCCTCAAGGAGATATTTTTACTTCTTCATACAAGTTATAGTTTAATAACACCAACAAAACTGCTAAGTAGGAATCTCTATTGCTTAGATTGAAGGCTACTCGAGATAAAGGCATTAAACTCCATGCCAAAGGAGATGTTGAATTGGTGGTTTTTCAAGTAAGGAACCTGTATCAAACCAAAAATGAGAGATTACACCATTACTGTAATCTAGTCTAAAATCAAATTTAAAGTTGTGATGCTTTCAACATCTTTGTCATACCTAGAGAATTTAATGACAGAGTTGATGCACTAGTTGTTTCAATAACTCTCTTAGTCCCTCACCTAGACTTTATAAGAGACAAGTACACCATCGAGCTAGTCTTCCAACCAAGTGTACCTGATAATACCAACATTGGTAGGTATTTAACAATGACAACCAAATCATTGCCTTTTTAGAGCAAAAAAAATAGCTTCAAACAACTTCACTTCGAAGGTAGTAAGCTCCAAAGACTTGAATCAGATCCTAAAATGAACTCAGATGTAGATGAAGAATTCTTGTAGCTAAAAGGGAATAAAATTCCCAAAGGACTAGTTTCTCTTGAGAAATTGTTTGACAAGCATGACAAGTTCATCAAATAGCAACAAATGGATTCAAGCTCCTCCCAGGGTTTGATCCGATAAATTTGGGTACCAAGAAAAATCCCAAGATGGTGAACATTAGAAAGTGTTGTACTCTAGAGGAGAAACTCAAATTTATTGACCTACTTCACCATTACATGGATGTTTTGGCGTACTCTTATGATGATCTAAAGTCGCTCAAGCTTGAGGAAATTCACCATGAAATTCCTCTCAAGGATGATTTGGTACCTTACAAGCAAAAATCTAGGTAGTACAATCTAAAGATATCAGGTACTATTCTATCAAAAATACAAAAAATGTTGAATGTTAGGATAATTTTCCCAATCTATCATTCCACATGGATTGCCAACATAGTCCCTGTGAGGAAGAAGAATGGTGAAATTCACATCTATGTGGATTTCAAGAATCTGAATCAATCATCTTTAAAGGATAACTATCCTTTGCCCATCATGGATCAAGTGCTTCAGACAGTGACCGGCTCAGAGATGTTATCAATGCTAGATGGCTTCTCAAGATACAATCAAGTTGAAGTTGGTGAAGCAAACCAGCACAAGACTACCTTTACCACACCTTGGGGCACCTTTGCATATCAAAGGATGCAATTTGGCCAGATAAATGTTGGTGTTATTTTCTAGAGAGCAATGGACCTTGCTTTTAAAGACAAAATGGGTAAGTTCATTATGGTATACCTTGATGACTTGACCATTTTTTCCAAGCATTGCCGTGACCATGTGCACCATTTGTAACAAGTGCTAGAATGCTGCCACCAAAATGGCATTTCTCTTAACCCCAAGAAGTCTATTTTTGAAGTGACAGAAGGAAAGCTTCTCAGACACATTATATCCTGAGAAGGCATAAAGATTGACTCAAAGAGATTCAAATCCATTCAGGAGCTTACTATGCCCACAAGTAAGACTTCATTTCATTCTTTCTTTTGAAAGGTGAATTTCTTACGAAGATTCATTCCTGAGTTTGCTGAGAAGACTCATCATATTTTGGATATGATGAAAGGAAAGGCCACTTTTAGCTAGATTGAAGAAGGCAAATTGGCATTCCAGAATATTAAGACAACCATTGCCCACACCCCAATTCTAGTTTGTCTAGATTATATCAAATATTTCATGATGTATAGTTATGCTTCTGAGCACACACTTTCAGTGATTTTTGTTCAATAGAATGAAGAAGGTGTGGAATCTCCCATATCCTTCATGAGATGTCCTCTTAAAGCTCATGAGATGAATTATTCAAACATAGAGAATCATGCCTATGCGGTGGTCAAGGTAGTAAAGCATTTTCGCTTTTACATTTTGAATTCCCACACTACCGCCCTAGTTCCTGATACCACAGTTAAATCCATATTAACTTAGTAAGAGTTTGGAACCAAAAAGGGGAATTGGATTGCAAAAATCTAGGAGTTTGATCTAGTTATCAAACCAATGAAGCTAGTGTGGGGTAGGGGCCTTTGTCAATTGATTGTTGACAATAGACCTGAAGAAGCAGGGCATGAAGAAAAAGAATTAGAAGACACGCCAACAGTCCTCTTTGTCTCCACCATGAATGAGTGGTATTCAAGTATTGCTCATTTCCTTATGGTGAGTGTCCTACCCACCTATCTCATAAGGAAAAGAGGACTGTTAAATTGAAAGCTACCAATTTTGTTCTCTAAGACAATGGCTTGTACAAGAGGAGCCTTGATGGAGTGTTCCTTCACTGCATGGATAAAGTGCAGTAGAGAAAACTTCTAGAATCCTTCCACAATCTAGCCTATGGAGGACATTTTTTTTCTCTTGTAACTACCCACAAGATTCTTAGAGACAGGTATTACTAGCCTACTTTTGTTTCAATATGCATACAAATGGGTACAAAAGTGTGAACTGTGCCAACAGTTTGTTGGAAGACCCAAGTTAGCTGCCCTGCCTCTCAAGCCAATAATGATAGAAGAGCCATTTCAGTAATGGGGAATCGATTTCATTGGTGCTATAAACCCATCTTCAAGTGTTGGACATGATTATGTCCTCATAGCCACAAATTACTTCACCAAATGGGTGGAAGAAATTCCAACCGAACATGCTACTTCAGAAGTAGTATGCAATTTCCTCAAGGAGAACATCATTTCCAAGTTTGGGGTCCTAGCCAAGATTTTGATTGACAATGTAGCATATTTCTCTTCACATGAGATTACTCAGTTCTAATTTTATTATGGGATTACCCTCTCCCACTCCTCTAATCATTTCCCACAAGGAAATGGCCAAGAAGAATCAAGTAACAAGAATCTGGTGACCATCATCAGGACGCTGGTAGATGACAACCAACAAACTTGGCACAAATCATTATTTGATGCTTTATGGGTAAATAGAATTATGCCCAAAAGGGCGATATGTATGTCACCTTTCCAACTTATGTATGGTCTCAATGTAGAGATACCAATCACCCTGGAGTTGCCAGCATTGAACTTAGAAAAGGTGATCGAAGATCAGACATATGAAAGCTCCATTGACAAGAGAATCATGTGCTTAACTGAGCTAAATGAGCAGGGAACTATGGTGGTGGACCGAATTACACAGCATCAAATTTTAGTGAAGAAGCTCTTCGACCAAAAAATAGAAAACCATAATTTTTAGATTGGTGATCAAGTTTTATTATGGGATAAGAGAAGAGAACCAAAGGGAATGCATGGGAAATTTGATTCCCTATGGAAAGGCTCATTCACTATCCATGAGCTCGATGGTGAGAATAGTTTTCTATTGAAGTACCAAGATGGCACACCCTTTTCTCTGCCTCATAATGGGCAGCATCTGAAGCACTTCAACTCTTGAAGTATCAGATAAGATTACCTATACATATGCATATTTGTATAATATTTAGTTTTATTTTGTGCTTTTCATTTTCATTTTTGGTGCCTTTCTTTTTGGATATCATGACTTCATAACCCAATGGCACACTTCAAGGCACTGGAGATTCTGGTTTCTACTTCCCTTAGCTGTTCCAAGTCTTCAACTGAAAGAAGTTCCCCAACTGGAGCTAGCTGTTGTTCCCAAAATCTATCACTCATTTTTAAGACAACATATAAACTATTTTGGTCCTACATGACCAAAATTCCCTCTTCACTTCTAAAAATTTTTTTTGGGCATTCAAATTCTCCATTTTTTAAGCTTTTTCAGCTAACAAACTCTACAAGTTCATTTCTATAGACTCTTTAGGCTTAAATATATGGATTTTATAGGCGTAAATCTATGGACTCAGTTCTACAGACTCTATAAGTTCATTTATATGAACTCTGTAAGTTCGTTTCTATGGACTCTATAGAAAAGGAATAAATTTCCAACACTTGGGCATTTTTAGGATAGGTTTAACACCTTGGTTCAACTAAAAATGTTCTTTGCCAAGCTTCAAACAAAGGATTGAACCATTGAACCATTGAACCCCACTTCCAAAAGGTTCAAAGGTTCAATGACATTAGCAAGCTTAAAGAGTTAAGCGCTTCGTCAAAAGTTTAGTTGCTTCAATAAGTTCAAAGGCTTTGAAGAAAAAAGGAATGAACCATTGAACCTTGAACCAAATTGGTTCAATGGGTTCAACGGGTTCAATTAGTTCAATCAGTTTGAAAAGACCAAAACACTTAGCGAAAAGAAGAAGGCTTGAACCGTTGAACCTTGAACCAAAAAAATGCTCAAAGGTTTAAAGGTTCAACGAGATTGGTTCAAAGGGATCAGTTTAAGTGGTCAATTAAATGAGTGAAACAAAAGATTAAACTATTGAACCATTTAACTTTGAACCAAAAAGGGTTCAATGGTTTAAAGGTTCAAGGGTTCAATGCAGTCAGTTTAAAGGAGTGCCCCAAAGCCAAAAGAATAGGTGCCCTTATGGAGGGTAGGAAACATTGGTTCAAAGATAAATAGAAAGCAATGGAACAAAGGATGAACCAATGAACTGATTTAACCTTGAACCAAAAGAGTTCAAAGTTCAAAGGTTCACAGGTTCAATGGTTCAAAGGAAGCACCAGACAAAGGAAGGACGCAGATGATTCCAGAGACTAGTTCAAAGGGATGGTTCAACCAAAGAGTAAAAAAGTGATTAAACCATTAAACCTTGAACCAAAAAAGGTTCAAAGGTTCAAAGGTTCACTGAGATTGGTTCAAAGCGATTGGTTTAAATGGTCAATTGAATGAGCGAAATGCAAGATTGAACTGTTGAACCGTTGAACCAAAGTTGGCTCAATCGGTCGGTTCAAGCGGTCGATTCAAAGGAGTGCCCCAGTGAACCAAGGCCAAAGTGCCCTTGTAGAGGACAAGGAACATTGATTCAAAGATCAAAGGAAAATCCTGAAGGAAAGTGATTGAACCAAGAAAGTGATTAAACCAATAAAATGATTGAACCAATAAAGTGATTGAAACAGGGAAGTGATTAAACCAAGGAACTGATAAAGACCACTTGAACCATTGAATTATTAAACTGATGAACTTTTAAAGGTTCATGGTTCAATATAGTTCAAACAATCATCAACCATTGACATCCCTATGGATGTCAAATTTAAGATAATGAAATATCTGTCAACTTTCAAATAAAGACACAAAAATAAGCTTCTCTCAGAGCTCCATGAAAGGTACCAAGTGGCAACTGCAAAAGGTTTTAATGTGTTTTTCTAAATGTAGTATAAGTCACCATGTGTCCCTTATAAAAATTAGTAGAAAGTGACAAGTATCAACATCTATTATTTCTTCCTTTTGTTTCATTATTGAGTAAGGACTGTGGTGGGCCCTGAGTGAGTTCCTAAGGTAAGTGGAGCATGCCAAGTTTCATCATCCATGTGAATCCAAATGAGTACCGCATGTTTCTATAGTGTTTTTAAAAGCTCAGTGGAAGCCACCATGTGTCATCTTCTACATGACTCTCAAAAGATATCTTAAGCTTCTATAAGTTAAATGGATGCTGCCAAGTGTCCTCACCTATTTCACAACAGAAAGTGCCACCTGTCCCCATTCCCCTTTTGAAGCTGCTCAGGCAAGAAATGTTGTGGGTTCCATTTTCTATAAGTTGGTAAAGTTTCAAAGTAGTGGACTATGATAGATGTCAAATACGGAACACTCCCAATACAAAGACACAGTAGAAAAGATAGCCTGAGAGCTCAAAATATAGCAAGGAAAAGAGAAACGATGGAGAAAGATAAAAAATATCTGCACATGGGATATGTTTCTAGAAGGTGAAATAGCCCACCAGGTGGACATCAGAGACAACAAACATTCAATGGCATGGCCTATTTTTTTGCATTAAGTAAAGTAAATGAACAGCTGTGCACACATCAGGATACATATCAGAAAACACATCAGGAAACACATCAGGTGGCCCATATTTAAGATCAACACCCAATTCTAGCATGGCCCATGGACAAAATTTAAAATGTGTTGAATGCATTGTAGGCCATTTTTGTGAAACAAAGTGCCCAAGTCTTTCTTGGAGCACTATATATTGGACTCTCTCTTATTATTTTAGGGAGATCTCTCTGTTATCAAAAACAAAACTCTACCCAAATTGAAAGGCATTACTGAGACTTTGAGCTTAGATTGTTGATCATATTTCATTATTTGAATAAGAAAACAAGTGACTTTTTAGACTTTATGCTGGAATAGCTTGGTTATTGGGGAAATTGTTCTTATGTCTATTTCCTTAATACATTTTTTTGTCCATTTAATTAAATAAGCAGAATTAGTGAAAGTAATCAAGAAGGTGTCCTGAAGCTGGCCGTGGAGAGACTTTGTGCTGCCACAATTGTTTTTAGTTTGTCTATTTTCTATTTTTGTGTAAAGGATCTTGGGATGACTTTGTGCCCTCATTATCCTTTGTATTTCACTCTTTGGCAGTTGAGGTGGAGACTTTGTGCTACATTTCATCCTGCTGTGTTACTGTGCCCTATTACAATTACTTGTCACTACCTAAAAGGTTCCTATTGTTTGTTGAACAACACTTCTAAAAGAAGAGGAGTGCCTTCTATCATTTCATCAGGATTTATCCTTTGATTGGTGAACATCATCTCTGAAAAAAGAGAGATGGATGGTGTTATCCTACCCTTGAGTGTTATTTTTAGCTTATTATAGTAGATTAGCATATATATATATATATATACATATATATATATACATATATATATATACATATATATATATATATATATATATATAGCCCCTTCATACTTATAGGGAACCTCCCCTTGATGAGAGGAGAGATTTATCCCCCTTTTGATGTGGTAAACCTACACATTTGGCTGACCAATCTTCCTTGTTGTGGTTGATCAGACCTATGTTTCTCATCAGTACGCTGGTGACAAAATATTCACCCAACAAAATATTATGCATATATTAGATCAAACATTTAGAACACAACATGGGGACTATAATTTATATACCTTGAGCTAATTGATTATGTTACATCATATGAGATTACTCACCATTATACATTTTCTAATGATGAATCTATATAATAATAATTGGGAACTAATGTGAATTTATTGACATATGATCATAAAAATGGATTCCCTTCTACATTAAACAACCATGTTTGTTTTGGGGAAAGTGAGCACTTACATAGTGATGACAAAATTACATTGGATAGTTTGGGTGTATAACCTATTGCACCTTATATGGAAGGTAGATTAAATTTATTTAATGAAGACCCGATTGATATTAGCATTAGCATTGGTGACTCACTAAATAATTTAAGTTTAGGTTCCTCATCAACTTTTAAAGATAACAAGGTCTGTACTAAGTTATAAAAGTAATACCAATAATTTTTTACATGGTCATATGTTGATATGCCAGGTGTTTCCTCATCTATCATATTACATAAACTAGTTGTGAATTTTGATGCTAAATCTATGAAACAAAATATTATAAATATGCATCCTAAATTCACTTTATTGGTTGATGAGGAAATCTAAAAGTTACTTGATGCTTGTATTATTAGCCCTATCAATTATTTCAATTGTATTTAAAACATTATTTCAATTGGAAATCCAATAAAAGGCATTCACATTCATATTTGTTTTTAATATATAAATAAAGCATTCCCTAAGAATGAATTCCCATTACCTAATATCGATATGACTATTGATTCTATAGCTAGGCATGATATTGTTTCTTTTATGTATGGGTTTTTTTATTAAAACCAAATAAATATCAAATAATAACCAACATAAAACCATATTTACAACCCATTATGTGTAGACACTGAAATTAAGTCAATAAATGCTTGAAAATATTGGTCTTTGACATTTTTATCTTGCTTGGCCAACTCTCCATTCTAAAAACCATTTATCTACATGAGAGCATTTCAAGTATTTAAATTTCAATGAATATATTATAGACTTCCCTAATTTGTTCTTAAACAACCTGTTTCAATATACACTTCATCACTAATTTAGTTTCATAAACATATGTCCAATTTGGACAAGTGCATACTAGGTAGAGAGGGGTGCACTATGCACTTGTCCACTAGTGTATAATTATTGCATGTTCTCCAATGACTATTATTTCAATATGGAATTCTTCCTAATAGCTCTCCCACATAATCCATAAGGTTGTTATAAAAAACAATTCAAATATTATCCTATAAGATCACATCAAGTGTCTCACATAAAAACCCCCTTAGTTAATCTCTATCACTCTTTTGCAAAGGAAATTTCAAAAGCACTTATCTATTCAAAAAATAGCCCCAATAAAATTATTATATAGAAATATAATCATTAACCAAGTTAACATTATTTTATTATAGGTTGAGGCCATCCTTTGTCAAACATTCTAATCAAATTTGATGGTTGTATTTGTTACATTTATATGATCTTCCCCATAGGGAGAACTATATCAGCCTGAGCTCCATAAAAACTATAAAAGTAACACTCAGTCAATAAGAGTTTTTCTGAGGATAGCTTCACCATATCCCACTTCCCCATTTTCCCCTTTACATTTGATCTATTTGTTCCTTGTGTACGCTAGGTTTTTTTCTCTTGTAGGTTATCTAAATGTCAAATTAAATATCACACATAAAGATTTTACCTATAGACATAGGCAAACAACCTCAAACTTTTAGATTTGATGCACATTCAATATAGACAAAGTCATAGTAGTGGATAAAAGTGTAGTACAAACCTAACTGGATACTGTGCACTTATCCCAACATAAAACTAAGAATTTTTTAATTAACACTAGGTTTGTAGGTCTTGTTAAGTAGTTTTACACAATCACTGTTAGCAAAGGCATAACATAGTTTGCATAGATATTTTTCAAGCACATATCTCTACCCATAACCCTAGTTTCTATATTTATCAATTTAAAATTTCTATAAATTTTGTATATCATTATATTTTATAGTAGGATGCATTATTTATCTCTCTTAGATTATATTTCAATTTTACAATACTTTAGAGTTAATCTCCACACTTAATTCTAAGGGTAAACATTAAGAAATATTTTGTTTTATGGTCATGCCTTATAGGTTGAAAACCTAAGAGATACTTATTAAAGAGTTGGATACATATATTCCATGATTACATGCATGACATCCTAGAGGACTATGTCAATGACATCTTGGGAAATTTTAGAAAAGGGGATTATCATGTACAAGATTTGATAAAAATATTTGAATTTTTGAGATAATGTGGTAAGGTTAAATCCTAGGAAATGTGTCTTTGAAGTTACAATAATAATTATTTTTTTTTCATACTTTCTAAGAGAGGTATATAAGTATATCTAAATAAATTTAAAGTATTTATTGAATGCCTCTTATTAAAAGTGTTAATCAATTAAGAAGTCTACAAGGAAAAAATTCAAACTTGAAATGACCTAAAAATAATAATTTTTTTAGCATCCCTTATTTCAGAATTTACAGTAGAAGGTGAAATGGTTTATGACCTAAAACTTGGTTTTACATGACCTATTACCATGTTTATGTACATGTAACCCTGAGTCAGGGTAATTACCCCTAGAATATTCTATAGGGAAGGTTATTTATCTAGGGAGATCATTATGAAATTCAAGGTGTATCAATATGCGATCCATAATGATATATCTAGAATTGCATGGTAGCAAACACCTTCCTAATAGGACCACCTAAGTGTCCTTATCCTACCTAATCATTTGACATCTAATAAAACTTGGTATAGGCTATAGTAGTCAACTTGCCCTTATTCAAACTTGGGATAACTAAGTCAAATACTTAAGTTATCAGTGTTATTCAAATGTTAGAGATGAAATAGGAATTTACTTCTAAGTCAAGTTCATAACATTTTTAAATCTAATTCAAGCAATGCTACTAATTTTAACTGATTTATAAATTGAACTATGCCTATACACCCTTAAGATGCAATTGAATGTTTATGTACTTGATATATGTGAAAAGTCATAATGGTACTTGTATAAACTAAAAAATCATACACTATGTCTCTAGATGTCGCATTACCCTTTAATTTACCCCTTGGCCCCCCTTTGATTATATTATTCCTTAAACACACCCTTTCACCCATTTAGATAATTTAATTATTTAATTAAATTAGTTAAATCCTATTTCCACCTCACCTACCCAAACCCATGACTAACCTATCGACACCTAACCTAAAGACCATTCCTACCCTAACATTTAATGTCTTAACTTCCTAAGACTTCTTCCTCATGCATCCCAATGCACCCCTTTAATAACCTTAGATAATTTTCTAACCTCTCAACTACCAATTGTAAGTGAAAATGGCCAATTTCCTAACCTTTTCTCTTTGACCATCGATGGTCGACCCTTGATTGATGCTAGTTGACCAAGACTGATGATGGTTACATAAAACTAGCCCAAGACCCATGCTCAAGAGCGAAAAGGATGGAAGACAGAATGGGATTACTCAAGGTAAGAAGGAAACAACTCGTAGAGAACCAAAGTCAAACCAGAAGTAGTGTAGAGAATCAACAAGCACTTCATCATCCTAACACAAAGGATTCAAGTATTGTCACTCTACCGGTATAGCTCTTGGCTCTCAAATAACTTTACCTTCACTTTGAGTCTTGTTCAAGCTAAAAACACCAACAAGATAAGTGGTTGGTTCTTATTTTAAAGGTTTAGTTATTTATCTTCAATAGTTTAAATCTTTCAACCACCTTTGCCTCTCTCCACACCTTTCTTGTGGCAAACTTCTCCACTCCAAACATTGCCCCTTCCATCAAACATCCACTAACCACTCTCAACCATTTAAGTGTCCAATCCCTAACCTAAGCATCTCTAAGGCTCCCTCTTACCTCCACAACCATTAACCCACCTCAATCAACCCATAAAACCCCTCTCTAACCTAACCCAAGTCCATTCTACCTAGAACCAACACCTTATCAAAACCTATAGTGACTGCTAGTGGTCACCTTTCAACCAACAATGATCATCCTTGACCACCAATAGTCATAACTTAATTAATGACAATCAATGTGTAACTTATTTCACCCAAAATAGCAAGCTAAAATCACATATTCACCTCAACCAAAAGGCCTATTTATTAACCTTTGTCACTAAAAAGACTCAATAATAACAACTTGAACCATACCATAATAATTTAACATTTATCTTTAATGTTATTTTGTTAAAACAAGCATTTCTTTTGAAAAGTATTTATTTCATTTACAATTAGATACTTTCATTAATTCATGGAACCTTTCTTATCAATACTTTTCTTAACATTAACTTATCTAAAGGTGGACTAATAACCTCCAAGGAAGTCATGTGCTTCTTGGATATAACTCATGCTAGGAAATCCACCCACCTACCTTACTAATCAACCATTTCATAGTGTCTTTCCTATCTGTGGGTCATCCTCCCAAGCCAAAGAGGAATATCTACAACCATCTAGATTATAGAGCAAAAACCACATCTAGGTATTTCTACCACACCCTTATTTAATTTTATTTTTGTCTTCTAAAAGGAAAATAAATGAAAAAATAGTGAAATATTTTGGCATGCCCAATGGGACCCTTGAGTCTTTTCTTCATTTCATAGTTTGCATTTAGGTGTTTTTATTCTTATTTTATGCTCTTTTAAATGAAATTAAAATTTATTTTGGGATTAAAATTAACCTTTCATACATTTATTGTTTGTATAATTAGCTCACATAGCTTAAATTAATCAAGTAAATTAACTATAGCCTCACTTATTTATACACACAAGACCAAACCACTTACACCAAATCATACATCAAAAACTTGACATAAGGACCAAATAGGATTTCACCACCTAGTGGTAAACCTTCACCCATTGGATATCCCACTTGGACATCATTATCGAGGAGAAAAATCAAAACTTAGTTCTCTGATTGAGTATAATCTTTGGCATTTGGTATATCTTGGCTAAGCACCTAACACCCTTATCATTACAGTGTGTGAAGTGAGGGGGTAGGCCCCAATATCAAGCCATGTATCATTTTCAATACATAACCCTTTATGCTTAAACTCTCTAAAACCATACTTATATTTCTTATTTAGTACCTGTTTCAAAATCAAATTGAGTCACACAATTTTAACTTAAGGTATAAGCCACAAGAGAGATAAAAATAACCTTAGGATTTAATGTGCTTTAGTGTGTTTTTTATCTTCTTTGAATTTTCTTGTCTTCTCTTTTTTTGAGTTGTGAGTAATATAACTCCCTTTGGAAATATTCCACCACCTTTCCTTCATCCACCTCATCTCCATTTCCTTATTCAATGGGGAACACTACTATATTTTTTCCAAGAGATCCTAACTTGTTAAACTCCTAGAAGATAACCCTCTTGCCTTAGAGTGTTAAATTACATCAAGAGCCACTTGTTATCCCAACCTTACCTATAACCAACCTGACCTTACTTATAACCAACCTAACCTCACCTACAACCAACCCAATCTCACCTATAACCAGTCTCCCCTTACCTACAATCAATCAAATTTTAGCTACAACCAACCAACAACCTCCCAACGCTTATTTGACCATTGTCATAACCCACCTCAACTAAAACTATCTCAACCTCACAAATCTTTGGACTACATAGCCCGACCATCGTATCAACCTTATCAACCTTTATACTACCTACACCAAACATCATATCAATTACATAAACCACCTTTGTGGCAACTCTCTTTATCTTAAAACCAAGACTTGGTATACCCCTTGATCAAACTAACAACTATCAACCAAATTTTTTAAACCAACCTATCCTATCAAACCAACCTATCTTACCAAACTTTTCAAACCATCCCACCTTATCAACCTTACCTACCTTATCAAATTTATCAACTTTATCAAATCAGCCCACCTTACCCACCTTATAAAACTTATTCAACCAACCAACCCCATCAAATCAAACCAACAACTATCAACTAACCTTTTCAAACCCACCAATTTTATCAAACCTACCCAACATATTAAATCAACCAAGCATATCAAGTCAATCCAACTTAGTCAACCAACCAACTTCATCAAACTAGCCAATTAGATTGCAACCTCAAAAGCCATTGATGCACCCTCTTCCTAGGCAATACACCCCATTAGGGAAATCATATGCCTTAATCCTTGATAAACTCTTGGAGGCTTCTATCATTAGACTTCCTCAAATCAAACCCTTTAAGTTGTTCTCTTCCAAAACCAATTTGGTTTATAAAAGATGAGTTTTGTGCTTATCATCACACAAATGGACACGTGATAGACATATGTAGGTCTTTTAAGATGTTTGTCCAAAACCTTATCGATCAAAAAGAGGTTCCAAAGGATATTATCTATGTTCACCCCAACCTATCCTTGAAAGTATTCAATCATTCAATCATTAAACCTCTTCCTACACTAATTATTGTGAAAACCCATAATCAAATTGTTCAACACAATGAGGTCCCTTCATTAGATTTGGTACCTAGTGAACCTATAACTAAGTAAACCATAATAGAAACCCCAACTAATCTAATTGTTGACCAAGTGTAACCTTCCTGACTTCCTTTTTTTGTCATCACTAAGGAAGAATCAAATTTAATCCAACCACTTGTTGACCAAGTGAAACCTTCTCAACTTTCCTTCAAAACCATAATTATGGAAACCAACCTACCTCTTCCACTTCCCCTTTTAGTGGATCAACCTCCAACCAACCTACTTCTTCCACCTCCCATTTTAGTGGAGCAAACCCCATCTCAAACCACCTTACCTATAATCAATCCAACTTTGCCTCAAACCAACCTAACCTAAACCACAACTAAATCAATCCAATTCCTCTGTAACCTACTCATTTTCATTTCCCTAATGACATTGTCTTTGATTTTATTCCCTTTAGAACGTGGTCAAATCTTTGTCACCTTACCTCACCAAACAAATAAATAAACCTAACCAACAAACCAAATAAACCATCCAGACTATCTTTCTCAACCAATCAAACCAACATCTAAAACAAGTCAATCAAACATGATCAACCCAACCATAACCAACTTATCTATTAAACCAAACCAAGATCAACCCTTCATTCAAGATTTCTTAAATCTTGGCTACCTTTTAATCTAAGCTACCCCTACCTCACCTAAGCTCCCTCATTGGAATAAAAAGACATTCTTATCCAACTAGTCTTTATTCCACTATGGTGTTTCCAACATCATTTCTTGACCCCAAACCCACCTAAATCCAATCCAATAGTGTTTCCCTCACCTTAGCATCATAGAGGAAATCCTGCTTGAACCACCACCTAAAACTTGAACTCTAACTAACAAATAATAACTAACAACCCTTAGGAGGCTGATGAAGTCATCTTCATCCCTCCTAAACCCTCTTTACTAACTAACATCTTCACTTGGAGCCTTTTTTTTCTCAACCATTCATGGAAAGAGCATCTAGGTAAGTATCTCTCTAAAATATTTGACCAAGCAATAACCAAAACATTAACCAATAACCAAACCAAAACAAACCTTAACCTTTTGCCTACCAACATTAACCAATTACCAAACCAACCTTTGGTACTTATTCCTCAACCTACACCTAGCCTAACACCAAACCAACATTAAACTTAAAAAAACCTTAACTTTGACCATATCAATAACCCAAATCAACCTAAACCATAACCAACCACCATCAAGCCTAAAATCCAACTCAAGTCTAACTATCATCACCTAACCAACCTTGCCTCTTGCTTTGTCAATCCAAAATCATTTTCAAGTCTAGTCAAGTGTTATAAAATAAATAGGGGACATCTACTTTCCTTATTGGCATCAACCATTTAAACATACACATGGATCTAGAGCATATCTAAACTTGAACCCCTCAATGATTTGAATTCACATCCATTCTTTTGTTAAACCAAGTTCTTAGTCATCTTGTGTTTATCTTAAGTTTATCCCTTGTTTTTATCCACCTTAATTTCCTTATTTTAAGGACAACTGATTAAAACTAGATCATGTGATTATCCATCATAACCTTAGCCTAATATTAAATATGGGTACCATGGCTCTACTCATGGCATGATTATCATGGTTACTTTTCATCTCTTATAAGATGAACCCCCATGATTTTTGTCACTTAAACCTTTTTTACCCATCATGAGCCTTATTATGCTATGGTTTTGCCTCCATAAAGGAAAACTTGGGCCGATATAGACTAGTCCATGTCTAAACAAATATAGCATTAAATTTGGGATACCAAAGTATCACTTGGGTCATATCTAAAAATATAACATGAAGATTGCTCCCTTGAAGGACAGCTGCCCAAAACTATCAAAATTGCTTAATAAGGTTAATTATTCCCTCAAAAGACAACTATCAAAACAAACAAATCCAAAGCTTAGACCACTCCATTGAAGGATGGCTAAGTTAAACTTTTGTCAATCAAGAAATCACTTGAAAGATTTTTGTATTGATCAGCTTCCCAAAGCCATCAAATAAAAGTATTAAAATACCCTAAGTTAAATAATCAAAAGTCAAAAAAAAAAATCAATCCCAAAGAATTCTTCTATCCACTTTCACATAGCATTTGTAGGCTTCCCACATCGATCAGTCTACACCTAGAATAAGGCATAGACTTATCTATACTAGTTCTTAGGTCACCTATAGAAGGGGCAAACCACCCCCTTAAGAAGGTTACACTATCTATCCATTCACCTTTTGCCTATCATCCACCTCCCTTTTTACCTTCCAAATCAAAGGATTTTGAGCTTACTTGACACTACGTGATCAAGCTACTTCTTTTAACTAATGAACTAACAATAATTCAAAGCATGATAGGGACTTATGTTCATAAACCCACCCATCTTGCCATTTTTGTCTTTTTTAATGGGAGCATTTAGCCTCCTACTTCTACTTTCATGAGTACTTATTGAGGTGTATGTCTTTTTGAATCATTGAAGCCCCAACCACCAATTTTTTCCCCTTTTACAAGAAAAAGGACCCCCTTTACCCAAAATAAGTGGTACACTAAATTATATAACCAATTTGAACACCAACCAACCAATTTTTTTAATATAACCACATTACCACAACCATGCACCTATCAGAGATCAACTTATTCTCTATCAACCTAACCAACCAAATAACCTCAACTTGGTCATTTTGACTCACCTTTCACACTTGTTATGACCAAACTTTGCCTTGGTCATTTTGACTACATTAATTACCTTGCCATACTTAATAATCATGCACTAATTTTACGTATCGACCACTAAAGTACATGGAGCATGACCCTTGTGATCCTGATACCTACCACTATTTTTTTCTTCTCAAGATCACATCTTACTTTTGGATCCCTATGAATACATCAACCTTACCTAAGAGACTTGAGTTTATAGATGTAACCCATATCAATTATGTCTAACACTATGTCTTAGTTACCATATCACTTGTCCTTTTGGTACCAACCTTTATTTACCAACAACCTAAACTATGGAAGCTTAGTCTATGCATGATATATGATATTGTACTTAGTCACATTTTATGTGATCATTCATGCTTAAATACCTAACCAACTAAACCAACCTTGTCACCCACTTATCCATTTGTCAAACCCGTACTTGATTCTACTTCACCTCATTGATTCCTAGTTTGAGAGGGAATACATCCTCCCATACTTGGGGCATCCAACCTTTTAGTAACCATCTAATTTTTTTTTGCAGCTTGTTGATACAAATTATATAACAAAAAAGGGCAAAATATAGACACTAGAAAACTATACACTATAGCTCTAGATGTCTCATTACCCTTTAAACCACCTCTTACCCCCTCTTTGATTATATTTTTCCTTAAACACACCCTTTCATCCATTTACCCCTTTAGCTAATTTAATTATTTAATTAAATTAGTTAAATCTTATTTCCACCTCAACTACCCAAACTCATGACTAACCTATCGACTCCTAGCCTAAAGACCATTTCTACCCTAGCATTTAATGTCTTAACTTCCCAAGACTTCTTTTTCATGCATCCCTTTAATAACCTCAAACCATTTCGTAACCTCTCAACTACCAATCATAAGTGAAAATGGCTAATTTTATCTATTTTGACCTTTTCTCCCTGACTATTGATGGTTAACCCTCGATCGATGCCAATTGACCAAGACCAGTGATGGTTAGATAACACTAGCCCAAGACCCATGCTCAAGAGGGAAAAGGGGTAAAGGACATAATAAGATCACTCAAGATAAGAAGGAAACAACTCTTGGACAACTAGAGTTGAACCAAAACTAGTTTAGAGACTTAGCAAGGACCTCATCATCTCATCACAAAGGATTCAAGTACTATCACTCTACCTGCACAGCTCTAAGATCTCAAGAAATTTTACCTTCACTCTAAAAATTCTCTAAGTTAACAACTACCAATAATAATCTATGTCTGGTTCTTATTTTAAAGGTTTATTTATTTATCTTCAAATTTTTAAAGCTTTAAACCACCTTCACCTATCTCCACACCTTTCTTGTGTTGGAGTTCTCAACTCTAGACACTACCCCTTCCATCAAACATCCACTGACCACTCTCAACCATTTGAGTGTCAATCCTTAACTTGAGCATCTCTGAGGCTCCCTCTTGCCTCCACGACCATTAACCCACCTCAAGCAACCCATAAAACCCTTCTCTAACCTAACCGAAGTCCATTCTACTTAGAACCAACACCCTGTCAAAACCCATAGTGATTGCCAACAATCATCTTTAATTGTTAGTGGTCACCTGCTGACCAATAATGGTCATACTTGAATGCTAATGGTCATACCTTAACTAACGATAGTCATTATGTAACTTATTTCACCCAAAATAGCAACCTAAAAACAAATATTCACCTTAACTAAAAAGCCTATTTCTTAACCTCTGTCACTAGACAGAATCAATAGCAACAACCTGAACCATACCTTAACAGTTTAACATTTATCTTTAATATTATTTTGTTAAAATAAGCATTTCTTTTGAAAATTATTTATTTCATTTATGACTAGATACTTTTATTACTTCATGCAACCTTTCTTATCAATACTTTGTTTAACATTAAATTGTCTAAAGGTGGATTGATAACCTCTAAGGAAGTCGTGTGCTTCTTGGATCTATCTCACACTAGGCAATCCACCCACCTACCTTACTAATCAACCATTTTCTAGTGTCTTTATTATTTTTAGGTCATCCTCCCAGGCTAAAGAGGAGTATCTACAACCATCTAGATTATGCAGCATAAACCACATCCAATTATTTATACCACACCCTTCTTTAAGTTTCTTCTTGTCTTCTAAAAAGAAAATAAATAAATAAATAGTGAAACAGTACTATCCTTAATTTTAGATCATTATACCATGATCTATGGTTATGGGGTCATCATACCTCATGCCTTCAATTTATAAAATAAATTATCTTTTTAAACTAAATTATTGGTTATAATTCTTACCAAGTCAATATTGTTTATGAGTAGATATGATACTTTCAACTTATAGTGGCATCATACTCTTACTAGTCCATCCTATAAATAGTTTTCTAGCGATTTATATTTCTCTAGTATTATTTACGTGTCACTTGGTCATAATTATAATAATAATAAGTTTATGCCACCTTATTTTAAAATAGTAAAATCTATAATCTTTTGTTGAATACATTAACTTTTGAGATATGTTCATGTAGGAATGTCAACACTGATTGTGTTTTCTAATTAACAATTTGACAATCACTACCATGTCATAACAAAAATACTAACATACCTATATAATCAACTTAAGTATGATTTACTATATCCATTAAATAAATTAATTATATCTAAATTAATTCTTAACTGAAGAATTTAGATGGCCTTCCTACAACCCATAAATTAAAATAGTTACTTTTTATTGAGTTGTAACATAAGGAGAATGACATAACCAGGCCATTGTGGCAAAATAAGAGACATAATGTTGTAACTATTTTGACCTAGATTCATTAATGACTAAAAGAATTTAAGGTAAGAGTTATTTTGAAGATGAAACATACTAATTTGACTAGCTATAATTTCATTGAGTAAAGATTAGTAATAAAACTTGTTATACTTATCAATTCGAATTGCCTTTGTTTATCATGATAATAGTTTTAACATAAAACTAAATTAAATCTTAATATTTTAAGCAACCAGTTCTTTCAAATTCATTACTCATTTCATTTGTTTATGCAATACAAATGCATTTTATATCATGCCATTAATTATGAAAATAAAGGATCAACTTCCTACTAATAGTAAGTAAGCTAAAGTAAGATGACAAAATAAACTTGTACAAGAAGTGGAATAATTATTTAATAAGTTTAAAAATAAGTACCATGCTCTCTTATATCAAAATGCACTTGTAGGTAATCCTTAGCAATGAATAAGTGGACTAAACAATTTAAATTACAACAAATGTAAAAATGTAATTGAGAGTTATAAATAGTTTCACCATAATAAGGAGTGTAGTACCAATTAATATAATGACTATCAATTAATGATAATTTATGCAAGAATAGACATGCTTATTAAGTAAGGTACAAAATTTACTCACTTAGCAAATCTTATCTAAATCTTAATTATCTAATTGCAACATATAGTAAACATATGAAGGCACATTCATTTATTCTCTTTAAGTGTCCAAGTTCCCATATAATAAATTATGGTACAAGAGTTAATAAACATTTATAATCATACTGAACAATAAGAACATCTAGGTTCAGTCATATGGACACATTCATAATTAATAGTAACTAATATTCATAACACAATCCAATAATTTAAAACAAAATAATACATTTGAAAGTAAATTTCTAATCCAAATATTTAATAGAGCAAATAAAAAATGTAAGAATTTTTAATCAATACAATTGAAATTTATGATTGTAGTAAGTAATTCCATATGATACAACATAATTAAGGGAAACATCAATCATATACTAGTATTAAATGATTCCATTTAGAATTTTAAACAAGTTAAACTATGCATTACTAAGTATGTTGTATCAACTAAATTAACAATGAATTAATATCACAAAATACTGTAGTCAACAAGAAACTAGTTGAGTAATAAGCATGTGGTCTTCCTTATACAAGCCATCCCCTCCCAACCTATCCTATGTGCCCCATAATTAGTGGTCCTTACCACCCACAACCATCATCTAGGAAGTGGAGTCCAGATTTTAGATATTCTAGAATGTAAGCAAAGACAAAAAATAAAAAGAGCCTTAACTTACAGAAGTTACAACAATGAAAACATCACTAAAATTTCAAATACAAATATTAATAAATAACCTTGGCAACCCTGGTATTCATCTGAAGGAGTTTTAGAATTCAACTAATTATTCAATTGACCTCATTCTTCCCTCATCACATATTCCAGATAAATCAAAATAATAAAAAAATAGAACCCTTCTTCAAATAAGATGCAATCATAAAAAAAAGAATGAGAATTAAAATCATAACAAACTAGCAGGGATTTTAAACATATCATTATTTATTACCAACTAACCAAATATGAACATTTATTCACTTGAAATAGTGTGCCATTGTGACTAAGTTTCTAGATCTGGTTATTACATAGCTAGTTCAAATTTAATATCAAGTAAATCAAAAAATTATTCAAGCTCAGTGATTACAACAAAATAATTTCTTAACCCAAGGTATACTGATGAATAATTTAAATAATTTCTCCATAAAGTGGCATATCAAAGACTAGTAATATACTCAGCCAAATTCATAATACTCCAAGGATCAAAACCCCAAAATACCAACAAGAAGTATTCAACCAAAACCTATAAAAATTTATACATAAAATTTACCAGATCAGTCAAATCAACTTCCTCAAAATCAAAGTCAATGTAGCAACAAAAACCCATGAAATGGTTAAATAAATGACCAAAAATAATGCCTAATACTAAACTAGTTGATTTATTCAAATAGGGTAAATAAATAAAAAGCTAGAGATAATATCATGTTAATATTATGCCAAAATTTTGATTGAACTAGATAGTTTTAAAAACCAAAAAAAATTAAGTAGCTAGAAACTAAATATTTAATAGCCCATTTGAGGAATTAATGTATTTTTTAATAATTTAAATCCATATTCCAACCCTTGCAGGTTTATTAGTAAGTCGTATACTTCTTTATTAACTTGCAAGTAATTTTTTTATATTACTTGCCCTCAAAACTGGAAATGAACACAACATTCCTTGCATGATAAAAATATATTGTAGAACTCACTTGTTTTATTACAATTTAGTGGAAGAGAAAACAAATGTTTTTGCTTACTTTCCCTTTACCAATCCCTCATTTTATAGCCTCAACCCTAAGAAGTTTGATTCTCTCTCCAGACATGATTTTGGAAGAGAAAAAAATGTTTTTGCTTACTTTCCCTTTACCAAGCCATCTTTTTATAGCCTCAACCCTAAGCAGTTTGATTCCCTCTCTAGACATGATTTCTATGCCCCCCAAATCTTCTCCTTGATACTGCCATGCCCTTACCATTTCCATTTCTTCCCTAGCCTTCTCTACACCTCCCTCTCTCTCTCCTCCTCAACTACCCCCATCAACAAAATAAGAAAAATGGCATTGGAGGTCAAGCTAAGTTCCTCCCAATTCCATCAAAATTAATGCATGATTAGATTTTTAAATGACCCAACAAATTTACATTGATAAGTTTTTTATTTGGGTCAAAGGTCTATGAACCTGTTGTGTTGTAGAGCCTATTTCTAAAATTACAATGTATTTTCAAATACTGTACATTTTAAATGTATTGTACACTCTATATGTATTCTCATCAATGTTCAAGAAACCATTGTGAATTGACTTTGCCCATGGTTTTGGTACTCATTATTTTGTAATACCGCTTTGTTGATGTATTATGTATAGATAGATATTTTGTAGGTAACACAACATGGAAAATAAGGTTTTGAGAAGGAAGAATAGAGTGTATGAATTTAGGTGTGAATTTAGGAGGATTTATTGAGCACAAATCCAAACAATATTTGTGCATTATAATTGTGAAGATAGATCTGAGAGTGATTATACTTTGGTGGCTTGTAATAAAATTTGAGCAAGTGTTTTTTGGTAGTTGTAGCTCACATTGGGTGAACCATGTTAAATTTGGTCTTTTTATTATACATGTTAATTTTTGTTCTTTATGCATCTCTAATCATATCTATTGTTATAATTCTATGAAATTATTCTATAGTGATTTATGTATTTATTCCAAACAACTGGTATCAAATCTTTAGGTTGTATTTGTTGAAGTGTTGAATCGTAAGAAGGGTTATTAGTTCAAATGGGAGATATGGTTGATGATCACATATCAAAGGTTAAAAATTTCAATAGATAGAACTTTGGTCTATAGAATATGTAGATGGAGAATTACCTCTATTAGAAGGACCTCCATACTCCACTGGGAGGAAAAGTAAAGCAACCAATGAGTATGACAGATGAGGCTTGGGAGATGCTTGATAGGAAAGCACTTAGGGCCATTAGGTTATGCCTTGAATTTGTAGTCATGTTTAATATATCATAAGATAAGACCATGGAAGGTCTCATGAATGCATTAGGGAAGCTATCTGAAAAACCCTCTACTTCTAATAAAATATTTTTAATGAAAAAGTTATTTAATATGAAGATGTCTAAAAATAGTTTAGTTATTGATCATCTAAATGAATTTAATACGATTGTATGTTAAATTTTATAAAAATTGATTTTGATGATGAATTTAGGGCTTTACTTATTGTGTGTTCCTTACCAAAGAGTTAGAATAGCTTGGTAATGGATGTGAGCAATGCAGTCTCTAATAATTCCAAGTTGAAGTTTGAGGATGTCATAGGAGTAATCTTTAGTGAGGAAATGCAATGTAAAAGCTCTAGGGAGACTTCTAATATAGGTGATTCTTTGGTAGTGGAGAGTAGATGGAGATAAAATTTTAGAGGAAAAGGAAAGTGTGGAAAGTCAAATGGTCCTAGAAGGTCAAAATCAAGGGCTATGATGGTACGATGGCACTGTGGAAAGACTGGGCATGCAAAGAAGGATTGTTGGTCTCTTCAAAAAAAGAACAGAAATTAGGAAGACACCAAGGAGGTGAATGTGGAAACATGTAATGTTTTTCAGGAAGCATTAATTATGTCCATTGACAACATTGTTGAGTCTTGGGTTTTAGATTTAGGGGCTTCTTTTCATGCTACACCATATAGGCATTATTTTATTGATTATGTTCAAGGGGATTTTGGACATGTTTACCTTGGTGATGATGAGCCTTGCAACATAGTAGAAAAAGTAAGTGTTCAAATAAAGATGTAGAATGGAAACACTTAACTACTGAAGGATGTTAGGCATGTGCCTAAGTTGAGACAAAATTTGGTATCCATAGGACTAGGTAGTGAAGGTTGTATGGTGACATTTACATAAGATTCTTAGAAATGACCAAGGTTTCTCTTATGGTAGCAATAGGTAAAAATGTTGGTACCCTATATTTATCAAGTAGTCTTAATAATTGTAATTTAGTTTCTACAGATGTAGATGCAACTTTGTGGCATAATAGGCTTGATCACATGAGCCAAAAGGGTATGTAAATTTTTAAGGATTGGTTACTTGGATTAAAAGTATCTGATTTAGATTTTTGTGAAAATTGTGTGTATGTAAAATAGAAAAAAGAGTAAAGTTTCTCAAGGTTGGACCTATAAGGAAGGAGAATAAGTTGGAGCTAGTTCATTCAGATGTATGAGGATTAGCTCAAGTATATTCTATCGATGGGTCATCTTATTATGTCACTTTTATTGATGATGTAACTAGGGAATTTTGGGTGTATGGCATTAGGAGAAAATTTGATGTGTTTGATACGTTTAAAATATGGAAATCCATGTTTGAGAATGAAATAGGTCCCAAGTTAAAATGTCTCAGGTCAGATAATGGTGGGGAATATTTTAACAATTCATTTTTTGATTACTATTCAAGGAATGGAATTCATAAATAGAGGATGGTTCCAATAACTCCACAATAGAATGGAGTGTCATAAAGGATGAACATGACTATCATGGAGTGTGTTAGGAGCATGAGGTTGCATGTAGGACTGCCTCTTTTGTTTTGGGTAGAAATAGTAAACATGACTGTATATCTAATAAGTAGAGGTCCTTCATCTGCTTTGGATGGAGGCATACCTAAGGAATTTTGGTCTAGTAAAAAGGTTGATTATTTATTTATAAAAATATTTGGTTGTGAAGCCTTCATTCATATTGATAAAGATGATAGGACCAAGTTAGAGGCTAAGTCTCAAAAATGCACCTTTATTGGTTATGGTGAGGATTACTTTGATTTTTGGATTTGGAGTCTTAAGGACAAGAAAATATTTAGGTTAAGGATGTTGTATTTAATGAAAAAGTCATATATAAATAGTAGTTACATGATTAGAAAGAGGATTTTATAAAAGAGTACATAGTACTGGAAGACATTGTAGATGATAAAGTGTCCAAAAAACTAGTTCAGACACCTACTCCATAAGAACCTTAAACTCCTATTGTGAGGTCTTCTAGGGTGAGAAGGGAACCTAAATTATTTTCTTCATATCTTAATTATTTATTATTCACTGACAATAGAGAGGTATATAGCTTTGAAGAAGCAATGCAGGTAGATTTCAGGAAGAAGTGGGAGCAAGCTATGGATGAGGAACATCAGTCTCTCATAGAAAATCAAACTTGGGATTTGGTAAACCCACCTAAAGGTAAGAGAGTATTGCAAAACAAGTGGGTGTATAGAGTTAAATAAGATGATGGAGGCAAGAAAAGGTATAAGTCTTAGTTGGTGGTAAAGGGGTTTACATAGAAAAATGGAATTGATTTCGATGAGATTTTTCCCCAATGGTAAAGATGACTTCTATTAAGATTATTTTAGGGATAGTGGTAGCAAAAGACATGCATTTAGAGAAGCTAGATGTAAAGATTGCATTCCTTTATGGTGATTAGGAGGAGGACTTGTATATGGATCGCCCATAGAGATATGAGGTCATAAGGAAGAAGAACATGGTTTTCAAATTGAAGAAGAGCTTGAATGGCCTGAAACAAGCTCCATGATAGTGGTACATGAAATTTGATAGTTTTATGATGGAGCAGGGATACTCTAGGTGTCATTTACACCATTACATATATATCAAGAAATTTGATGATGTTTATTACACTATCCTTTGTCTATATGTGGATGACATGTTGGTTGTAGGTAAGAATGTGCAAGAAATAAAGATACTCAAGGAATAGTTTAGTAATTCCTTTGCTATGAAGGATTTGGGAGTAGAAAAAAAAATCTTTGGTATGAGAATAACTCAAGATAAGAAGGAATGAAAGCTGAATTTATCCTAGGAAGAATACATCAAAAAGGTTTTAGAGAGGTTTAGTATGCAATATGCTAAACCAGTTGGGACTCCTTTGGCATGTCATTTCAAGTTATCAAAGGAGTAGTGTCCCAAGATAGAAGAGGAGAGAGTCTAGATGTCTACTGTACCTTACTCATCATCTGTTCGTATCTTGATGTATGTCATGGTGTGTACTAGGCCAAATATTTCCCATGTAGTGGGAGTAGTAATAAGGTACATGAGTGATCCAAGTAGAGAACACTGGAAGGTAGTGAAGTGGATCATTTGATATTTAAGAGGGGCCATGGGGAAAATTTTAAGCTATGGTGGATTAGACACCACTTTTCATGGTTATGTAGATTCAGACATGGCTAGAAATTTATACAGTAGGAGGAGTATAATAGGATATGTATTTACTATAGGTGACATAGTGGTGAGCTAGATTTCACAACTAAAAAAACTTGGGGATTTGCCAACCATGAAGGTTGAGTATGTTGCTACCACAAAGTCAAGCAAAGAAATTATTTGGTTACAATAGTTTCTTGAAGAGTTGGGGCATAAGTAGGAGAAAAGGAAGCTATATAGTGATAATCATAGTGTTATACATCTAGTAAAGAACTCTACTTTCCACTCTAGGATGAAGCATATATAGTTGAGTTACCATTTCATCAGGACAACTTTGGAGGAAGAGAAGTTGAAGCTGGAGAAGATCCATACTAGCTAGAATCCTATAGACATGATGACCAAAGTGCTCACAAGGGAGCAACTAAAGCTATGTTTAGTTTTGGTTGGCCTTCATAGTTGATAGTGAAGGGTTGAGAAGCCTTCCAAAAGGAAATTAGTCTCCAAGTGGGAGATTGTTGTGTTTTGGAGCCTATTTATAAAATTATAATATATTTTTTAATACTGTACATTTTAAATGTATTGTACACTCTATATATATTCTTGTTAGGGTTTAGAGATGATAGCCCCTAAAAAGTGGGGGTTTGGGGGTGGCAGCCCCCAAGCAAGGGTTCAAGGGTGATAGCCCCTGACAAATGGGGGTTTAGTGGTGGTAACCCCCAAAAAAATTTATGGACCCCCTTTAATGGGAAATTGTTTTGGGTCGACTTTGCCCATGGTTTTGGTACCCATTATTTGGTAATACCACTTTATTGGTGTATTATGTATAGATAGATATTTATTAGGTAATACATCATGGAGAATAAGGGTTTGAGAAGGAAGAATAGAGTGTTTGAATTTAGGTGAAAATTCAAGAGGTTTTGTTGAGCACAACTTCAAACAATATTTGTGCATTATAATTGTGAAGATAAATCTGAAAGTGATTGCACTCTGGTGGCTTGTCATAAAATTTGAGCAAGTGTTTCTTGGTGGATGTAGCTCACGTTGGGTGAACCACATTAAATCTAGTATTCTTATTGTGTATGTTTATTTTTGTTCTTTATACATCTCTAATCATATCTATTATTATGATTCTATGAAATTATTTTGCATTGATTTTTATATTTATTCCTAATAAAACCCATAGTTATGGCAAATCTAATTTGTCAGATTAATATTATTATTACTAATTCAACTTAGGAGATAATCTTTGTAGGGTCCCTTGCTAGGATATTAAAGTGGAGTGGAAATAGAGGGGTTCAGACAATACCAAGGTACACCCAAACATAGCAATATGGTTTAACAAGATAGTAATAATAATTCAAACAATGACACTCAAAATCCCAACACCAATCAAGGATAAGAAAAGAATTAACATTCCAAAGGCTCATATAAGAGTATAAAAAAGTATGTATTGACAATAATGATTGAAACATTAGCTGAAGTGATCATAAAACAACAAGGTAAAGAACACATTAAAAATTGTCGCATATGTGACAACACCAATAATATTGCACATCATTAAAACATACAAGGTGAAGATGAAGTAGAATAAATGATATAAAAGTTTGAGAAGATGATCAAAAATAAAAATAAAAGTAATATGAAACAAACAGACTGATTCAAGTGCTTATGGCTCAATATAATATCCCTCTTACCTACTCCATTTACCCTTGTTCTGTATCCCTTGACCGCTAGAATCCACCACAAGCCTAACTCATTTTACCAGTACCTATATCCACAAATGACATCAATAATACCTATAACATATAATAATATGCAAGGTTGAACTGAATAGTATAATGCAAAAAATCAAATATTAGAACCAAATTAATTCATACAAAATAAACTCTAGCTATAACATTTTGTCGAGTATCTAAAAACATATTAAAATAATAGCTCCAAGTATAGCTAAATAGTGTAAAGTATGTTGAAACTAGGTATAATAGTATATAAATGAAATATGTAGTTGGGGTATAACAAAACTATTAGGCAAATTGTTCCTCAATTAGTATATAAAACCCAACCAATTTTAAGATCATTTTGAAAATACACCAAGTATGAGTGGGATTAAATTTTTTTAAGGATTTTGCTAATTTTATAGTTATGGTACCACTCATCCCATATTGACTTTTAGTTATATATATATATATATATATATATATATAGAACATGTAATGGGGAATTTGTTTGAATAATATGATGATGATAAAAAAATAATGACTAATCTATCATATCATTTAAAATTTGGTAGATTATGATAAAAATTATAACTCAATATGAAAATTATGCTTAGCTATCATGTTTTCAACTTGAAAAACTAGATATTACATGTTCAACAATGAAACATGACTAATTAAAAATATTTATTCTTTGAAATATATGATGTAAAAACCATATATATCATGAATAATAGACAAATGGGTCATGTTAATTATGGATTTTTATCTTAATTTTGTACCACAAAAATCAGGACTTGTTATTTTTGATCAACTAGCGTAGGCTCCTTTAGAAGACCACACTTCTATAGATCATACCTTTGTAAATGAGTTTGTTATGTGTACTAGTGTAAATATAAATTGGAAAATGTAATTTTATGGGTACAAACGTGCTTCTATTGTAGGGTTTTGTATTATATTAATCACCTCCCAGGGAAAAACTATGCCATTAGTATATCGATTGATTTTTCATGTACTATAAAAACCCAAAATTGGTGTTTTTAAAATTTTAGATAAATAAGGGTTTTTTAAAGGGCCCAAACCCTTGTACAATCTCAAGATGAAAGATAATACATTAAAACCACATCAACTAGAATAACAAAAAATATAAAAAAACTCAATCCCAGCTGAAAAAATGTTATTCATTAATAGAAAACATGCACACGACAAGAAACTTACAAGGAAGACATAACAAGTATTAAAAATTAGGGAAAACTAATATCACTAAGAGTCTTGGCAACCTCCCATTATCCTTACAAAAACTTAATGTGATATTCTACCAATTTTAGGTCCAAATCTTTATTTTCTTTAGACTTACCTTTATCTTGTAGTTTACTGCTCTTGCTAGTTTTGGTCTATGATTGATCTTATTTTCTCATATTTAGACCATTCTAAAGCATTGTAATTTTATCCATGCTAGTTTTTATGGTCAATATAATTAATTGGATCACTTTCCTTAGGAATTATTTACCTTTTTTTTATCATCCTTTATTTGGTTCATTTATTTTTAAGCCATTCAACTCATTCTCCATCACACTAACATGAAAAATCATACACCACATATCCTTATTAAATCAAATATTTTCTCAAGTCTGAGATTACTCTCCATTAACCTGAAGTTTAATTTGCTAAATTATATTATTCAATATCTCATTCACCATCATGAACCATTTCATGTTACAATGATGGATATGATACTCCTAGAGAGATAGTTATTTCCTATAGATTCCCTTGAGGTAATTTTTTATCATCCTTATCTAATGTTTATCCTTCTATCTCTTCTTCCCTTAACTAAAAATGGTTGGGATAAAGTTTATCTTTTAGATCCCCTTAGCTTGAAGTAAATCTAGAAGAGGATGGGATAGTGGGACCCATATTGGGTAACTTCCTTTGATCCTCATAATCAGGTAGGTCAATAACAAGGTGTAATCATATAAAATGTCACTTGAGTGCAATTGGTGTTACTTAAGACCACCCTACCCTTAGCTTAGTCTTATACCTATCTTAAGGCCTTATTTGATCCTCATCTAGCTTTTATGCAAGTATTAGACATCCTTAGACATCCTAAAATTAGTCCTAGACCTTCTCCTATGGATTTAGGCCCCTAGTGCCCCAGGTTCTACCACCTAGACACTAGTATATCCTTTTAAACACTAGCACACTACGTTAGTGACTAAGGGACCGAACAAGTGTCCCTTGCCTAATTTCCACCCCAATGGATATATTTTCAATTCCTAAGACACTTAGGGTTGACCTAGATCTATTTCACACTCACACTCCACAAAATCACTAAATCAACATATATACACCACTTATATCCCTTTATCCACTATATGGAAATAAGATGTAAATACAAAACAAACAAGCTTAGAATAAGTTGTACAAAATCAAGGTCATTGATCCATATTCTAACCTACTTCTACATATAACCATTTACAACCATCTTAAACTCAGATTACATAGATTTCCAGTCTCAAACCTCACTCAAATTCTTGATCCAATATTCATACTAGTATCACTTAGACTTGCACTTGTGATCATAAGAATTTGTTAAGAAAGAGGAGGTTAGAATAAGTGTTAGTTCATAAAATAATGAAATAAACACACTAACATGCTAACATATCTAACTATAGATCATAGTGGGAGCATAATAAACAAACAACAATTGAAAACCCAACTAAATATAAAGAACAACAATCTTTACCTTCCTTGAGAGTTCCAAGTGATTTGTTCATGTCTTGCTCGGTTTATGCTCAAAGAGTTTTTGGCAATGGAGTTTTCTTTGATCCTCTCCTTGGCACCATGGTTGGCTTGGGATTGATGTGGCTTATGATTGTGATGGCTTGGCTCAATATTTTGGCATTATAACACTATTTTCATGATTCTTATGCAACAACTTGCATTATAACTCTACAATTTCCAAGTTTTCCGAAAGAAGAGTCAAATGCTTGAATTTAGAGGTTTAGGAACTAACCCCAACTCAAGGTGAGTTAAGGTGTATTTTAAACATGGAATGGGTTCAAACCTAACCTGAGTTAATTAATGCCATTAGAGTTAAAAGGTGTCAAAAACCTCATGATTTTCAATGAATAGGCATGGGTGAGATATTTGCAAAGGCTTGACAACTCATAAAAGGTAATCATGAAAGCCTAGGATATTCTTGATTTTTGAATTTTATTTTTTATAATTTCATTAATTTCACATGGATAATTCAACTAGACATTTAATTTTATTTAGAATTTTAATTAATTCTGATTAGGAATTTAGCATTTTCAAGATTTGATTTTATGTGTGTACTTACCCCACTTACTAGGTTTATAAGCTAAATTACATATTATGATGCCATAAGATGATCTAGATGAATCAGTGAGATGTTTTTATTAATTATGATAATATACCTAAATTAAGGATGTCTCAATGAGATTCAGAGATTTGACGAATGATACACAAGAAAATTTGGGGTGTTTAGTGATTTTTAGGCTTAATTTACAATGGTTGGTAAGAATAGGTCTAAAATCTAGTAAAAGCTATTGGTGGTTAATTTAAGTGTCTAAAACACTAAAACTTAGATTTGGAGAACTACATCGATCTTTATCCCCTCCTGAGGCATTGGTATGTAGGCAACTCTCAACATAGCAGGGTGTTGAGAATGTCCAGACTACCTAGCTAACATCACACTTTTGCTATTGTGCCACTCAAATACCATAACAACATTGAGATCTAGGGTTTACATAAAAAAATCATTCCAAAAAAATTAATATAAAATTAAGTAGGTTTATTTTACACAAGAATAGGCCTACTAGACTCAATCATGGCTACTCTTAGAAGTTCACATCACTTCATGCATAAGGACACTAGTGTGTAACATAAGACACTAGAACAATACACTACTATCCAAGGAACCACACTACTATCTAAGATGAATTATAACATAGAGATCCTATTTATGACACTCTAATCAACTTTTGTGTCAATTTTTAGCCTCCAAATCATCCATCTCAATCAATTTATAGATAAATACTTATTTGTGTCATTTATTGCTATTTTTAAAATATCAGATTAGGTCAATTATTACACAAATAAGTGGTTGTATTTATTACATATTTATACCCTAATTTGCTGCACTCATACTCTATAACAACCTAGGGTTTAAATTACATAATCCCCTTAAAATTTAAATCACAAGGCCATCAACCTTAGCTTTCTTGAGCCTATTGGACTCCTCTAAAATAACAACATTTCTAGAGGTTACGTTCCTTTGGGGGGATTCAAATAGTAAAATTTTTTAGAGACTTGAATTCCTCCCTAACTTCAGAGGGGATGGTTTAGATTATTGTGAAAGGGGGTCATTTAATAAAATAATTACCTTTGGAGCAAGGGTAGGGATAATAGTTTAGGATTTGTCTATTTATAAAAGAATGAAAATGAGGGCATGTTGGATATGAACATTATAGTTCCATAATTGCATATCAATTACATAATTTTCAATATACATCATAAGGCAAAAATGAATAGTGACCAAATTATTATGACAAAAATTATTAAGCAAAGTAAAGTGATAAGAGAAGGCACACTTGTATCTCCCTTCTAGTATAACATACCTCATAATCTAATATAAAACCTCACTTTAGGGGTTAGGTAAATAATCTATCAAGTAAATTACTTGGAACTTGGTTAGTTTTTATCTATAACTTAAGAAGTTTTTAACATCTTCATCTTTATCCCTCTTTGACTTGTAGAACCTATATCCTTCTATGGCCAATCTAATATCCTGGGCTATGATTTCATCTAAAATATTGAAGGTGACTCCTCTCAGCATGACAGTCTTGACCTTATAAAATTTTACAAACTCAATGAAAAGAACCAGGTCAAATCCCATTATTCCTTCCATGAAAATGGATAAACCACCATGTTTTAGGATATGCCAAATTGTGGGATTTATCCACATCATCTCATAATAATTTGGTTCAACTTTGATTCTCTCACTACCCATTAGGATGATACTAATTCCTCTAATTAGGAGGATTTTATTGTTTCCTCTTTCACACACTTCAATTTTATTCCCTAGATAATGATCCTTTGTTTCAATAATTAAAGTCTATTTCCTATAATTATCTATGCCTAGAAATTTATGAGTGTCATTACAATCTTTCAGGGTGGATGGAATCTATATTTTAAGTTTGAAAGGATGTCCTTCAATACTATCACATCTTTTCACCAATTTTTGAATGAATTGAGCCAATAAAAACCCACTTGGTAGTAGAGTAATGATGATGATGTTGTAAAATCCTTCAATACTAATAACTTATTTAGCCATGGAATTGGGAGGCAAAAAGATAATAATATATTTCCATATGGATAGGAATGATTAGGAATATATTCTAATGTTAATCCTAACTTCAAAGTTGCAAACCAACATGGTCTCAGTCGACTTCCTATCATAATGAGAAATAAAGTTATCTCTTTACTTACCAATTGAGAATTTGAATGATGGTATTAGGAATAAATTGAGGATTATACCATTTATGAAAGCCAAAAATAGAGACCTCTTGATTAGAAAACTAGCCAGCCCCTCTATTACCTTCCCTATAAACATGACAAATGGATACTTCCCCAAATTTTATCAGTATCCTAAGAGCATCTATCACAATATTCTTGATAGTCCATCTTGGGGGATTTTTATTTGAAAGATAATTTATGATATTAAAAGAGTGTCCCTCAATGGATAGGTACTTCAAATCCATATCCCTTGCAAATTGAACTCCCCAAAACATAAATTTAACCTCCTAAAATGGTTAATTTAAACTCTTCTATTATTTGCATTAGCTACAAAAAAATCCCTCTACTACCCCTTATAACTCCACCACCTCCTACGTATCCTAAATTGATTTTAGAGGCACCATAAAAGTTTAAATTCACCCATTTAGAAGAAGGGAAATGTAGGTAATGGCTGTAGGTAATGCTTAAACATAATGGGTGTATAATCTCATCTCATCCCATCCCTTTCACCCTTCATCCCCCTTCACATTGATATATATGTTGAAAAACCTAGGGATTGAAGCAAAAGAGATATAACATAAGTATTTTAATGTAGATCCAATGGTGAATGAACAAGAAAAAGAAACTATAAAAGTAGGCACATTGATCTAAGGGGAATAGTTGGTCTCTACCCTCCCAGATGATTTTAGGCTTAAAACATAGTGACAAACATTAGTGACTTCTAAGTGACATTTCTATCATGTGTACCTATCATAATAAATTCTAGATCTGATTGTACACATATATAGTCAAATTACACTTAGAAAATATCAATAAAATCAAATTATAGAAACAAAACCATGAACAATATAAGAGTTATCTATCCCTTGATTGATTAACCTTGTCTATATTTAACATGTGACATAAATAATCAACAAAATTTTGTTTTTATAGTCATAATTGTACATTATGCAATCTAAATTATTATAATTAGGTTTTATATTATACACTCTATTTTGGGAAATACTATAATTATGTATGGATAGTTTTTAAAAAATAGAAGGAGATGCCTTAGATTGGTTCTATAGTCTCCCTAGTGGCTCCTTGCTTTATTTTAAGAAGTTAGAACATATTTTTTGTCTAATTTTAACAAATATAAGGTTCCTAAATTATCATTGGACATATCTAGGGCTTAAATAAAGTCCATGATGAACTTATTTAAGATTGTATTTTACCATTTAAAAAATATTTACATTATTTAATGTATCAACCATCAGAATTGGAAAATCAATTTATATTTAACAAGGGTATTATGCCTCCACTTAAGTAAAAATCACTTTACAATTGTTATCCTTCCTTTGAGATACTTTATATGGATGTTTTAAATTATGCCTTTGATCTCAATTGTGAATCTTACAAGGTAAAATTTATAGTGATTCAACATCACCTTCACCTAAGAATGACATATAAGGGGACTAAACCAAGCATATCATATCCCAAGGTGAAAATTTAAATTAAAGTCTTAACTAAAAGGAAAGATTCAAAATACATGGGTTATAAGGAAAACCAAAGTACCTAAGGAAAATTTAAAAAAAAACACTTCAGTTTGATAGTTTCAAAGGTCAAACAACTATTATTTTAATGAAATTAATTGATAAGAGGATATTTAACTTACCTTATAATTACTATCATCCTTCTCATTACGTGGTTCAAGTGGGGGAAAGACCATTTTGTAATTATCATTGTATCAATGGGCACAATGATAATTTTTTTTATGCATTACGATAAGATTGAACACCTTGTGGATATATGGGTTATTACATTTGGAAAAGTGGACATTAGGTCATCAACATCCCCATCTCCATCTTCTCCTACTACTTATCTGATGGAGACTAAGATATCCCATGATGTTCTAGTAAAGGAGCCAATGGTCCATTAGGATTATAGGCAAAACATTACTAGGAGAAGATCTTTTTCTAGTTCACATTATACAAAGATCAATGTTTCCAGGACATTCCTCTAAATGAACCAATGGTTATTTAAGCCTTTATTAGATGCAAACATGGAGAAGGCATTTCTTTAACCACAAATAACAACATAATATATGCAAAATTGGATTTATTATGAATTTGGGATATAATTAGTGAGATTTTAAACATATACATGAAGGTACCATAGGGCATACTACTATTCCAATTTATATGGGATCTATGATAACTAACATAACATTTATGTATACAAGGATATTTCACAAGGAATTTTTACATTGGGATGGTCATGGATACTACAAATGGGAGCAAATTTTGATAATGTTAACAAGACTATCTCTTTTGTTTTCCAAGGAGGTTTACTTACATATCAAAATTATAAAGCAAGTGAAAATAAAAATATAGTTACATCATCTCCAATGCAAGTGTGGGTACCAAAATCAAAACAATAAGTTCAATATCAAGGGTTAAAATAAGTGAACAATGCCACACAACATAATAAAGAAAATGAGCTATTTAGAGTTGTGAAAGAGACTCATCAATCAATTTCACTTGATTTTAGTGCATTTTTATTCCTGAGTGGTTGATCACACAACTTCTAGACACCATAAATGATTAAATCCAATGGTTTTAGAGGTTATTTTACTATATAGATATGATGTTCCTACAAATTAAAATCATTTTACATGTTTCATTAAAATATATAAATACAAAATGCAAATATATATAAGGTGATAAATTTACAATATGAAAACATAATATGAATAAAATAAATTTACATCATATAGATAACTAATAAAATTTTATAATGATATAGATCAATAAGTGAAGCATCTTGCTTCTAACCATGTATATCATCTACACCTTTACTAGAGGAAGTACCACTATCCACTCTATGTTTGCAGGTATGATACCTAATATTTATATCTTGATCTCTATAAATGGCCAAATTGGTCTAAAATCTGCCTCACTCCTCCAATAGTATTGTGTTATCCCCTTAGATATGCACATACTTGGAAAATATGCTTTGGCCTAAGTCTCCTATAGCTAGTGGCAACGACATTTGTTGTCTCTCTAACTGAGCCCATAACTCATCCCTTTCACCTCTTAATATAGTTCAAGCCACCACTAAAATATCCACTTGATCAAATAAGGGTACATACACACTTGTAATGTCATCAACTAGCTCCAATAATACACCCATTATGACATCCTCTAGAATGTTCCACATAAAAGTTTGAATGAAAACATACACCATAGATGACCAATAAATATCACTTGTAAAATATATGATCTCAATAGTTCTCCAAACATGATTAAAATACTAAATACAAACTATAAAATAAAAAATACTCATACACATTATACTTACGATCAACACCACCAACCAAAGTAGGTTGTGTAAGAGCACATTGTGTAACTACAAGTTGTGTCACCACCTAATCAGCCCAATTGACTCCTTTACCCTATGCCTCTACCTATCGATATTCAACTATAATAATAAATAGTAGTGGCCACCTAACCTAAAACCACTAATGTGTGTACTTTATAGTAAACCCAATGCCATCTATGTCTGCAATAAATATAAGAGGGTCTACATCCATAATAAAAGTGGATCTATATTTACACCACTTAGATGATCTCTATCATATATACAAATGACAACTCTCAAAGTATGGGTCCATGAATGCCCAGTTAGTGGCACCTCCTAACTAATCCAAAAATGGCATGTCACCTTCTCATATTAAAACCTCTCTACAATGATAAGAAATTGATCATGTAACCACACATTGACCTGGATCCTGCTCAACTTGGTCATATCCTTAGGCCACCCTATGTAACCTAGATACAACCTCCAGTTAATTACATATATTATCAACCCATCCAAAATATTATGATAATCCATCATTATATAAATGTGATACCTCCTCCAGACCCACTAGTATGCATATATTAAGGGTGGGACCTCTTAACACAAGTACCTCCAATGGGGTATATCACAATAATATGATCAGAATACCAATAATGTAAGAAAGTGGTTAATCCTAATTCACCAATATGGTCCTCTTAACTAAATTTGTATAAACCTTGATACAAGTGAGCTAACATCATACGGACCCAAGAATATTTTGTCCCATACTCTTTAATGTCACACATAATGTAATACATATGATACGAGATAGACACTACACCTCCATACAAAACTATTAATTATGCCAACAATACAAATATATATGTCTACAATCATGGAATAACTAATAAAATAATATCCAAAAGTAAAATTATGGTATTACCATTTTTGTAGCAGTCTCCTAGATCATGCCTAGTCATATACTAATGTTCTTGTCTAATGCAACCTAAACCCTTGGAGATATCCACAAAAAAATTGAGTGCCTACCATTAGAAACCAAAGAACATACCACATGTTTTCTAGTGACTATCATCTCTCTAGTCAAAATCCAAAAAGTGCATGTGTCCACATTCCATCTCTTGCATAACATGGTCATCAAATGCATATCATAGGGACTATAACCTTGTCATGTAGGATAGATAAAATAGGCATTAGCTAATGTCTATTTATTTCCATATGTAATTTTTAATCCTCACACAGTCTCCATGTGCCTAACACAACAAAAATCATGCACATGCATATCTCTCTACAAAAGACACACATAATACAATGTCAGATTTGAGATAATAAAAAAAGTATATCATAAATATGTTGATTTCTATCTACAGACACCATTTTCATAATTCTATGCAATCATTGGAAAAAAACATTAAACATAGACCCTAAGGGTGAAAGTGTTCAAGCTCTTAGACAAGAACATCATGAGTTAGATGGCATTGTCACATATATGACACTATTATCAAAGGTAAAAATAATTCCTATAGGCTTAAAAATTAAGAAAATGCAAATATGATTTTTTTTTAAATGTCAAAAATTAATCAAAATAATATTTTTTACACATATTAAGTCTTGCAATCACTTCACCTATAGGGTGATATACAAATGCTTGATCTGAGTGGGTACTACATCACATCACACAAGAATTTTTTATACTCAAAACTCAAATCATAATTGTCAATAGTTCAAATTAACTACAAAAAAATAGAAATTTAACCTATTTATATGATGTGAATTTATGCGATAACTACCAATTTTCAATAGCCTAACTAGTACATCCCAAACTTACACATATAATATCTCCATTTTTGTATATAGATTCACTCCCTATTAGTTCATTGGAACACATGAAAGATGTTATTTTTCTTGGTAATTTTTATATGAACATTTATGACAAAGCAATGACAGGTAATTTGATACTTTATTCCTTACATGATTATTTTCCCTAGTCCTGATAAATGGGGGCAACATTCCTACAAATTATTGGGATATCGTTAATATTTCCTTAGAAATTATTAATGTTATAGACCATGCCTAATTGATCATGCCTAAAAATATATCACATATATTATGAAAAATTATTTTTCAAAAACATTAAAATTATAATTTAAAATTCAAATAATTCAAAGCAACATTATACAAGAGCTAATCAAGGCAAAAATTATAACTTCTAAATGCCAGTATTATCATATTTGATATGCATGTTACATTCGCCTTTGACATGGCTCATCTGTTATTACATACAATTCATACCAATGATTATAATTATATACACATGCATATCTTAGTATTATTTATTTTATACTCATGCCCTTCATATCACAATGGGGGCATACAATGAGCATTCACCATCTCACACATGTATTCATAGAGATACAATTATTTAGAGGGGTAAAACTACTCTAATACTATAGTTAATTAGATTGGTTTAGTTAAATTAGATTGAGTAAAATTGTGATACACATTATATATTTATACAAATCAGGGAATATGTCATACATATTACATGATTCTGAGACTTTATGCTAGTTTAGATTATTATCTATGGGATAAATATACACATATTCTAACAAGTTACAAGTTTTCAAAAATTTGTATATTTAGATACATTTGGGGGCATATGCATTCCATATACACTCATTTATAGGTTTAACATAGATGAGGTATATATGCATAATATTTTATATCATGTTAGCAACAATTATACCAAATTAGGGTCATGAGTAAAAATTATGTTCTCATTAATACAACTATTACTTGGTAGTGGATCATGGGTCATGAACAATATTCATGAACATACACACATTTATAATTATCAATTGAAATCGATTTATTGGGCATGAAAAATGTTCATGCACATGTACTTGTTTATAATTATTGTGTTGGCACATGACTACTATTATAGTTGTTTATTTGTAAACATAGTTGATGGTACCTAGAAGTGAGTAAACTTAAATATAAAAGTCTTTTTGTAATGATTGATTCATGTTTATTGAGGTAATCCATTTGTGGTTCAATGATGGTGAATGGCCTTAGAATTAATCATAGATATCTCACTATGTGGCTTCTACCTTCCATATTAGGGTTAAAAGATTGATGCAATATTAATTACATGAGTTAGTGGGGTTAAGGTTCAATGATGCTTACTAGCCTTGGCACTACTCCACTGATCCAATATACAATTCCTTATTTTAAATCAAGGAAAAATAAGTTAAATAAGTAGTGTGGTTGAGGTTCATTTATGATCAATGGTCTACACCCTATTTCCAAAAATTTCTTGGAAGCATGTCCATTTCCCTAGCCAAGAAGTGAACAAGACTAAAAACACCTTTATTAGTGCATTTTCCTTACTCTTTCAACAGATTATTGACTTTAATTGACTATGTGCTTATCTTGTTTTATTACTTTAAGCTTCATTTTATGTGTCGCAAGTATCCCTAGTCTTGTTTTACAAAACTCTAAGTTTTCTTAAAATTTTGAATAATTCCATAATTTATGGACATTAACATCTGATGGTAGGTGTTAGTGCCCAAAATTACACTGGAGCAATGGGCCCTTATCAATAAAACACCTGAGTCCAAACTAGGTGAGTATCAATGTTCTAGTCACTAGCCCTAGTCCTGTCTTTATATATTCCTTCTGAAGGTCAAAGTTCATGTTTGTAATTTACCAAGTCTTTTGTATTGATTTTGTTGAGTGAAAATGTTCTATCCCTTCAAATTTTTGTAATTTTTGGCATGAACTTAATGCTCGACAAAAATAATTATTTAGGACTCTTCTCTTAGATAAAAGCTTCAAAGACTTAATTTTGTCAGACATTTTGTCCACTCCAAAAGTTCTGAAAGAATTATATGCTTTACCTTTTGGGTCTTAAGTATTTTTGGGATATTTTTTTCAAAATTTTTGTCTACAACAAAGGGTTTGAAGGGTAATTTTTAAAGATAGAGTAAATTTTCAATAGTTCTGAAGGAATTGTAGGGTTTGATCGAAGGTCTCATGGTAGGAAGATTCATGGAGAGAAGATTAAGATGTAGCAATGCCTTTTCCTATGTATAGATTTGTTGCCTTGCATTCAAAGAGGAAATTCTAAGGCCTCAAATTAAATTTCCAAGTTGAACCTAATGTGTTTTGGTGACTGAGGTGAGGAATTTCCTGATGAAAAGAATGAAGGACATGTTTCTATCTCAGGGGACTCATATGAACCTTGTTATGGGTCAAGAGGATCTTGCACCCTTCCCTAAATAAAGAAAGTTAGTGCAAAGGTTAAAAATGGTTGAGTACATCTAATGTTAGACATGTGGTGGGTTCTCAGGGCTTTATGAGTTTTGAGCCCCTTTTTCAAGATTTCCCCACTTACCTTTTGGTGGGCAAAGTGTATAAATACTACAGGGTCTGAATGCCCAAGTTTGCTAAGAAAGTGATGCCACATGGTAGCTCCTCAGGGTCTTTTAAATTTTGGTCCATTTTCAAAATTTTCCTCACCTCTTGGTAGGAAATGTTCAAAGGGTCCTTGAAAAACCAAACACTCATATTTTAAAGTTAAAAAATGACACATGGCATTCTTATATCCCATGAAGAGTTTAGGGAATATTGCACCACTACACCAAAGGAAATAATGAGTGAAAAAGGTACAAAAGTCCTCAAGGACCCAAAAAGGTACCATGATGTATTTTCCACTTGTATAGGTCCACATGTTGTGAGGAGGATTGCCTAGTATAAAATAAATTTTTGCACATTTCCTCTCCTTTTTAAATGAAGCTCAAGTGATTAATGAGGGTAGTTGACAAATAATGATTATGCTTCAAATCATTAATGGCAACCCTAATTTCAAAATGTAAAGGATTATAACGAAGGCATTTTCCTTCATTTGAATTTACCCTTTATATTTAGAGCTTATGTTTGTGTCTTCGAGCTATTTGTGTGCCCTATATATGTATAGCGTGAGAAAGTGATTATGATGAATTCTTTATGGATTTTTAGCTTCCATTGTGTGCAACCCTATAGATTAACAACAAGTGTCCTATTATATCCTTGTGTTGTGTTCTTTGAGAGGATTTTAGAGGTATTCTAAAGGTTTCTTGAGAGAAGGGTTTTTTTATATTTAAATCAGTGCACTATATATCTAGGGAAAAATGGCAGAATCTTTGACCTCAATAAAGGGAAACCTTATCTCGATCTTAGATGGGATTAAAGACATAGATGTCTAAGAGTTAGAATTTATGGCCTTGTTAAATTTTTTTCAATAACCATACCCCCTTCTAATAGTTTTTAATGTAATTATGAGTTACATCACCCCTATGGTAGTATTTCTTTTGGCTTCCCCATACCCAAAATTGATTATTGCATGTACTTGGGCATACCAACCAGACACTAAAACCATCATCAATGGTATCTATTTAGTTGTTTTATATTTCACCCTTGTGGCCCTCAACACCATGCTCAAAATTCCTCCCTAACCCAAAATCATTACCCTTTACCTGGAGGAATGCCAAGAATACATAGAGAAGATTGATAAGGCAATTTGGGACATTGTCAACTCCTACTAGCTAGTCAAGAGAAGACAAAAGGTCTTCAAGATGTCCAAAAGTTTAAAAATAGAAAAATTTAACAAATTTCCCTAGTACATCATCACCATGGCCACCAAGATTTATGGGATTCCCACTATGGATAAATTTGAGCCATGGATGTTCCTGATCCTAATATGCATGTTGAAAAAGAGAAAGAAGTTGGACTGGTCCACCATCCTAAATAACAATCTACACAGGTATATGATGCATCTCTAAGCTATAATTCTTTCAAAATATGTATTCATAGGTAAATTTTAAATGTCCTCATATTTAATATATAGCTTGGTGCACAACAGGACATTTCAGGGGCTCACCAGGAACCCTAAATGAATGAGAATTTATGAGATATATCAATAAATTACTATGGATGGTTTCAAGAAGAATTTTTGCATGGTGTACAATTACTTCTTTAAAATTATGATGAGTGTCTTATTTCCTTTGAGAAGCTCAATAGAATGTCTAGGGTAGATAAGGACATAATTAATAAGTATGGTGCCTCTTACATTCAATTTAGGACATTCACCTACATTAAAATAATCAGTTACTCAAGGTGTCTACATAAATGACCAAGGTAATTGGATGATAAGTTGGTAATAATGGAGTTGAGTTGACAAATGGTGCCCTTACATGAGATGATAGTGGCCAAAAAGATAAATAATCCCTTTAATTTTTTGATTCAAATTGGATATTATTCATGTCCCTCTATCACCAAGGTGAAGGGATTAAAATAAGAGACATGCCAGCATGCAATTGATATGATAATACCTAGGCTTAATAATGACATTAGGTGATTGGTAAACATATCAACCAACGTGATCCTAAATAAATCACATTAGAAAGATATCTTGTCTAATTGCACCATCAAGGAGGATGTTAGAAAATTAGAGTATATGAGGTTGACGGTATAGGAGGTTATGACCTACAATGTCACTCCCATCCCCAAGGACATGGTGGATGATAAGATGACACTATCTTTAGTGTATAATATAGACAATAGTGAATCCTATCCCATCTCATAGGTATACTTCAATTTTTAGGAAAATTATTCCATCTCCTAGATAGAATTTCCAATTATGAGAAGAACCTATATGTGGTTGAAGGAACATGGGGTTTATCTTGGTGCATATGACACCCCTACCCTCTAAGAGCTCAAATAGATTTAGGAGATAAGAGGCTTTCTCCCAGAATACAATAGTGATCCTACAACTCCACCTCTAGAAATGAAAGGCAAGGGGAAACACAAGCTTAGTGATGTTGATTTCACCAAGCCAGTTGATGTGGAGTCAAAAATAATAACATAGTCTAAATCTGGATTGTCTTTCTCAAAAATAACAAGCCTAGTAGAAAATTAGGATAAAACTATTATTGGGGAGGTCACATTGTCTAGTGACACACCCATATCCATTTTGGTAGAGGGATTGCCAATAGTGTTAGCCATTCTAGTGGCCATCCTCATGGCTAATCTAGTTATAGTTCCCCCTACTCCACCAATGCAACAAGCAGCAACTGACCCTCCCCCAAAGATATATTCAAGGAAGAGAAGAGGTGAGGATGAAAGGGAGAAACCCAAATAAAAGAGAGTTAAAAAGGATTTTCAACCTCCAAGTTTATTTCCTATGAAGAGGAAGGAAGTTGTATTTAAGGACCCACCATCCAAGGAACTCCCTATGAAGAGAAAAGAAGACCAGTCCTTATATGCCCAGAAGTTGAGGGATATAAGTGATGATGAAGATTTAGATGAGGCTAGGACCATCATCAAAGTGATGAAGAATTAGTGTGCTTTCACTCCTCTGTAAGTAAGGACCAATCAAATAACTTTAAGGGAGAGACCTCAAACACTAATGAAGGCCCTGGTGTTGGGTTTATCTATAGAAGAGGGTCCCTTAAAAGCAAAAAGCAAATGTAATGAGGAAGACATCCTAACCTCAAATGATCCTTTATCTTTTGATGATGTTAAATAGGTCAATGTTGAGGTAGCTATGTAAGCTTAGGCCCCTCAAGAAAATGAAAACATACCATCATATACTGAGACATTCATTAATAATATCATCATCCAATCACTAGGCCAAGGTGATCAGGGTGGAGCTAAAGAGCTAAATAAATCTAATGATAGAGCCAAAGTAAAACATTCAAGGTGCCATCAATTCTAAGGTGGTGTTTGAGTAATAAGGCTTACAAGAATCTTTAGAGATACCACAAGATGTCCCTTCCCCTCTAAAGGTTTCAAGTTTAGCACCAGAAGAGAAGGTGAGTATAAAGGAATGTGGAGGAGAAAACTTACAAATGGGTACCCCCACCCATATAGAAATAAATAAGGAATTGGATGACTTAAATAAAGATGTTGAAGAGGGTGTTTCAAGGAGTGGTTCTTTAATTTAAGTACCATGAAGTATTTTCCCTTACATTAGGATCCATAACCCAACCCATAATAGAAGTCCTAAAGTTGTGAGTGGTGAAGAGTTGCCTAATGGTAGCAAGGATGTCAGCATAGCCCCATCCATGCCTAAGGCCTAAACAAATAAATAAGGTGAAGTAGTTGTGTAGCCTTCTAGATAGTTATCAAAGTAGGGTAGTGTGATTAAAAATTGTCTCATAGGGTCTCATCAGATTGGGTCAGAGTTTGAAGTTTTGGAGCAAAGAGAGCCAAACTTGGAGAGGGAACAAGAAGCAGATAAAGGTGGCAAGGATCAAAAGAGTAATGAAGAGATCGATCATTTTGTGTTGAGACCATACCCCACTCTAGTGGTACTCCTTACATTAAACACTCCAATGACACCACCTTTTACTATCTCAAGGCCAACATCAATGTCCACCATGTTAATGGGATTCTTGACCAAACCCCTTCTCTAGGTCAAAGATCATGTCAAGGAAAAAAGGGACATTATGAGCAAGATTGGGGAGATTAACATAATGAATATCACTTAGGCACATAAGGCCAAGTCCCCTAAAAAGGCTAGAACACATTCTAGGACCACTTTCACCACTAAATGAGAAAGGAATGTGGAGATAGCCATCCCTCCACCTGATGATTTGAAAAAGGATGCTCCCATTGAGAGTTACATTATTTATAGCTATAGTCTGAGGGAGCCATCAAGGAATGAGCTAAAGCCTAGCTCATAGGTTTTGGATAACATGGTGGCCCATAGAATGGATAAAGACAAGGACACTATGGAGGATTTAAAGGCATAAAACTAGGCTATGATCTAATACTTACAAAATTTACTAAGTGAGCCTAAGGCAGTAACTCCAACTTCCATCATGGCTCTAGGTCCCCTCCATCTCTCCTTTGCATCACTCGACTCTAGCCAAATTGATGATTTGAAGACTAGAGAATGAGCAACTGAATACTAGCAACAAGACATGGGCACCAGGGTAGAATAAATAATCCACTTAGCATTTAAATGTTTGAGTAATATAATGGATAATAAAAGGGAGTGTGATGCCCAAATTTTTTCCTATGAGGCAGATACCAATAAGTGGGAGGAATTTTAGTGGAAGGTAGAAGAGATCTATAAAATAAGCACAGATACTTTGATTGCACAAAATATCATTGTTTTGAATGATCAAGAAAGGTTAAAGGAGTATCAAATAGTAGCCAAGTATCATTTAATGATGTTCAAAGATAGCATCTTCAAGATAAAAGGAGAAGAACAGTCTCTCAAAACTACATCTAAAGAGATATATGTCACACTAAGGATAATGGTGAGCTTTGATGAATTAAATGATTTTGAGGAGGAGGTAGTATGCACTACTTTGAAGAACCTCATTGATGCACCAGAAGATTCCTTTGATGTCATAATATACAGTAATTAGTGTCACTTTAAAAATCTTATGACCATCTCAAAGAACTCATTGGACAGAAGTAAAAAATGCTTCAGAAGACTACTGCTTGGCTTGAATAGTATAGAGTCAAATTCAAATACCAAGTAGGCACAAACCAAGAAAGTCTCACCCCCATGCTCAAATAATACACCAAATACAAGAATAGTTTGGTGAAAGGTTCTATTATTTAGATTGATTCTAAGACCTAATTGAATATTTTAGTTTATTTCGAGCTAGCACCACTTCCTTTTTTCCCTCCTCTTCTTCTCCTTTTGTTTCTTTTCTCATTTCCCATTGGGAAACTATTTTACCTTGAATGATAGTAGCACATCCCTTTCAAGGTAGTTTTGTAATCATGTGCATATGAAAGGGACATTTTTTTGTTTTTTAATCAAGAGGATAAGTTTTTTTTGTCCCTTGGGGGATCTGCCTCCATGTAGATAACTAAAAATATTCTACCGAGGTGGAGGATCAATTTTTCCATCATCATAGGAGTATGTGCATAATTTGAGGAATCATGTTTGTTACAAGGTCTAATAGACTCCAGGCCTATGAAGGAATCTTCCAACTAGAGAATCTTTAAGAATATGCTAGGCTTAGCTCAATTGTATAAGTAAAGGGGTTATTTCCCTTTACAATGGTCTATTAAATTTTTGATTCAAGAGTTGTAGCCTCAAAGAGTTTTCCCTGTGTGATACTCCTGATGCTAAATTGATTTATAATGTAAAATCATTGGAAAGATTTGAGAGCATTATACATGTCTCCCTTGTTAGAGTAACATAGTGTCAATCTATTATATGTTTAATACACATTGTACTCATTTCCAATTCAATTGATAAATGAAATTTACTTGTGTTTTTCATTTTCTTTCTATTGCTGAAATACAATGCCATGTTTTACATGCTTAGTTGATTGGTGATCTAATGTATACATCTTTATGGTGGTCATTTAGAGTGTGTATCTAGATTATAAAATCCTTTTTGCTTTGATATTTTGGAATAGGGTGTTGATATCCTTTTTAAGTGTAGTCTTGGGCTCATGGATTTAACTAGAAGGAGTTCTTGAAGGATATCACATGTGCATTATTTCAGTTTCATTTATGTTAGATCTATGATACATTTGTTGGTAAAGGTGACATATTAGTTTATTTAAACTTATTTATGCTCATATGTTAACCCTCTACTTATAATCTTTGTTAACTGATAGCTTTTTATCCTACCCTATTTTACCCTGCATACAACACATCCTCTGCATATCCAAAGTGTTATTTTCCTACGAGCACATAAACATTATATACTTAGCATGTGTTTACATTTTTTGAATTAAAGTTTAGTGTTGCAATCTCTTATTGAGCCCTCTATTATTGAATATTATTTAAAATGGAAGTTGAAATCATGTCCATATCTATCTTTAGTAGCTTGTGTCTAGCCTAGAATATTTGCTTCCTCTGTGTGAAAACCCTCATTGGGTGGATTGAGAAAGCTTGGTTGTGTTCCAGTCAAACTTGTATTTCTTTGTGATAATAATCCCCATGAAGATTGAATTTTATAATCCCTTCATGTGAGTGAAGCTATCCCTTAGGTCCTCTCACCTTGGTTTAGGTAGATCTAGAAGTAGTAGGGAACTGATCATACCCTTTATAGGTGCCTCCCAATCATTTTCTGAATATGGTCTAGTCATGATGTCAAATCCTTCCTTGGATACAATGATATATTAAGTTGGTTTTCCATCCTTGATTTTCACTCACTTCAAGTGTGCAAGGTTGAGTGACAGAGGTGTATAACTAGGAACCAACATCTTTTTGGCACCATTTCTAGGGAGATCTCTTGTCACCCATGTTATTAGGAACACTTTGAGAGGGCTATAAGTGTTTTTTTTTTAAATTTCATTCTCTATTGTTACTACATTAAGTTGTTCATCTTTATTTTGTTAACATCTTTGCAACCTTTCTTGGTGACTCCACTAGGAATGTTCACCCCCATGCTATGAAAAGTTTTACAATTCTCATGGAATTAATTTTAGTGTCTGAAAGTTTGCATTCTATTAGTTACTATGTATGGTTTTATTTATTTAAGTCTAGAAGATTTGATTTTAGAGGAGACTCCATTATTTTAAGGTTAAAAGATCAATGCCAATTGTATGTACTCTTTTATATTTTAAATATTTTTATTTAGATTTGCAAATCTGGAGGGTACTAGGTCTTCATTTCAAAAGAATCCATCTAGAGAGCTCATCCTTGAGTTAAAATCTCCATCCAAAAGGAGACAAGTATGGAAGCCTATTATAGACTAAAACTCAGGAAATCAAGTAAGACCTGATCAATTTGTCCCCCATTTTTTTTACCTCTTATTCTCTAATATCCCTTTGGTTGAAGGATACCAGAGTACCTTAGATAAATTTGAGCTCCCTACAAGTCAAGTTCCTTCTCCCCAAAGAAACATCTTTCTTCCTACTCGGTCGTTAAGGTTTCATTATAATTCTCATCCTTCAATCCCTCCTCATAGTATTCATTCTTAGTTGTTGCCTAGTTCATCTTCATCTTTAAATTTAGAGATGGGAGACCATGATTTGAGAAGGAGGATGTTTAATGCAGGCAATGACAATGATGGAGAAGAAGATCAAGGTTTGGCTAATAGATGTAGACCATTTGTGATCCCAAGGTTTAGACCTATCAACTTTAATGGTATGCCTAGTTTCCCTAATGAGGTTCTTATAAAGATTAGAAATGTATTGCTTAAGTTTCAAGGTAACAATGTAGTGTCTGGGAAACAACATTTTAAAGCCTTGTTAAATGTCATTGAAGATTATGAAATAGATCTAGAATAAAAACTCTTTATGAACACACTTGAAGATGAGGCTTGGGAGTGGTTCAAATCCCTCCCTGATGGATATATAAACACATGGAAAGCTATGATTGATGCATTTAAGATGTAATATGGTGATATCATTGATCCTAGATTATTTTTTACTGAGTTTGAGAGCCTAAAAAAGAATGCTAACAAATGTGTGAAGTACTTCAATTCTAGATTTAGTAAGATATTGAGAAGGCTACCAAAAGACATCAGGCCCAATGGTGCTACTTATTTGATTAAGTATTGTGATGCATTTGACAAGAAATAAACCTATTATCTTAAGGATAAGTCTCCCACAAATTTGAGGATGGATTTTAATTTGGTTATTCAAATAAAAAATAACATCAAATTTATGGGTAAGTCTTTAAACAAGAGGGCTGATGTCAAGCTGGTAAATCCTAAAAAGCCTCAAGCCTCCCATAAGAGTGTATACCTAGAGGAAAATGTGAAGACTCTAGCCACTAATGTGAAAGAGATATCCTACAAGTTGGCTAGATCAGAAAAGGGGTTGTCTCAAGATTATTCTAACCATGATGATAGGAGAGATCACAAGAGAGAGGAAAGGGATCATCTCCAAGATCAGGGTTAAGGCATGATAAATTTCAAAGATAGGAATAATGACAAGGGAAAGGGGATATAAAATAATGACACACATGAAATAAACTAAAAATGAGGAGGTGAAATGAAAGTATCGGATCCTTTAGTTATAAACATCAATACAGTCGATTGTGATAATGACTAGTGTGATAAGTGATTCCTCCCTCATCCCCCATGTAACACAATTGATGATGATGGTCAAGATGTAGAAGGATTTTAATCTATATCTAATGAAGATTATATCTCCATTATTTAATTACAATACATGGAAAGTTACACCTCCCATGAGGAAGCTATGAGTGTTCCAAAGGTCCCTGATTATGAAGACATTCTAGTGTATGAATGTTTTACTTCCTAAATTTTTAAAATAGATGTGATGGTTTTTTTTCCATCTATAGAGTTGATGAGCACTACCACTACTCAAGCATTCTAGAGAGCATTTGAAAATATAAGGGTCTCAACCCCAGACTTCATCTATGAAATAAACATGATGCATGAATATGAAGTGCTTGTTCATGATTTTGAGTTTTTAAGATCAATGATGAAAGAAAAATATGGAGATTCTCCTCCATTAGTTGAGGATCGGTAATTTATGATCCACATAGTAATTACCCAAGAGAAGGACTATAATTTGAGAAGTAAAGATTAAAATAGTCATCTGAAAGATAAAGACTCTGTTGCTCCTAAAGTAGAGACTAGAGAAAAGGAGACCAAAGGGAGTAAGGATGTCCAAAATTTCACCAAACCTAGTTCTACACCTAATGATGTCAAACTAAAAGGTACCCAGGCCAAGAATAGAACTCCCTTGTTGTCTAGCATTCCCAAGAAGGATGACCTAGGAAGCCTCTTTTGAAAAATGAAGTTAAGAGTGTTGCTTCTCTTACTTCTATTCCCTGACTCTTGAAGGGTGTATTCTAAATGAGAATGTTACTAGTCTACTTGTTAAAACTCCTCTTCCTAAATATAGTAGTTGTGACATGGCCCATGTTTTGAGTCAATTGAAGGTCACGGTGCCTTTTTTGGAATTGCTTAGAATTCTAAAGCACAGGAGAAGAGATTTTGAGTATTTGGGATTCACCAAAAAAGTTACTACCAATGAGATTGTTGAAGTTAAGCCTTCTCTCACTCTCCCTGTGAAAATTGAAAACACCGTAGAGCCCCCTAAACATCACTTGGAGGTGTATGTGGGAACAACATTGGTAGATAGTAAGATGGATGTCAATCTATTCTACACCACCCTATTGATTAATAGACTAATTGTCCATAATTTCATGTTTGACTCTGGTGCATCCTATAACATTATGCCACTAGTTATGCTAAATGAGATTTTTATAAGGATAACTATAGCATATGGATGATGCCTCACCATATATTCCATATAATTACCTATTGTTAGTGTGGTTAAAGGATTGTTGGTGTAGTTCCCACAATACCCTAGTAAGTTCCCAAGTATGGATGTTGTTGTTATATATTATCCATCAAAGTGGGGTATGTTACTATCCAAAAATGGGCTATTAATATTAGGGTTAGTGTTCAGATAGACTTGTCCTATGCCACTATACCTCTAGATGAGAAGATGGTTTGCCTAAACTAGGAGATACAAATGTTTCATGTCCTAGAAGATCCCAAATACCAGTTGAATGAAGTGGTGTATGTGGATATAGACATTGGAAATTTTGTGAGAAGTGTTGAGTAGGTGGAAATGCCTCCTAAATTTGGTATTGTTGATGAAGACTCCATTTGGTCCATGCACTTTGATAGAGAATATTCAAACATTATAAATGGAGTCAGGGTTGTCTTATATGCCTCTAATGGCCAAGTTTATAGATACTCCTTCCAATTGTCCTTTGAGTGTACAAATAATATTGTAGAATATGAAGAACTCCTAATTGGCCTCTAGATCACTCATGAATATGAATTCAAGAGGTTGATGGTTAAGGGAAATTTAGAACTAGTGGTGAATAAGTCCAAGCTATTTACACCACAAAATAAAAAAGATTAAAGCAATATTGAAATGTTATATGGGACTTCTTGGAATGGTTTGACACTTTTACTATTGAGTATCATGCCCAATATCTTACTCATGTGGAAGATATTATTGAAAAGAGGGATGCAAAGTTCAAATTTCAACATAGAAATCCCTTTTTTAAGTATGAGGTTGAGGTACTGGTAAGGCCTTATGTCCCAGACAACATTGATCATTGGCAAGTCTTTGACATTGATGATCAAATATAAAGATTTTGTGTTGTGTAGATGAGTTTGAAGGAACTATTATATATTTTGACTCTATGGTATAGATCTATGATGGAAAATAAACCTTATATGGAAAATAAATTACCCTATTAAATACTAATACTAGAGGATTGGTTAATTTGGAAGCATCCTTTGATGGACCTGACAGGGTCAAATCTAGAAATATTTCTATATCAAAGGATGTAACTGAGATTAACATTGGGATAGAGGAAAATCCAAGGAAGATTTGGCTCAGAACTCACTTGAACAAGAAGGAGAAAGAAGCATTCATCAAGTTGTTGAGAAAGTACCAAGACTATTTAGTATGGTCATATTCAGAGTTGAAGGATTATAGGGAAGACTTGTTCCAACATGTTATCCCCCTCTACCCTGATAGAAAACCATTCCACTAAAAATAATGACCTATCAATCCCATTTTTTCCACCAAGATACAGGAAGAATTAAATAAATTAAGGGATGGTGGGATTATCCAACCCATCAGGTATTCATCATGGTTGGAAAATCTAGTCCTTGTTAGAAAGATGAATGGAGACATCTAGCTCTATGTTGATTTATAGAACTTGAACAAGGCTTCACTAAAAGACAACTATCCATTGCCTAACATGGACAACATGTTTCAAGATATTATCAGTCTAAGTTGTTGTCAACTCTGGATGGATTTTTTGGCTATAACTAGGTAGTAATGAAGGAGTCTGAAAGGTCTAAGACTGCTTTCACTACCCCATGGGGCACTTATGTATATGTTAAAATGCCTTTTGGCTTAATGAACATAGGTGCCACTTTTATAGAGATATATATATATATATATATATATATATATATATATATATATATATATATATATATATATATATATAAGTATCATTCATCAAACTAATCAACCAATTCATTTCTATTTATTAGGATGACATTATTATGTATTCCAAGAAAAGAGATGACCACTTGTTGCATTTGAAACAAATGCTTATCAGATGTAGGGATTTTGAAATCTCCCTCAATTCTAGAAATTACCACTTTAGAGTATAAAAGGCAAAGCTACTGGGACACATTGTATCTCAACAAGGTGTGATGATAGATCCTAAAAGGGTAGAAGCCATTGATAAAGTATCCATCCCATAGACCAAAAAAGGTATCCAATCTTTTTTTGGCTAGATCAATTTTGTTAGGAGAATTGTTTCCAACTTTGTAGAGATTACTCTACCTATCAGGTCAATATTGAAGAAGGATCAAACTATAAAGTGGGAGGAGAAGGCCACCCAATCATTTCAAGACATCTCCTCTTGAAAAGATTTATAGATCTTTTTATTTGCCTCCAAACATACTATTATTGCAATGCTGCTAAAAAAGAATGATGAGGGTCATGAGCAGTGAATTGCCTTCTTTAGTAAGGCATTAAAGGGATCTAAACTAAAATATACCATAATGGAAAAATAAGATTTTAAACTCTTAAAAGTTGTCAAATAGTTTAGATCATACATTCTAAGTTTAAATATTGTAGCCTATGTTCCTCACACTATGGTGAAAGACATATTAATTCAAAATGAGATTCATAACAAAAGATGTTGATGGGTTAACAAACTTCAATAATATGACCTGGAGATACAAACTACCAACTTGGTTAGAGGCATGGGTCTTGCCAAGCTAATGACTAAAACCAATTTAGAGGTTGTAAAGGTAAATAATGTGGAAGGGATTGCTAATAGCCACGAATCCAAGTATAGCCAATCTCCATGGTATAAATACATAGTCTATTATTTGACAACTTTGAAATGTCCTCCCTATTTAGATAAAAAAATAAAAGGACACTGAATTTAGTATCCCAAAATATCTTATGTTAGAAGATGATCTAGCTTGGAGGAACCGAATGGTGTCCTCTTGAGATGCTTAGTGGAAAGTGAGATTTTTTCACTAATTATAGAGTTCCATAGTGGTGTGCATGTTGGTCACTTTGCTCCTAAAGTCACTACATACAATATTTTGAGGGTCAGGTATTGGTGGCCTACACTATTCAAAGATGTTATTTCTATGGTAAGAAGATGGGAAGAGTGCCAGTGGTTCTCTAGGAGAATGAAAGCATATGGATCACTCTACTTATAGCTAGTTTCTATTGAGGGACCTTTTAGATAGTGGGGAATGGACTTCATGGGTGAAATATTAGATGCTTTAAGTGTTGGTCACAAATGGATCTTGGTGGCTACTGACTACTTCACAAAATGGGTTGAAGTAGTCCCTATCATAAAATTAACCCATCAGGTAGTCATTGATTTCCTTTTGAATAATGTGATTTGTCGATTAGGAGTCCAAGTTAAAATTATATGTGACAATGCCATGTGATTTATAGCTAAATAGTTAGTTGTATTGTGTGAATACTATGGGATTGATCTAGCATATGCATCTAATCACAATCCAAAAGGAAATAGATAGGTTGAGTCTAATAATAAGAATTTATTAAAATCATTAGGACTCTAGATGCCAACAAAAGGAAATGGGGTGAGCAGTTGAATTTTGATGTTTGGGCTAATAGGTTAACTCCAAAGAGGTCTACTAGAAAAATCCCCTTTGAGCTTGTTTATGGATCTCAAGTTATTTTACCCTTGAATCTGTAGCTACCTACGTACCAATTCATGTAGTAGATAGCTGAGGATGAAAAATAAATTAACCACTATGAAAAAAGGATTAACTAGATCATAGAGCTTGATGAGTCTCATAGAAAGCTCATGAAAATAATTTAAATTTCAAGGAGAGGCTCAAAAAGATCTTTGACAAAAAATTCACCCGAAGAGCTTCTTAGATTAGTGATTTGGTCCTACTTTGGGATAGTAGATGTGAGGACAAGGGAAAAAATGGTAAATTTGATTCCTTATGGATGGGTACCTACACCATTGATTATCAGATAGGGAACCATATATTTTTTCCCATAGATATTGATGGAGAAATCATAGAATTTCTAGTTAATGGTAGACACCTCAAGCATTGAGTTCATGCTAGCTTTTGTAAATATGTATATGTTGTATAATCCCTTCTATTTTTAAGGTCTTTTGGTGGTTTGTGTTTGTATATTTTAGGTCCTTTCCTTTCCTATGTTTTTGTCTTTGGATGCCTCATTATAACTCTGATCACCCATTGTATGTTTTTCCTTACCTCTATGGCAAAATCCTTTGACTCAAAGGCACAATGGATAAGCATCTAGTTTGGTATTCTCTATGTACCCACTGGGGGTACCCATCCCTAAAAAATAGCTAATGTTAGTGCCCAAAATTGCACTAGAGAAATTGGGCCCTTGTCAGTAAAATGCTTTAGTCCAAACTGGGTGAGTATCAATGTTTTAGTCACTAGCCCCAGTCCTGTCTCTATATATTCCTTTGAAAGGTCGAAGTTCATGTTTGTAATTTTGTAAGTCTTTTATATTGATGTTATAGAGTTAAAACATTTTATCCCTTAAATTTTTTTATCTTTTTGGCATGAAGATAATGCCCTATGGAAATATATCTTTGAGACTCGTGTCTTGGACAAAAACTTTGAAGACTTAATTTTGTCAGACATTCTATCTGTTTCAAAAGCTCTAAAAGAATTATATACCTTACCTTTTAGGTCTTAATTATTTTTGAGATATTTATTTTGGACTTTTTGTCCACAATGAAGAGTCTAAAGGGTATTTTCTAAAGATGGAAGACATTTTCAATAGTTTTGAAGTAATTTTAGGGTTCGATCGAAGGTCTCATGGCAAGAAGATTCATAGAGAGAAGATTAAGATGTAGAAATGCCTCTTCCTATATATAGATTTATTGCCTTGCATTCAAAGAGGAAATTTTGTGGCCCCAGATGAAATTTCCAAGTTACACCTAACGTGTTTTGGTGATTGAGGTGAATAATTGATCAATGAACTGAATGAAGGACACATGTCTATCTCAGAGGACTCATATGAATTTTTTTGGGGGTTGAAAGGATCTTGCACCCTTCCCCAAATAAATAAAGCTAGTGTAAAGGTAAAAATAGTTGAGGGTCTGAGCTTATGTCTAATATTGGACATGTGGTGGTTTTTTAGGGATTTATGAGTTTTGGGCCCCTTTTTGAATATTTCCCTACTTAACTTTTGGTGGGAAAAGTGCAAAAAGTCTCTAGGACCTGAATGCTCGAGTGTGATAAGAAAGTGATGCCACATGGCAGCTCCTTAGGTTCTTTTAGATTTCGGTCCATTTTTGAAATTTTCCTCACTTACCTCTTGGTGGGAAAGGTTCAAAGGGTCCTAAAAGACCTAAACACCTAGATTTTAAAGATAAAAAAATGACACATGGCATTCTTGCATCCCATGAAGAGTTTGGGGTATATTACACCACTGCACCAAAGAAAATAATAAGTGAAAAAGGTGTAAAAGTCCTCAAGGGCTTAAAAAGGTACCATGACATATTTTCCACTTGTATAGGTATATATATTGCAAGGATTATTTATTTACATAAAAGAAACATTTGCACCTTCCCTCTCTTTTTTGAATGAAGCTCAAGTGATTAGTGAGGGTGGTTGGTAAGTAGCCATTGTGCTTTGAAGCATTAATGGTAACCCTAATTTCAAAATGCAAAGGATTATAACTAAGGAATTTTCCTTTATTTGTGTTTACCCTTTTCATTTAGATATTTTTTTGTGTCTTCAAGCTATTTGTGTGCCCTAGCTACGTGCAAGGTGAGAAAGTGACTACAATGAATTCTTCATAGATTTTCAACTTCCATTGTGTGCAACCCTTAGAATTAATAGTAAGTGTCCTATTAGCTCCTTGTGTTTTTTTATTTGAGAGGAGTTGAGAGGTATTTTGAGGGATAATTGAGATAAGGGTTTATTTAGATTTAAATTAATGCACTAGAGAGCTAGGAAAAAATGGTAGCATCTTTGACCTCAGCAAAGGGCAACATTGTCTCAGTCTTGGATGGGATTAAAGACATAGAACTCTAAGGGTTAGACTTTACAACCTCAATAAATGTTTTATAATGGATAGATCCCTTTCTAGTAGTTACTAATGTGGGCATGAGTTATATTACCCCTGCATCAACATTCCCTTTGGTTGCCCCATACCCAAAATTGATTATTGCATGTGCTCAGGCATACCAACTATACACCAAAACTATAATTGATGGTAGCCATTTGATTGTCTTATATTTCACCCCTATGGCCCTCAACACCATGCTCAAAATTCATCCCCATCCTAAAAGTATTACCATCTCCTTGTAGGAATGCCAAGAGTACATGAATAAGAATGATTTAGGACATTGTCAACTCCTACTAGATAACCAAGAGAAGAAAAAAGGTCTCCAAGATTTCTAAAAGTATAAAACTAGTATAATTTAATGAATTGCCCTAGTAAATCATCGCCATGGCTACCAATATTTATGAGATGATCATTGCATAAAAATTTGAGCCATAAATGTTCTTGATCCTAATCTATGTGTTAGAAAAGCAAAAAAAACTAGACTAGGCCACCATCCTCAGTGATAATATGCATAGATAGATGATGTAACTTTAGGTTAAAATTATTTCAAAAGAGGCATTGATAAGTATATTTTAAATGTCCTCATATTTAATATATAGCCTGGTGCACAACAAGACATTCTAGGGGCTCACCAAGAACCCCACTAGAATGATAATTTATGAGATATACCCAAAAATTACTATGGATGGTTTCAAGAAGAATTTATATAGGGCATACAACTGTTTCTTAAACATTATGATGAGTGTCTTATTTTCTTTGATAATCATTATAAGAATGTCTAGGGTGGCAAAGGAAGTAATTGAGAAGTATGGCACCTCTTACATTTAATTTAGGGCATTCACCTACATCAGGATACATGGTTACTCAGGGTGTTTGCATAAATTACCAAGGTAAATGGATAATAAGATGGCCGTAATGGAGTTGAGTTAATAGATGTTGCCTCCACATGAGATGATAGTGACCAAAAAGATAAATAATCCCTTTAAGTTTTTAGTTCAAATTAGATATTATTCATGTCCCTCTATTGCCAAGGTGAAGGGATTAGAATAGGAGATGGGCTAGTATGTAATTGATAAGATGTTACCCAAGCCTAAATATTATATCAGGTGGTTGGTAAACATGGTAGTGAATGTGATCCTACATCAATCACATTATGAAGTAATTTGGCCTGGTTACACCATCGAGGAGGAAGTTAGGAAATTAGAGTATATGAGGCTAATAGTGTTGGCTATTATTACTTACAATGTCACTCCCATCCCCAAGGACATGGTGGATGACAATATGAAACTATCTTCAATGTATAATACAACCAATATTGAAGCCTATCCAATCTCATAGGTAGACTTAAATTTTAAGGAAATTATTCCATCTCTTAGAGAAAATTTATAAAAATGAGAAGAACCTTTAAGTGGTTGAAGGAACATGGGGTTAATCTTGGTGCATATGACACCCCTACCCTCTAAGAGCTTAGATGAGTTCAAGATCTAAGAGGCTTTCTCCTAAAATACATCAATGATCTTATGGTTCCACCTTTAGTAGTGAAAGGCAAGGGGAAGTACAATCTTAGTGATGTTGATTTCACCAAGCCAGTTGATGTGGAGTTGATAACAGCAGCACAGTCTAAAGTTAGATTGCCTTTCTTAAAAATAATAAGCCTGATATAAAATTGGGAAAAAATTGTTATTGGGGAGCTCACATTGGCCAATTCCACCCTTATATCTATTTTGGTATAGGGATCCCCAATAGTGCTAGCCATTCCAACGGCCATCCCCATAGCTAATCTAGCTATAGTTCCTCCTACTCCACCAACATAACAAGCAACAACTGCCTCTCCCCCAAATATATATTCAAGGAAGAGATGAGGTAAGGATGAAGTGGAAAAGCCCAAATAAAAGATATTTAAGAAGGATCTATAACCTCCAAGTGGATTTCCTATGAAGAGGAAGGATGTTATGTTTAAAGACCTACCATCCAAGGAACTCTTTGTGAAGAGAAAAGAAGACTAGTTCTCATATGCCTAGAAGTTGAGGGATATGAGTGACAATGAAGATTCAAATGAGGTTAAGCAAATCACATAGGTTATGAAGAATTAGTGTGATTTCACTCCTCCACAAGTAAGGACCAGTCAAGGAACTCTAAGGGAGAGACCTTAGACCCTAGTGAAGGCCCCAGTGTTGGGTTTATCTATAGAAGAGGGTCCCTTAGGAGAAAAAATCAAAGGTAATGAGGAAGACATTCTAACCTCAAATGATCTTTTATCTTTTGATGATGTTGTATAGGTCAGTGTTGATATGGCTATGTGATCTCAGGGCCCTCAATAAAAGGAAACCATATCATCAAATATCAAGACATTCATTTATAATGTCATCACCCAACCACCAAGCCAAAGTGATTAGGGTAGAGCTAACAAGATAAATAAATTTGATGATAGAGATAAAGTAGAGCTAGATCCAAATATTTAAGGCCCCACTGATTTTTAGGTGGTGGTTGAGTAAGAAGTCTTACAAGAAACTTTAGAGATACCACAAGATGTCCCTTCCCTTCTAAAAGTGTTAAGTTCAGCACCAGAGGAGAAGATGATTGTGGAGGAAGGTGGGGGAGCAAACATGCAAATGGGTACCCCCACCCATACATAAACAAATAAAGAATTAGATGACTTAAATAAAGATGTTAAGGAGGGTATTTCATGGATTGGTGCTTTAATTGAAGTACCACCAAGTCTTCTCCTTCGCATTAGGGTCCATGACCCAAACCATAATAAAATTCTTAAGGCTGTGACTAGTGAAGAGTTGCCTAAAGGTAGCAACGATGTCAACATATCCTAAACCATGCTGGAGGCCCAAGCAAATAAATAATTTGAAGCAAATTTGTAGCCTTTCAAATAATTAGTAGAGTAGGATAATGTGATTGAAAATTTTCTCATAGGGTCTTATCAGCTTGGGTCCAAGTTTGAATTTTTGGAGCAAATAGAGCCAAACTTGGAGAGGGAAAAAGAAGTAGACAAAGGTGGTGAGGAGAAAAAGAGTGATGAAGAGATAAAGCATTTTGTGTTGAGACTATAGCCCACTCCAATGGTACTCCTTACATTGAGAACTCTAATGACACCACCTTTTACTATCTCAAGGATAACATCAATGTCCACCATGTCAATGGGATTCCTAATCAGACCCCTTCTCTGGGTTGAAGAGCAGGTCAAGGAAAAAAGGGACATTATGAGAAAGATTAGGGAGATCGACATAATGAAGATCACTAAGGCACATAAGGATAAGCCCCCTAAAAATGCCATAACACATTCTAGGACCATTTTCACCACTGCATGAGAAAGGAATGTGGATATAGACATCCCTTCACTAGATGCTTTGAAAAAGGATGATCTCTTTGAGAGTTACACTATCTATAGATACAATCTGAGGGATCCATTTAGGAATGAGATAAAACATAACTCATAGGTTTTGGCTAACATGGTGACCCACATAATGGATAAAGACAAGGCCACCATATAGGAGTTAAAGGCATAAAACTAGGCTATGATCTAATTCTTGCAACATTTACTGAGTGAGCCTAAGGTAGTAACTCCAACTACCATCATGGCTCCAGGTCCTTTTTATCTCTCCTTTACATCACTTGACTTGAACTGAATTGATGATTTGAAGACCATAAGATGAGCAACTGAAGATTCGCAACAAGACTTGGGTACTACGGTAGAATAAATAATCCACTTAGCATTTAAATGCTTGAGTAACATAGTGGATAATAAAAGGGAGTGTGATGTCTAGATGTTTTCCTATGAGGTAGATACCAAGAAGTGGGAGGAATCTCAATTAAAGGTGGAAGAGATCTATAAAATGGGCATAGACACTTTTATTTTAGAGAAGATCATTATTCCAAATGATCATAAAAGGCTTAAGGAGTATCAAATAGCAGTCAAGCATCATCTGATGATGCTCAAAGATGTTATCTTTGATCTGAAAGGAGAAGAATAGTCTCTCAAAATTATGACCAAGGAGATAGATGTTTCACTAAGGAGAATGGTGAGCTTTGATAGGGCAAATGATTTGGGGGAGGAGGCAGTGTGCATTGCTTTGAAGAACCTCATTGATGCACTAAAATAGTCCTTTGATGTCCATAAGATACAACAATTGGTGTCACTTGAGAAATATTATGACCAACTCAAGGATCTCATTAGACAAAAGCAAACCATGCTTCAAAGGACTATTGCTTGGCTTGAAGAGTATAGAGTCAAATTCAAATACCAAGAAGCCTAGATGAATGGAGTCTTTCCCCCATGATCGAATAATACACCAAATATAAGAATAGGTTGGTGAAGGATTTCATTATTCAAATTGATTCTGGGACCTAATTGAATATTTTAGTTTCTTATAAGCTAGCACCGATTCCTGTTTTCCCTCTTCTTCTCCTTTTTTTTCTCATTTCTCATTTGAAAACCATTGTACCTTGATCAATAGTGGCACATACCTTTCAAGGTAGTTTTGTAATCATGTGCATATGAAAGGGATGTTTTTAGTTTTTTATACAAGAGGACAAAGGTTTGTTTTGTCCCTTATAGGATCTAGCTCCATGTAGATAACTAAAAATATTATGTTGAGGTGGAGGATTAATTTTGCCATCATCACAGGAGCACGCATATAATTTGAGGAATCATCTTTGTTACAAGGTCTAACAGAATCCAAGCTCATGAAAGAATCTTTTAGGTAGAGAATCTTTAGGAATATACTAGGCTTAGCTCAATTATATAAGTAAATGGGGTATGTCCCTTTACAATGGTCAATTAAATTTTTGAGTAAAGATTTGTAGCCTTGAAGAGTTTTCCCTGTGTGATACTCCTAGTGCCAAATTGATTTCTAATGTAAAATCATTGGCAAGATTTAAGAGTATTATATGTGTCTCCCTTGTTATATAATTTCCTTGTATAGTATTAATCTATTGTACTATTCAATACACATTGTACTCATTCCCAGTTCAATTGACAAACAAAATTTGCTTATGCTTTCCATTTTCTTTCTATTGTTAAAATACAATGCCATGTTTTACATGCTTAATTGATTGGTGATTTAATGTACTCATCTTTATGGTGGTTATTTAGAGTTTATATCTATATTTTAAAATCCTTTTTGCTTTGAGATTTGGGAATAGGGTGTTGATATCCTTTTTAAGGATAGTCCTGGGCTCATAGATTCAACTAGAAGGAGTTCTTGAAGGATATAACCTGTGCATTATTTTAGTTTCATTTGTGTTAGATCTATGGTACATTTGTTAGTAAAGGCAACATAGAAATTTACTTAAACTTATTTGTGCTCATATGTTAACCCTCCACTTTTAATCTCTATTAACTAATAGTTTTTTGTCCTACCTTGTTTTACCCTGCATATAACATATCCTCTACATATTTGAAGTGTTGTTTGCTTGTGAGTGCATAAACATTGTATACTTAACATGTGTTCATATTTTGTGCATTAAATATCAGTGTTGAAATATCTTATTCATCCCTTTTTTTTTAATATTATTTAGAATGTAAGTTGAAATCTTGTCCATATCTATCTTTAGTAGCTTATGTCTAGCCTAAAACAATTGCTCTCTCTATGTGATAACCCTTTCCAAGTGGATCGAGCAAGCTTGGTTGTATTCCAATCAAATTTTTATTCCCTTATATCAATAATTTCCATGAATATTTAATTATATAATCCATTCATGTGAGTGAAACTATCCCTTTAGTCCTCTTACCTTGGTTCAGGTAGAGCTAGAAGCAGCAGGGAACTGACCATACCCTTTGTAGGTGCCTCCTAGTCATTTTTTATGTTTGGTACACTCATGATGTTAAACTCTTCCTAGGATACAACATATTAAGTAGGTTTTCCATCCTTTCTTTCCACTCACTTCAATTGTGCAAGGCTGAGTGACATAGGTGTATAATTATGAACCAACAGCAGGGACTAAAAATGACATAACCATCCAAAAGCTCTTTTTTATGTCTTTTAGGAAAGTTTATCTTTTGGATCATTGATTTCACACATTTTATTGTTCTCAGGTTGGATTTTTGGACACCAATAATCCCCCAATTCAAAATCAATATCTCTCCCTATATAAATCCCCTTGAAGGCAATTAGGGATGACAATCATTATTACAAATATTACATACAAGTGCACATTATTCCTAGGTCACTATTCATTACACAATCTAAAGTATTCATTAGGTCAAATTATATTATGTATGATTTTATCAAGGTGGGGCCTAAGAAAAATAGCACTTATATTTGCATCCACGTGATTTGGGACACACTCACATTAAAGGGATAAATACATATTCTTTGAGCCCTCTTTAGAATATTGGCAATATATGCAATGCTTAGACATAAGGGATGTCTAAAGTCATATCACCCATCCCTTGCACTCATAATTCCCATTCACATTAATACTATATTAAAAAATCTAGAGTTTAAAAAAAAAATAAATAATACATGAGTTTTCATGCAAATTTGACAATGAAAAAATGCAAAAAACCAACTACATAAGCATGCACACTAATCTAGGTGGGAATAGTTTGTCTCTAACCTCCCCAATGATTCCTCCAAGTCTAAAACATAGTGATGGATAATAGTGGTCACTAAATTATGTACCTATCACATTAAATTCTGGATTTGATCATGCAAATAAATAGTCAAAGTGTGCTTGGAGGACATCAACATAACCAAATTATAGAAATATAACTAGGAATAAGCTAAGAGTTATCTATCCATTGATTACTTCAAATTTTATATATTTATCATGTTCCATAAATAATCAATAGCATTAAGTTTGTATGGTCGTAATTTTACATTGTGCAATATTTAAGTAAAGTGTAGTATATTTTTTATTTTTTTACTTGGGTGAATGATGTTTAATTTCTTAACTATGGTTGCTTAAATTTAATGATGTCTAACTGTTGTCATTTTTCCAATGTTACACATGAGTGTGACACAAAAAATTTAGTGTTTTATTTAATGTCTATTTTAATTTCTTCAATAAAGCTCCACAAGATAAAGGTCTACAACATGTTTAGGTGAGAGTTAGGTTCGTTAGTGGTCTACAAGTATATTACATCACATGAGAGTCAATTTAAATTAATACACTTATTAAGGAAAAAGGGAAATAAATCACATAAATATGATGTCAAAAATAAAGGGTCTCTATAATTATATCTTCTTGGTTTCATTAGAGAAAAGAGCAATCTATCTTTTTCCTAGTATAATCAAACACACTAATGACAATAACCATATTAAACAATAATTACCTCTAGTAAGGTTACCACTATAAATTTTGTCAAGGAATAAGTCTTCATTATACTATTACACAATTTTTTTCCATTAGGGCACATAAATAAAGGTAAGTTTAAAATATAATATATCTTTGAGGTAGCTAATTGTCAGAGCAAATTTAACTTAGTATAAAGGGATTAACAATATTAAAATATAGATTAACCTTAAATTTTTATTTAGTTATTATTATATATAAATTTAATCCAACAACAACATATAAGACAACACAATGGACAATGATAAGACACACCTAACCTATCCTATGACCTAGACCCAATGCCCTTACAACTTGGGTAACCTACATATTCACTCTTTGGAATGAGGGTTTGATGTAGCTCTCCTTGAATATTTGATGGGTCTTCTATACAAGAAACCAACACCAAAATAGGTTGGCACTCTAAGACAATAAGGAAAGAACTAATGTATCTCAAATGAGCTTTGAAAATTATTAGATGTCAAGTCAAGATGAAATGACATACTCAAAGGTCATTTATCATAAGCACCTTAACAACTCAAGGTGTGTGTGCTTACCCAAAACACTCTCACGTAAGAATGCTAACAAAGATTAAAATTTTGGAAAAAGGAACCCACATTCCTTTGATCCAAAAATATAAAAGTCTCAATAATTATGTCTTACACTACTCACAGGAGCTCCGCTTATTGAGAGTGTTTTCAAAGATGGAAGAACGCAATTCTCACTCAATAGAGGTATAACAAGGGTCATTACCTGATAACTAATTATAGTCACAACCATGAACCAGCAAAGCATAATATGAAGTTAACAACTACATTAATACAAAAAACAAGGAAGCATATCTTAAGAATCCTTTTTATTGATAAGCTCTTTCAAGCATGTGTTATAGAACACCTTAAGGTCAGTTACTAACCCTCACACTAGGGAATCATTATAAGGGTTAGTTCTCTAGATATGTGCCCACTCCAAGGCTGCATAAATATATGTAATCATCACCTTAATATATAGGATCAATGTTGGATGTATCTCATTCATTTCCCAAAATGAGTGTTATATCAAAAGTGAATGCACCCAACCTTCACCAAATAGTCAAATGATTAAATTTTTGGTAGTCACCCCTTGTAGTTAACACCACTACCACTAGTTGGCCCAAGCATAGTTAGACACTACTAATAGTATAAAATATGCATATAAACATATGAGAATAAGTGTGTTTATACTTATAATGTATGAGTAGGGATAAAACCAAGAGCACACTCTACTACTAATAGAACACCTTCTCAATGTCTAAATTTAGGGAAACTAAAGCCTATATAATTCACAAGTGCTTAAATCTTGAAACTCGAGCTAAGACTATAAACTATTAAATTTAGTTCATTTGGTCTATCTATTATCTAATCAAACTAAATTGGTTTCCTCTTAGTATAGGTATATATTTTAACTGTAGGAGGTATTATGTATGTGAATTATTTTCCTCTATATAAAACTTTTATAGTTTATTCCTTGGTATGAACTATTGATTTAGAATAATTTATTTAAGGTGGCTCATGACCCTTTTTGTTTTTTATGTTGCATGGTAGGAATTTCTTATACCATGTTTGCTTTTAGATGAAGAAACATGTGATTCAGTATTGGTATTTGCTAGGGTACATGCATATTTGTGCACATCTCAATATAAAGTATTGAAAGAAGTAAAGGGATTGTGTAAGGATATTTATCTAAGTTGAGAAAGAAGACTCCTAATAAATATGAATTGTACTTCCAAATTTGATGGGCATAGTTCAAGGAATAAAAAATATCTTTGAATTGAATAGCATGGTCTTGAATAGTTTCATATTCATTTTGAGTTAGCTTTCTCAAATGTTCCAATGGTAGCTTGGATAGTTTGTGTTTATGAAAAATCAATAAAAATAGATCCTCAAGATTTTTGAATATTGATATGGATCCATTGGGTAAGTTATATAACCAAGAGCTTCCTTAGTTACTCCTATGGAAATATTTTAATAATAAGCATCTATCTTTTTCCCAATGGTCAAAAGAGTGTATATATTGTTTTAAATTATTTGTAGGATCCCATTTTCCATCAAAGGTAGAAAATAAAGGCATGATTAAATCAAAATGATAACGATATTATCAATAAAGTTAGCCTCATGGGAAGAAATTTGCAATTTGATAAGAACCATTTATTGTTGAATATCTCTTATGGTAGTCATCATAGATAGAATATCTCTAGGTAATCAGGTGGAATAGTTGTTTATAGGTTGTAATTTACCATCCATATGAAATATAGAAATAATAGGCTCTTTACCACCATCCTTACATTCCAAGATAGGATCATCATGTGGTTTGAAAATAATAGGTAAAGGAACATCCATTTTACATGATGGTTCAAGAGAGGTCATTATATAATTTTGAATGTCACGAAGGTTGATACAACTATCATGGGAAAGGGCTTGACTACTTGAAACTTCATTACATGCAAGAGGAATACAAGATGTACTTTTATTTTTTTCATCTATAATTAGGACATGGTTTTAAGCAAAAAAAGTAAAAGGAGAAAGGAATATTCTATATTTTCTTAAAACATCATCATAAGGAGAAAAAATGAAGGTTTCACTTTCATTTTTGAAATCAAAAGAGAAAGGAATAGAAGATGCAATATCACTTTCTAGTTTAGATACATCGCTATCATATGAGAAAGGATCATTAGCATAAATAACATTTTAATCTTGAATTTCATTATTGCTACTTGACTTTGGAAATTATTTCATTACGAAACCTTTAGAAAAGATGTTTTATTGCTTATTTTGAATTGGAATAATATTATAAGAACATGTGTCTACACTACTTTGGCCAGTATTATCATTTTCATCTTTCCAATCTAAAAGAATAGGAAGAGAAGTAGTACATGCATTTGTATCATTGAGATTTAGAGAGAGAGAAGTAGTTTTACTATTATAATTTGAAGGACCTAAAGAATAATCAAGATTTATAACATTATAAATAATTTGGAAAGAAGGTGAACATTCATCCTTTTCAACTTGTTCATCATTTGAAAGAGAGAAAATGCAGTATGTAATGCATATTAAATTATTATTTTCAGCATCATGAATACTAACTTCTTGCACGTTTATTATATCATCATTATGTGATGCACTAACAAAGTTTATTATTTTAAAAAATTTGGGCATTTTATCATTAGATGTAGGATAAATAGGAGAACTAGACTCCTAATATTTGCAATCAAGATGGATATAATCACACTCATAACCATATGAAAAAATATTATGACTATACACATATTCATTTATAATTGTAATTTTTTCATTAGCATAGTTATAAGAAAATGAGGATTGATCACTTATTTAGATTCCATAATATCCTCATATGCAATACATTGGTTATTAGGAATATTAAACTAGTGATCCAAAAAATCAGGTTTCCTATGGATTGTAATAGAAGTAAACATGTTGAGGAGGGCCAAAACATTAGATGCAACCACACAAAGGAGAAGAACAATGCCTAGGTAAATAATAGAAGCAAATATTACTTAAGTTGTGCCCATGAAATAAATCAGATATGGAAAATAAATACAATAATCTAAAAATGATTTTTTGCAGAAAGAGAAACCCTAAATGTAATTTAAGGTTTGGTTTAAATAAGAATAGAGGATGGGTTCACTAGAATGTTTTGTCAAATTTGGGATAAGAATAATCTGGATGACAAACCATTGTGTGAAATTAGAGAGAGTAATATAAAAATATTAAGTAATCACTAATTTGAAATTATGAAGTTATGGAAACTTACTAAAAATATCAAAGTGCAATAAGAAACAAAGACTTAGTTGGAAAATAATGTTGTCGAATGAATCAAAGGCTGAGACTTATTGTGGAGGGGGATCTGGTGACTAAAAATAGGAATCAATAACTACATCTAGGCCTAGAAATCAATGTCATGGTAAGGACACTAGAGGGGTGGATCTATTATCCACTGTAGCAGCACTCCTATCAACTTACAATGAGGAAATCATGGTTTTTATGTTCTTTGGTGAATAGAAATAGGAATCAATAACTAGATCTAGGCCTAGACAACAATACCATGGGTAGGACACTATAGTGTTGGTGCTACTATCCACCATGGTATCACTATTATCTAATTAAACTAAATAAATTAGGTTTTATAGGTTCTTTGTGTCTTCATTTATAGAGCATGTATATGGTGCAGGAGCTTGTGATCACTTGTAAAGACTGCTATGTGACTGATTTTCCTTCAAAACCCTAGCTCTTCACCCTTGTAGTGACAATGAAAAAAATGTTTGCATGTTCATGGTATCAAAATACCCCAATAAATCCTCTATTAATCAGCCTTGCCTATATAGATAATACTCTAAAGAAGGCCTCAAACTTATGTAGTTCTGCCTTACATGTTAACTTGTGTGTGCACAAGGGTGTTGTTGACCAAATTTGACCCTAAGTCAAATTTGGGTCAAACCCTAATATTTTTGAACTTTTTATAAGGTTCTTATCTGTCTTATAGGGTGTCATGTTAATCTATTGTCTTACTCATCCTCTCCCTAGTCCTTGTTAAGGTCCACCCCTTATGTACTAGCCTAGTCAACTTGAGTAAAAGGTTGGTCAACCTTGGTCAAAGGTATTAAAAAGTTAAAATGGTGTTAAAATTATATTAAATTTGTCCTATAAATGTTTTAATATTTTTTCAAGTCATAAATTACTCATAGGTCTTGTCTTATGTGGAAAAAGGGGCCTTTTGGTCATATTTTAGCCCATTTAATGACTTGTATAGATTTTTATGCAAGAAAAATTGACACCAAAGTGAGTTTCAACATGGATAATGTCAAGATAATGTCATTAATATTTATTTTTTAGTAAATAATCATTTATGTTTAGTGGATGGCAGTTTTTATTCAAAAATAGGAACTATTGGGCACTTGTGCAGACTTTTAAAATCCACCATCATCTAAAAATGTGGAAATAGTAACTCTTCACCTCCCATAATCTATTTAAATGTATATTTTTCAATAATAATTGAAAATGTTTCATTTTCAACTTGTTTTCTTCCATTTTCACTTGGCAAGCAAAGAAAGAGCAAATTCATGTACTTGGCATGGGTCGTACAAGTGGAATTGGGAGGAGTGTTTTTGGGGGGTAGATAGTACTCTGAGTGTCATCCATTTTCATAATAATAACTTAATATTTAGTTAATTTTCCTTTATGAACCATCAGTTTGATCCTAGGTAACTTTTTATGCATGTTCAACCATGATGGGGTCACTGTTTGAGTTTGTCTCAAATTTTCTTCTTTTAGATTGATGGATTTGTGTGTTTTAGGTGCCTCCACATTATTTTCAAGATTTTTACATGCTTATTATTATTTTTGAGAGTTCAATTTTGTTATAAATCCTCTTTTAGGCTTGTAAAATGGCTAGTTTGCATTCACAGTCATCTCATTGCTTTAAAAAAAAATCCTTCATACTAGAGATGATGTTTTGATGTTTTTTTGAAAAAAATCCTGGTGTATGATGAGCATTAAAGTGTTTAAAATTTCCCTTTAGGTGTTTCAAATGTATTCCTTGCATGTTCCTTACCATTTTAGGATTTCCTTGTATGTCTCAGTCATAAAACTCCACCTACAGGAGCATGTTGATGTCACAAGTGTGAGTTTGAAGGTTTGACATGGTTCTTAATCTCTTGAGACAATTAATGTGCATTTAAATTTTTTATGTAGGTATGTAGGCACTTCAAACTTGAAAATTTGGAGAGTGGTCTAAGTTTGCCTATATGGGAGGAGATGACCATCTACAGTTGATGTCATAAACAAGCCTTCTGTAGGTGTCCCAATAGTTGATCAATTCCTTTTAGGTTTCCTTTCCATGGAAAAGGCCTAGACATACCTATTAATAATGCTAGTTGACTAAGGGAAGTGTCAAAGTATTAATTGGAACCTTGGACTGTATTTAGGCCCTTTTCCTCTAGAAACACCAAATAAAGGCTTGAGGGGTTTTTTCAAGCCTCTAAAATTACACTTATAAATGGATTTGAATCCTAATATTGGGTGGAGGTATATTATCTAGACCAAAAAAATACTTAACAAAGTTTTAAGGAGAAATAAATAGTGGAAGGTGGTCATCTAGACCCTCAAAGATGGCTAGAAAATCATTGAAATAGGGTAGTGATGTCTACAAGACAGTGATCAAAATGTTAATTTGCATCCCATTTTGATGATCTTGGACTATTATATCAATTTTAATGATGATATTGGTTAAATTTATGTTTCAAGGTATGAAATAATGAGATAATGTGAATCTAATGTCTTAAACCCGAATGCATACTCCTCTGTATGTACACAGGATTATGAGGAGCCACCTATAGGCAGATAGGTCAAGAATTGTGAAATAGGCATGATCATGAATGAGGTGAAGGAGAATTTATGTTTCAAATTTAATAAAATAAATTCATGCCATCATGAAACCATGAACAATTTCATCTTGACCTAAAATACATCTACAAGCCAAAATGAATGAGGAATAACCAACTACAGCTGGGATAATAGGTGTGGAGTGAGATTATGGCATTTGGAGGAGTCTTAGATAATTTTAGGGATAAAAGAGGTTAAAAATACAAACCTATTAACTTTGAGGACATAAATAGGTTTCAAAATAATTAATAAAGACCAAATTTATGCCATTCCCACCCTAAAATAACCTACATGCAAGGTCTTGGGGCTGTCTCAGTCCAAGAGGGCAGTGAGCAATTGGAAAGCCTAAAAGTGCCAAAAGGATAGGTTTGGAGAATGTTTAAAATTTAAATAATGAGGTGAGTAAAAATAGGATATAAAATTAATATACACTTTCATTATAACCTCCAAATAAAGGCACCCAAAACAAAATATACCATGTTCACTATCACAGTTAGACAAGGTCATAAGCAAGAGAAGAGCATGAGAGAGTTTGATACCCAAGGAGGGAAGGAAAAGTTTTAAAAATTATAAGGTGGAATAACCATTATAATATTAAATATATTTCATTCCCAATACATCCTAAATCCACCCAAGGTCTTTTTCTCATAAGCAAAACGGACTCAGTCAATACAGGCAAGGTTGGGAAAGCCTTGTTCTAAGAGATGAATTTGGGGATTCAACTTAGAAGAAAGGTTTTGGGTGGATTAATAGGTTACAAGATAATTAAATGAGGTTAATTAACATTAATTAACACCTTGTATTCATATAATAAGTTTGGAATAAGTATCCATGATGAGGTTTAGACAAGAACATGCAAAAATAAGGTTTTTACCCCTTTTTTGAAGAAATTGGGATGGTTAGACCCCTTAAACATGGAATTGGACAAAAAAATTTGGTAAATTTTGTCATTATTACCATATTGAGATTATAAAATACTCAATTTTCCCAAAAAAATAGGCCTAATGCTTTGTTTTCTCTCAAATCAGGGGCAGTCCCTTCTTGCATGAGAATGGCAATTTTGGGGAAAAGTGATGAATTGATGATATTAAGAAAAAAATGAAAAATAAAGGATATATAAGTTGGATAAAATATGTAATAACATAATAAACCTTTATATAATTATTTATATCAAACAAGGTACCCTACACAACAAGGGTTGCAACCAAGTATGAAGGAAAGCCTTAGGCTAGAAGCCAAATTGGAGGTCATGTACATTTTCAACCTAATATATGATTTAAAATTGATAAAATCATGATTAAATAGGTATTTTAGGTGTTTTAAATCCATCACATTGTAAATATAACCATTTTAGGGTCAAGAGGAGCTCAAATATGTAGGCAGGCCTATTGGCAAGGTTTAGGCCTAAAACCAAATAGGGGTGAATTTCCATTTCAAGAGTTTGGAAATCCATTATAATGGTTAAAGGAATTTTTTAGGGTATATAAAGAGATGTTTCAACCCATTTTTTTCAAATAAAATCTTTATGAATCCATTTTTGGCTTAGGAAGCATTCAGACCCCACCAAGAAGGAAAAATGGAGCCCGAGTGTCAACTTTAAGTGCTTAAAAATTCCACCAAGCTTTGCATGGGTTTTGGAGGTGTTTGGATAAGTTAAATATGGTATCATACAATAAATTTTTGAGATTATTTTTTAGGTTAAATGTCACAACTTCATGAACCATCCTTAAGAGGGTTATAAACCTTCAAACCCTCCTAAGAAGCCTATAGTGACCTATTTGGAGAAATTGAGTTGGTAAGGCACAAATATGAAAGAATGAGGATAAGGGTGTAAAATTAAATTTGTATAATACATTCTAAAGTTTCTAAAAATGTGATTTTATTATATTTATTCCATATGGATAGGGTATAGAGGTAGTTTTTAGCATATAATTAGTGTTTCCTACAGGTTATTGAAGGAGTTAAGTGATGAAAATAATTTTGGTAGAAATATTGAGACCTGAATAAACTCCTAAATTCATTTTAAAAACTTATAAATTGTCCTAAGTTCCTCTACTAGTTCTCTCTTTTCAACCTGTCTAAACTGACATCTAGAATGACATAGTGGACAAAGTGGAAACTCAAGTTTGGTGGCTTTTTATGATGTTTTTGATGAATCCAACCATATTAAGTGCCTATACATGTGTCATAACACCTTTTTTATAGATTATTTTAGAAAGATGAAATGATTTCTAGTGCCAATTGTCAAAAAAAGTCTAATGGAGGGTGATTATGATTGCAAGGTGATGATGAGCTTATGTAAGAGATTTTCATAATGAAGAAAACTCCTAATGTAGGTTGAATAATTTTTATAACTCCCTCTCCTCATCATACATGTTATACTTGTCCCTAATCTTCCTTGAAATGCTCAACAAGAGCCCATGATGAAAACATTTTTCCAAAGGAGAATAATTGAGGAGTTTTAACACCACATGTGAGGAAGGAGATTAGTTTGGGATGGACACATGTTCACATTAGTTTCATAAATAAATTTTCACCTCATTCACATGAATTTTAAATTATTTTCACCTTTAAACACTTGTCTTTATGCCTCTTCAACTTCTCTCTTCTTCCAAGTTCTATAAATAAAAGCCATTTTGGCTTTGCAAGGCGGATTCTAACTCTTGGTATGGTCAAGCCCTATCTAAAGTGTACCTATATTTGTACTTAAGATAATGAGAAGTAAGTTAGATATAATCAAAGTCTATTTTCACTATGTGTTGAAGTGATCCATATTGAATGTCAAGCACAGATTGAATTCATCTTGTTTTCATGCAATCCTTGAATGTGTTGCTACAAATGACTTCTCTCCTAATAGTTTTCATGAAGTGTATTCTACTAAAATAGAATTTTGAAGTGTGTATGATTTTGGTAGTGTCATATCTGACCTTCCCTTCACTTGCCTTCATTTTTTGAGTTTTTATTTGCCGTCATGAGAAACACTCATGCTAAGGAGCTCCATTAATGGTGTGAGGCTAGTTTGATTGTCTTAGTTCATTATACAAATCCCAAGTGTATAAATGGAAGCAACTCTTAGCGTATCACCTCCTAATTTAGGTTGGATTTATGTATCTTTCTCTCCATTTTCACCCATGTTAGGCAATTTTAGTAGTATAAGCACATCAAGTCATATCTAAGGAGCTAGCCCTCATAATCTAGAGATTCATCTCTCCTACAAGTTCACCCACAACTTGAGAGATGACTCCATATTTCATCAAATTTTAGGAGCTAAATAAAGAGTCTTAGGGTGCACAATTTGATGACAACATCTATAATTTGTGATACGTAATGACATATAATGACTTGGATTGTAACTTAGAAAATATGGCTCATAAACTTCTCTTCGAATGCTTCAGACCTATAAGAATATTACTCATATAATTTATATAAAAATAGGGATGAATAGGGTAGGTTTATTCACTTAAATACTTGATTGAGTGCTTCTTGTTAAGCTACTATATGAGTTCCCAATTTTGCTAGGTGAGGAATGAATGAGGGTTAATCTTATATATATATATATATATATATATATATATATATATATATATATATATATATATATATATATATATATATATATATATATATATATATATATATATTCCTTTTGTAAATAACTCACATTAAATTACTTAGGTTGATCTTTAGGATACATTTTATTTACAAATTGGATGACTTTATGGCACTGGACACTTTGTGGGAAAAATGGACATTTACATTGATGTAGGTGTCTATCTGGGATGCAAGAGCCCAAGAAGTTAGAAAACAATATAGGTCTGAATCCAATAGTGAAGGATAATATTTAGGTTTAGAGATTTTTACACAATATATAAGGCCTAGTAATTAGGATAATATTGTTTAGATTAAGAGATAAGCAATTTAGGCATAAATAGATAGTGATGATGAGCCTTTCAACAATAGACATATATATAATCGAAAGGTATAACCATGTTGGATATTTTCCAAGTGTATAAAACTAGAGAACTACATAAATTAGATTTTAATATTTACACTTCTTATAATTTATTATGCTTAGAAGCCTCGAGATAATTTTTTGTATCTTAACATAGTACAAATTATGTCAAGTCTGAAACAATAAACTGATGTTTTGATCCAATATTATGTGGATCACTAAGATCCACATTATCTTCATAGTGAATTATGCAAACCCATTTTGGTTTAAGTTGTGTTGGTTGTGTAGGTACATTCTGAATGACTTGTTGCACTAGTGGTAGAGGAGCAATTTGTTCCCCCTATGCCCTAGAATTTGAATTGTAGAGACTCTCATAATGGAAGTCATCTACATCATAAATTGTGCTCAACTTGGTATAACTTAATGTAGGAGGAGAAAATGTTGACTTATAAGCCTAGGATTATTAATCATACAACACATCATGTTGGTAAAGCACTTTAGTGGTGACCAAAACTAAAAGTTGATATGCCTTCATAACTTCATAATACCTAACAAAAATACAATAAAATACATTCTTTTCCATTGATTTGTCATTATCATCTAGGATATGTGCCCATGCATCACATTCAAAAATCCTAAATTCAAAAACATTGGGTTTGACACTAAACCATTTTTATTTGATAGTCATGTCTTACATTATTGAGTGAGAGTGTGATTTCAAATGTAGTTTTAACATTGGATTACCTCTACTCAAAATTGAGGAGGTAATTATTTGGGATGCACCATGTAATTGGCCATTTCCTTAAGCATGTGAATTTTACATTCAATGACCATTTTTTTTAGGGTTGCAGGGCACAATATGTTGAAGTTATATGCATGCACATTCATAGAATTTGATCATCTAATTATTGATAAATTCTCCCACATTTTGTTAGGTTGTGGAGCTAAAAGCTTCACTGATGCAAACATGGAGGAGGAAGTTGTTGAGTGTCACAGTCACCAGCATCGGTCAGGCCAACTGATGTCAGTTAGGTGTAGACAGGAAGCTACCGACATCGGTCAGGGATCGGCCGACATCGATCATCTCCAGGCAGATAGGGACCAACATCAGTCACCTGTGCGGTTCCAGAACTGCTAGTTCATGAACAGTTAGTTAACAAACTAGTTGTTTGCATGTTGAAAGGCTAATTTTAGTCTTGAGCTGCAGATCTAATTATTGTAATTAGATGTCTAATTATTGTTTGCATGAGATCTATATAATAGACTCATGGGCTGTATTGTAATTTGTGCTAGTTGAGTAAGAGCAAGGTTAGCTCCTTCAGAGTGAAGAGAGCAAGGTGTGTTCCTCTTAGTTCCATAGGGGTGCCAAGTGTGTATGATCAGGTAGAGCTACAGGTTGGGCAAGTTTTGATAAAAGATCCACAGGGGTGCTAGTTTGGAGAATCAGAAGGGTTCTTCATGTGTGTAGGATCTTGGTTAGCAGGGGTGCAAGGCCACGTTTGGAGATCTACATGGTAAGTAAGATCATTGATTTGCAGGTGTGTGTGTGCGAGGTCAAAGGAGGTCTGTGGGGTAGCAAGATCAAAGGTGATAGAAACATATCAAGGAGCAAGATCAGATGAGATCTACTTGAAGTACGATTGTGTACTTGGAGTGCGGTGTGTACTCAGTGTACTAGCAATTTTGTTACTGACTGGTTGACAGCTCTGTGTGTTGAGTTGTGTTTGTAATTGATATTAAAAGAGAGATAACTCTTGAAGAGATTTATTGTTTATACCCTAGAGGTGTGGCAGCCCTAGAGGTGTGTAAGGAAGAAGACTGTGGCATCTTCTTTGTTGTATTTCCTTTTGGAAGAGTATTAATACAATTGGGTATTGTCTCTCATAATTTGTGTTGTTTCTAAATTCTAGTTACTTGTTGCTTCTGGTTAAATTTCGCATTTAGTTGCTTGTACATGGTAATCAATTGTGCTTCCTAGATCCTAATAGTGGAATCAGAGCATGTTTGTTGTTCTAGAGTCCTGACACATTTTCTATTATGAGTCATTGAATTTTTCTCTCTGATGGGTATTCAACAAGGGTTTTGAAAAAAATTAAGTGCTCAAATACTTCACTTTTATTTTTCAGCTAGTAAACCCATGTTCTACAAGAGAAATTATCAATGAACATAAGTATGGATTTATGTTTATAAAAATAAATATGAGGGAGTGACATGATATCATTGTGAACTAACTATAATTTTTTAATGGCTATCCAAGCCTTATATTTTGGAAATGGATCTTGTGTTATTTTATAAGTGCATAATTTGGACAAACACCATCTTTGAAATAAAATTTTGACAAACTAAGAACCATGGTGTGCTTAGTGAGATCCTATAATGAGATATAGTTTAGGTGACAAAAATTCTCATGTCAAAGTTTACTCAAATCAAGTGCATTCAAATCTAGCAACTCAAAGGAATAATGTGTGAACATGAAATCTAGAACTATATTCAAAGAAAGCAATTACACCAACTTGTAGCTATTTGCACACCATGCCTAATGTAAGCCTAAAGATAATTAGAATGATCTCCCAAATATAATTAAACTAGTTACTACATAATTTAATTGTATATTTAATTTCACAAAAACAACATCAAAAAACTTCTTTGCACAGATTAATTCTCAAATCAGGATCTTTGGCAAACAATCAAGATAAAATAATGAAGAAAGGTAGGTAAGATCCTAGCTCAGTCACAATATAATTTTAGCACTCAAATGTGTCCACTTTTAACAATATCAAAAAATGTTTCTTAAATATACAAGGCAATCAAACCCACTACCTTGATGCACAACCAATATTTAATGGCATACTAATTACAACTCAACCTATTGAGATAACGAATCAATAATAGAAAGGATAAAGATTCAGACATGGCATAATTTCTAAGACTAAAATAGATTTCAAGAATTTTAAATTAAAGGGATCAAATATTAAATGTAGTTTAGGTTCCAATGACTAAGAAGTTACTAATATTTAATTTCCTTCACAAGTTGATAAGTAGTCCAAAAAGGAATAACCACATTATTGTGCAATGACTACAATGCTCATATGAATGATAACAATGATGGATTAATTGATTCATATTTTTATTTGTCCTAAATCATGCTCCTTTTGTGATTAGTGCATGAAATTTCAATTCAAATTATTTAAAAAAATCACCTAGGACTCTAATTGGATAGCTGGAAATTTAAACCTTGTGCAACAATGTGTAGTTATAAACATTAAAAAAAACACTTGACATGATGCAATTGGTCTGGGTCAGTCACCAAAAATATCATAATTTTATTGTCTTTTATCTTATTGGTTCAAAATTTAATACACATATTTTAAGATACATTTTTTTATTACCAATCGAAATTTGGTGATCTAAATCTTAATGCAACTCTTCTCCAAGGTAAATAACAATCCACAGACTAGACAAGCATTTTCAGATGACTAATAGTAACCAAAATGGTCATAACTTTAACTTTGGTGACATAATTGAGATGAAATTTTAAAAATTCATTCTAGACATAATATTTCATCACCACTCTAAATTTGTGAGCCTAACACTTAACTAAACTCTTCTACAAGGTCAAAGAATCATTTCCAAACTAGAGAAACATCCTAGTTGACAAACAACCACCAAAATGGTCATAAATTTAATTACGGTGATCCACTTGAGATGAAATTTTAAAATAAAATTTTTAACTACATTTAATATCACTTTTAAAAATTTTGGATCTTAACTCCTATCATAACCTTAGCGAAAAGTTAAGGACCATATACAGAGTTGAGAGATATTTCCTAATTGATTTTAGTTACCAAAATAGTCATAACTTTAACTTTAGCGATCCAATTGATATAAAATTTAAAAAACAAATAATAGATATAATTTTATATAATTAGTCTAAATTTTGGAACCTAAATCTCACCACACATTACTAAGGGTAAAAAACAACCTTACCAATTGATGTAGACTACATATGGCATTTTCAAGAAGAATGACAATTACTAAAACTTCCAAAACTTTAACTTGGTGCAACCAAATGATATGAAATTTGAAACATGGAAGTATGACAAAATTTTATAGAAACACATTAAATTTGGTAACTTAATTATTATTTTAGCTCTATCGAAAGGTAGTGAACCATCATGCTACATAAATGCATTTTATGGATGAGTGATAATTATAAAAATTATCATAACTTTGTCTCCACTTATCCAATTGAGGTGAAATTTTAAACATGCATTATAGGATAAATTTTCCTTAACCTCCCCAAATTTTGTAATTTAAATATTACCACAAATATTTTGAACAATCATGAACCTTCTATAGATTGATATAGGCATCCTCTAGTAGAATAGTAGTTTACAAAAACTATCATAAATTTTTGACTCACTTATCCCATTGATCTAAAATTTAGAACACAACTTTAAGAATATATTTTATGAAACCAATCAAAATTTGGTAAGTCATTTTTCAATTCAGATATACTGTAAGGAAACCTACAGACAATGTAAAATCTAGTATGCCTCTGTGGTGATTCCAAATGATCTAAAATTTTGTGCATAATTTTTTAGTGTCATATTCTATGATTATAAAATGTTTTAGTATCCAATTCCTCATATATAATTACCACACAATCATGAAAATTATGCAGACTAGATAGACATCCTCTAGCAGAATAATAATTTATAAAAACTATCATAACTTTTGACTCACATATCCAATTGAGCTTAAATTCTAAATAAACACTCTAGGATTCATTTTCTTCCACCACTCCAAATTTGGGAACTTAAATATTTATAAATATTTACCACACAATCATGAACCTTATGTCTAATGTTATAGGCATAGCTAACAAGACACAACCATAACTTTTTTTTGGTAACTATAAATGGTCTAAAATTTTGCATAGATATTATAGGTATAAATTTATATGAACCTAAAAAAAATCATTGTCCAAATACTTTTTTATCATTACCTCAAGGTCAAGGAAACCTACAAACTATGTAACATTTTGTACATCTTTATGATAGCTCCAAATAGTCTAAAAATTGGTACATATATTGTAAGTGTTAAGTTATATGATATTACCAGGTTTTATCAATTGAATATTACCACATTTCAAAAACTAATTATAACAAGTTTTTGTGACTTAACAGTCCCTACAGACTGACATAAACAATCAAAAGATCTTTGTATTTTTTCACAGCAAAGGAAAAATTTTACAATATCATTCTGAGAGGTAAATAAGATCACATAAATAATGCCACAACCCAAAAACCAAAAAAACACATCACGCTCTATTTTTGGTTGGTGAAATATTATACAAACCCTAGGATGATACTACATTATCACCATGAATGAATGATCAAGTGAAGCATGGCCAATAATAACAAAAGATACTCATTAAATGCAATCATATTAGTATGGAAGAATAAAAAAATAAATTAGCTATGCTAAAGTAAGAGGGTCCCTATATACAATATTTAGTAATGGGGTGTGTTAGATCCAAAAAATGGTGACTTCTACGAGGAGAATGTTGCTTAGTATTTAGAATCTAGACTGCCAATCATCAAACTCAAACAAGAAACACAAAACCACAAAAAAATCCTTAAAAAAAATCAAAAATATGAAATCACTAAAGTTTGCCTTAATATGTGACACAGTGAGTTTCAAATCTACTTAGTCCTATTAGTATGTACTTAAAAGTGATTGATTATTTTTCATAGCTCTTGCATTCATGAGAGAAAATTAAACAATGTCTAAAATAATCATAATTTCTGAGAGGGATAATTTAGATGTTTGTCTTGGGGGGGATGACATGGGCATTGCTCTATTGCCATCTAGGTGTCTATATCCTCGATATAAATATCTATAATCTCACTCATGTCCTTTCTCCATTGCCAAATAGGGTGGAAAGCCTATGATGTAGATTTTTTGAATCACCCTTTTGAGGAAAGAATGGGATTTTGCATTTTTAAATTTAATTTTCTTTTAATTTATTTCTTTTTAAAAGTTTTTTTCATTAATTCCATTGGGGGTTGGGGACCAATCCATGGATATAAGGATTGAATCAGAACATTTATATCTATTAATACATGTCTAACTCAATTCAGTGTTTGCATTTTACTTCAAATGTCATACGAAGTGAAGTTTGATGGCTTCAACAAGAACACAAAATATTTTTAAAATTTGTAGATTTTATTTTGAATCATAGGCTTTCAAACTCTAAAATGTATAAATAAATTATAGCATTCAATGTAGTTATTCAAGGATGATTCACATTCTAACTTCCAAAACTGAAAGCTCTCATAGTTTTTCATCAACCATTCGAAGTTCCTTGCTGATGGGAAAATAAGGATACATCATCAATTTAACATGCTATTATCTATAATTCTATTGTCGATTCAAAAAAATTGATTATCCAATCATATTGATTGCCTCCTTTTTATACTAGTAAGAATAAATACAACAGGGGAGATTCAAGAATGTCAAAACTAACCCTTTCAAGAACTGATTCTTTTCATGCTAAACATATGACTAGCTTTAATCAATGTTGGAAAAGACTCATCACAAGACACAAAGGGACCAAACACATGAACTAACTTAAACAAGCTGGGAAGAGAAGCAAGAAACACATAAAACATGTAGAAATAAAATAAACCCAAACCAAAGCAAACTCTACAAAAAGATACAAGAAAATAAAAAACTATATACAAAATATGTACATAAAGGAACTAAAAGATATTCACTCGAAAATGACAATTGATAGATCATCCATGAAGTAATGCTTTAAATACTATCTACTAACTGGTAGTGGAAAGTCCATGCCTTAGAGATCTCTTAGTCTGAATGCATTTTATCCAAAATCTCAGATACCTAGTAAGGACCAATCCATAAAGCACTGGATTTAACATGTTGACCCTTTATTTCATGGGATTTGTCCCATAACAAGACCAAATCTAAAATACAAAAATATTTCACTTGTGATTTTTGATCAAACTATGTTCTTAGAAACCTGATATTTGATAAAAATTTGTAAAGCCTCATCCTATTTGTCTTTTAATTAAATTAAATCCAATAATCTCAATTAAATTCTTGTATCTACTTCCATATATTCTTGTATGAAATGATAAGAGGGTTGCTTGAGGTACATTGGGAAAATTGACTCTACTTCATAGACAAGTAAGAAGGGGAATTGTTCAAAATCTATTTATGCCTTGTTTTATCATCCCATACAATGTATTTGAGAAACACATGCCAATTTCAAGGATTCTTATCAATTACTTTCTTTATGGAATTTAGAAACTTCTTATTTGTTTATTCTACCAAACCATTTCTTTAGGGATAATAGTTTGAGGAGAACTTCAATTTGATTGCATTTTTATATGCCCACTCAATCATCTCAGTTGATTAGAAGGTAAGTCCATTATCACAAATAAGTGCCAATTGAGTGTTAAATCTATTTAAATGAATTTTTTCAAAAATGCAATGACTTCTTCAGTTATGTTTTTCTTTGTTGCTTTGGCTTTAGTCCACCGTGTGCAATAGTTAGTGGCAGTGAGGATAAACTTGTGACCAACTAATGAGTTTGGATTAATGAATCCAATGAAGTTTAATCCCAATTGGGCAAAGGGACATTCCTTTATCACTGGTTGAAGTAGGATGGGAGCATGAGTTTCCCTTTTGGTAAAGATCTATCATGAATGGTAAGTCATCACATATGCATAAGCATCTTTAAACAACATTGGCTAATAATAACTATCCCTTAGAATTTTATGGGTTGTGATATTACCAGAAGTATGATAAATTCCTAACTTCTTATTAAATGAATTCATTATCTCTCATGCTTATTCTTCAAATAAACATCTTAGGTAAATTCCCTCATGATTCATGTGGTACAACACTCCTCTTTATAGTATATAGCATGCAAATTTCAGCCTCAGTGCTCTTCTTTGAGTCTTATCAAAATGGGCTAGTGGATTTCCATAAAGCTAATAATGGACAATAGAATTATATCATGGACCATATTGAACTTCTAACTAATCAACTTCTATAATAGAGATGCTAGGATAAAGTTCTAAAATTAACTTGGACAAACCTTGACCATGTACCAATTTTTTTGGTTTCACTTTGATGTCATACTCTTGAAGATTAGTAACCCAACATCTTCTTCTTTCTCCCAACTCATTATGTTCTAACATTTGTTTTACTGTAAAGTTTGAAACTATGGCATGTTAGGGTACTTCAGTTCAACCTCTTTCAAATATATGCTCATAAATCTTATTGGGTGATCTCTATCTTCAAATCTTTGTGTCAACACAACTGAAATTATATGATCAAAAGAAAAAGAGTAAAGATATAAATCTTTATCATAATCTAGGTTGACCAACATATGAGCTTGCATGATTGCATCCTTGATTTATTGAAATGCCCTCTTTGAATAAGCATCCCATTTTATCTTGGCCCCTTTTGTTAACATGGCATTCATAGGTTTAGTGATTTCAGCAAAACCAAAATAAAATTTCATACAAAATTAATTTTACCAAAAAATGATTCGAGTTCTTTCTTATTGTTTGGTAGTTGAATCTTAGAACTAACAATAAATCATGTGGGATCAATTGACATACATTATTTAGTGATAATGTGTCCTATAAGCTAACCTTGTGTTGCATAGAAGACACATTTTTGGGGGTTTAGAGATATGCCAAAACTATTGCATCATTTGAATACCTTATCTAGATGACTAAAGTGATCTGATCTACATTTAGAAAATAAAATCAGGTCATCCATGTGCACTTACCAATTAGTCCTTTGAAATTAGTGTTCATAGCTCTTTGAAAGGTGGAAAAAACATTGAGCAAACTAAATGGTATTTTATTATACTCGTAGGTGCCCCACTTGGTATTGAATGTTACTTTGTCTCTATTTACTTTATCCAATAAGATTTAATTGTAATCAGAGAATCCATCCAAAAATGACATCATCCTTGAACCAATGACTTATTGAATGACCTCATCAATTGAAGGTAGGTGATAATTTTCTTTGTCTGATGCATAATTGAGGTTTCTAAAATATACACAAAGACATATTTCTCCACTTTTATTCCTCACATTCATTAAGTTTGATACCCAAGATGAATGGGATATTGGGAAGATAATGACATATGATAACATCTTCTAGACTTCTTTCAAAATAAGTGGTTCTAAGATCAAATTAATTAGCCTTTGACACTACCTAAAGGGATTTTGATCAAGCTTCAGGGGAATGTTGTGTGTCATGACATGAGGGTTGAACACTTTCAAATCATTAGAAATCAATGCTATGATTTCATGATAGTGTAATAACATATTCTTTTTTTTTTTCAATTCTTCATCATTGCATTCAGGTCCAACCACCATCTTGGCTAGTTTATCTATAGTCCCCATGTTAAGGATATGAGTATCTTGACTTATTTGATGATCTTTCTCTGATTTAGTTGTTATTCTTTTCAATCAAAATAATCTTTCTATTGATATCATGCCTTTCAAAATATGATTATCTTTTAGTTGAAGGAATCCTTTAGAATTGGGTTAATGTTACTCAAAATTGAATCTTTCATCTTCATCAATCACATGCACATCAAAAGTGTTGGAGTTAGATAAGAAATCAATAATATGTTTATCATCATCAAAAAATTGAAAATGGTTAATGTTGTCAGGAATAGAAGGATAAAAAAATAATTCAATAGAAAATTTTTGTAAATCAATCTTGTCTAATGGCATAATGTTAGCAATGAATCAGTCATTACATTTTTTTCTCTAGAAATGACTAAAATGTTAAAAGAATCAATAGACTCAATCAAGTCCCACACACAGTGTTTGTATTGATTTAAATAATAAAGTTTACACTAAATTTTATTACGTACCTAATAGATGACCAATTCAGAATCATTAAAGACTCTTAATTGATGGATATCAAACCTAATTGCAAACTATAAACCCAAGATCAAGGTTTTATTCTCTATCATGTTGTTAGTACAAGGAAACTTCAATAAAAAATTTACAACATGTTTCTTACCATTGGGATAAATGAGAACAATACCAGCCCTACTTCTTCTTATTTGGAGTGAGATCCATATAAATACAATGACTACATACTTGAATCATGATCATGATCAATTCTTTTCTTCTTTGGTATGGTTGACAAGGTATAAACACCTACTTCTATATAACTATATTTAACATTTTCATTGATAGCATTGTACTCTATTATTTTTATTTTTATTCATGGTTCTCTATCAATTTTGATTTAATTTTTCACTTCTCTCCATGGCAGCCACATGTGAGAAAAATTAATTGCCATGTAATCATTGAGTGATCTTAACCAATATCTACTTTATAACATGCCATATTCTTTAGGTATCTCAAATACTTGTATATCTATAAAAAAATTCAGTCTTGTCTTAGCTTGAAACTGCATGTGAACATTCAACAACTCACTGACAACTTGAACTTCAAACATGTCAAACTAAACTACCACCTTATCTGATTTTATGGGTACCAATCCTAGCTTATTTTAAATACCTACAGGCATAAAATTAGCTAATACACCAAAATCTACTAGATAATTATGGATATTTATACCAAAACTTTTAATTGTAAGCAAGAATGGTAGAACTTTAGCTCTAGTCTTATGAATTACAATAGTGGTATTGGTTGGGCTTTTTTTTATGGACTAACCACTCTTATTTGTGACTTTATAATTAAATTACTTAAATGATTCACAATAATAGAATTATATATCACATAATTAAGATCAAAATAAATAGATCCATAACAATAATTTCTAAAAGAAAAGAATTGAATATTATGATTGAGCTACTTTGAGGGGGAAACCTCCACAACAATGTAATAAGAACATAATTCATAGTTTGATGATAAAATACTAACCACTACCTCTTATATATACTCAACCAAAATTATTCCATAAGCTAATCATACTAAGAACATAGAAAAATGCAACAAGATAATATAAAGGTGTGTAAGCTATAATTCAGCCACATACATCCCTAGACGCATTATAGGTTAAGCATGTAGCATGCCCCTCCAATTAAAAACAATATTATCCTCAATTTTGAATCAAACTAAGGTTTTATTATAGGATGATTCATCCTCCCATGTTGCATCTTTATAATGAAGGTTCTTTTATTTGATCAAATACTCCTTAATGGCTCAAGTATGTAGTTGCTTAGTATGCATGCAAGATATCTCTTCAAGCTCCATAATGACTCAGCCTTCTATCAATCTGAGTGTAAATTCTATGTTCAATTACTTTATTTAGATAAGATACATCGAATATTGGATGTATGCAAGTGGATGGAGGTAATTCTAGCTTGTAATCCACACTACCAATTTTCTACAAGATCTGATAAGGGATATAATACTTAGGTGATAACTTATTATCATTTTTATGTTGCTTTAGAGACATATTATATGGTTTAAAATACACAAATACATAATCACCTATGAAAAAATGCCACTCATTGTAGTGATGATCTGCTTATTTCTTCATTGTACTTTGTGTCATTGCTAAATTTTGTTACAAACTGACTAGCACCTCTTATTGATGGTGAATGTGTTCCTCAATAACTCAAACCTTATGATGTACTATCAAAAATGAAGTGATGGATGGGGGGTGATATCCATACAATTCTACAAAGAGAGACATATTGGAATAAATGTTATACCATAATTCAACAAGTGGCATCCAATGAACCCATTTATCTTATTTGTTAGAAACAAAATAATGAAGATACCTTTCTAGACATTTATTGACTACATCTATTTGTCCATCAAATTGAGGATGATAAAATGAGATATGAGCCAACTAGGTGCCTAAATATGCAAATAATTCAATCCAAAAATTACTAGTAAAAATGGGATCTTGGTCATTTACAATAATCTTTGGAGTACCATGCAATTTCTAAACTATATTGAGAAAAGAAAAAACTATTATATTGGAAACAAATGGTTGTGATAAGGAACAAAAATGAGCATACTTTGTGAGTCGATCAATAAATACCATGATAATTTTTTACCCTTAGACCATGGTAATCTCATAATGAAATCCATGGAAACCTCCTCCCAATGATAGCTAAGCATGGATAATGACTTCAAAAGACTTGGGGTCTTAATGGTTTCACCTTTATTTTGTTGACATACCATGTATTCAACCATAAATTTATATAAATCCCCCTTGAATCCTTATCAAAATAAATCCTACTTGAGTCTATGATATTTTTAAAAAAATTTGGACTGACCTCCAAGTGTTGAGGCATGAAGTTCTTGAATAATTTTATGTGTGAAGAGATAATGCTTACAAAGGTATAATATATCTTTATACCAAAATGTATTCCCCTTCCATGTAATTTTTTTAGATTCATCAGAACCCTGCTAGATATTTTGAATCAAATTCTTGGTATCACTATCATTCTTCCATTCATATATTTCTTCCTACTGTAGACCCAATGGCTACAATTTCTCTCCCTTGATACACTAGCTTGTAAACCTATTTTAGAGCATAGTTCACTAGTCCTTTCTTTATTTCATCACCTTAAATATTTATTCAAATTTAAAGAATGAAAAATATCACCATGTGTGACCTCTCTATGCTTTGATAAACTTTAATCAATGCACTTTGATACCTCATCCAACCTCTAATATCTCATTTCACACCTAAAGCCCTTTCTTGTCTTCACTTGTAGCCCTTCAAACAGGTAAAGCTCCTTGTCTAGAACAATAAAAATAATTTATAATAAATGTATAAATATTTTTAGATACACATTACCTTCATTTAAATCCACAAGAAATTTCATTATCCAATTCAAAATTTAGATCTTCTAAAACCCTCTATTTCTCCTGGAATTAGGTCTCTTTAAGCCTTTTTAGGCCTACTCTTATGTTACAAGCTAAATATTGTATTGTATGGTACTAGCTCATTTTATAAAAAATTTAATATTAAATATAATATGAAAATACATCAAATTATCACTTCTAAATAATTTCTGAGGGTGTAATTTTGAGATAAAGTGAGTTGAATGTGGAAACCCTCGTTGAGGGTTGCTCAATTCTGTGTGAGCTTGAGAGAGTAAATAATTGGTTATTTTGAATCTTCAAGGAATTAAATAATTTATATGACCTTGATGTGGTCTTCCCATGTTCCTTAAACCTTCATTAAATGATATATCCTCTTGAATAATCAAATAAAATGTATTTCAATCCATTAGACAAAGTTCTAAGGTTATTTATATGACTATGTAAACTAAGAAATGGACGTATGAAGTATTTCAGTTTTGAAAAAAAATTAAAATGATACTAAGATATTAATATAGTATATTTTAACTTATTTACATCCTAAATAATATTATTTATCCCAAATTAATCACAAAATGTTTCCATAATGACAAAATCAAAGAGTTTTGTGGATGCATAAGGACTATGTATAGAGTCTTAGGTTTCTTTGTCTTTTGTTATTCAAATAGACTATGAGTTAGTAACAATATTAAGTTTTACATATAAAACCTCCATAAAATGATATATTTCATAAAATAAATCTCTACTTCAATGATTATCGTCAAAACAAATGACTTAACCATCATGATTATGTGCAAGCAGAAATATACCTTTGAGGACTGTGTAAAAGTTTTATTTATTTTAAACCCTTATAATGAATAGTTAAACTCTAAAAGAATCATTCTCAAGTAAAAAAACCTTTTAATCTCATTCCTTTATTCAATAATTTTCTAAACTACTTTTGTTCATGTTCTTGGACTATAACATACAAAATTGAGTATCCTTAAAACTGTATGCCTGAGAACATAGGTTCTAAGCAATTGATTTATTTTGAACATAAAAAAGTTCACCAAAATTAGGAAGGGTTATTATTACATCTTTGAAAACTTATAAACTCTTTGAATCAACCCTAAAAAACATTCACAATTATCTTACCTACAGACTGTGTTAGAAATATTGTCATTGTTGTCAAAGGTCTAGCATTGGTGATAAAGGCCCCATTGAATTTAATAATGTTTTTAATGTTTATATCTTGGATAATGTGTGTTAATATTTATTTAATATTAAAAATATATTTTTGGTTGCAGATAATTCAAAATAAGGCCCATGGAGAAGTCAAAGAGTCACGGGATAAAGACAGAGGAATGGGACGCATTTTCTCATGAAGAGTCATCTTGAGGAATTCCAAGAGTCACCATGTGAAGACAAAAGAGGGTATGGCACATTTTTATATGAAGAAAAACTTTGATAAATATTAAAAGTCACCAAGATAGAGATAAAAGAGGAAAGGATGCATTTGCTTATGAAAGGTCACCATATGACTTTTCAAATGCAAGGATATGAAAGGTCATGCAAGTTTGGCACCATTTTCTATGAGGATTGAATTGTCACAAAGGGTGAATGCCAAAGGCCATTTGGAAAGATATAAATAAAGGCTTGAGAATCCATTTGTAATATGCAAGAGTGTGTATGGTTTGTATTTATTTTTTAAGAAATAAAAGCAAGAGATATCATAGAGTTCTATCATTTGTTGAGTAAGCAACATTGAGAGATAGTTGTGTTTTATACATAAAAGGGGTTAGTGCTCACAAATATTTGTAAGGGGTTGGTGCTTATGTGGGTTGGTGCTCACAAATAGTTTTGTGTTGGTTTATGGAAAATGGTTTGGTGCTCCTACAAGTTGGTGCTCATTCATATACTTGAGATTATTCTCCATGGTTTTTCTCACTTTGGGTTTCCACGTAAAAATTTGGTGTCTCTCTCTCTCTTGTGTGGTGCATATTATTGTTTCAATTTTATTGCATATCTTGAATGTGTGGTTAAGTGGTTAAAGAAAAAGAATTTGATTAAGTGAAAATATATATATAATATATGGATTCACCCCCCCCTCTCAATATATTTCATGCTTAAAAATTGGTATCAAAGCAGGTTCCTTTGGAAAAAGTTTTACAGCTTGAAGGTAGATCAAGAAAGCACGATGGACAGATCACATGAAGGTTTTTATATAAATAAGGCACCTTTGTTTTATGGGATAAATTATGATTTTTGGAGCATAAGGATGAAGACGTATTTGATGGCCCTTGGATTCGATATCTGGCAAGCAATGGTTGAGGAATATGAAGAGCCACAGACACATGTAACTACTCTGACAGAAAAAAAAGCAAGTGAAAATAATTCTAAAGATTTAAATGTTGTTTTATGTGGTTTATATGACTCAAATTTTGTTAAAGTTATGCAATGTAAATCTACTCATGAAACTTAGACAAAACTTGAGAATATATACAAAGGTGATGGAAAAGTTTAGCAAGCTAGGTTTCAGACTTTCAGAAGATATTTTAAGAGTTTGAAGATGGAAAAGGAAAAAAATATAGCAAGTTATCTTTTTTGAGTTGATCAAATAGTTAATCAAATTCAAGGTCTTAGAGAAAAATTAGAAGAATCAATTGTGGTTCAAAAAGTTTTGAGATCTCTACCATTGAGATATGATAAAAAAATTGGCAATTAAAGAGATGAAGAATCTAGCCAAGCTAAAGATGGATGAGATACATGGTATTTTTATGACATATGAGATGTAGACAAAACAAAAAAAAACCCTCAAAGAGAGAAGCAGCTTTCAAGACATCAAAAAAAGAGAAGGTTAAGATTTAAAAATCAAGTGACAATTTTAGAGATGATGAAGATGACAACATAGCTCTATTCATTCGCAAGCTAAAAATGGCATAGATAAATATCAAGGAAAATTACCTTTAAAATATTTTAATTTTAAAAATATTAGATATTTTATATCTAAGTTCCCAAATAAGGGTAATGGTGACAATGAAGAAGGAAAGTCTATATACAAGAAGAATTTCAAAAGAAAATTCAAGAAGGGATTTGAGAAGAAGAGTTTGTATTCTAAAGATCCTAACTCAGTTGAAGATAGTGGAGTCAGTGATTTAGAAGAAGAAGAGATTCTATTCATGGCCATACATAAAAATGCCTCTGTAAATAAAAATATAGATGATCAGGAAGAACAAGATGAAGCTAAAGTGAATCTGGAAGAACTCATTTGTGCTTTAGAAGAGTTAAAATCTCTTGAGAAGAAGAATTGAAGATTAAAGCTATAAATCAAGAAAAATGAAAAGGAATCAAAGGAAATAATTAAAGATCTAAAATCATAGTTTGAAGAAGCCAAGAAAAATGAATGAAATCTAATGACACAGTTGCAAAAAGTAAGTAAAGAATGTGAAAGGTATATTATTTAAATTACTTCTTTAAAAGTAGATCTTGAGAAAACAAATAAAGCAATCAATGATGGACCAGCCAATGATTCAAAATTTGATAATAGCACTAATATGTTGAATAAGATATTAAAAAGTCAAAGATCAATGTTAGATAAGATAGATATCAGATTTGAAAAAGGGAAAAGGGATGCCACTACTTTCACAGACAAGGAAAAAAGAAAGAGCTATGTTGAAGCTCTTACAAAAGAGGAAATAAAAAGGGAAGAAGTTAAGAATACAGACGACATATCAAATAAAGAAGGTTGGAAAGAATAGAGCTACAAAAAGCAATCAAGTCAAAGATACACAAACAAGTCTTATTTTTATGGTTACTATTTTTATTATAATGGATATGGTCATAATAAAATAAAATGTCAAAAAAGGACTAACAATTTTAGAAATAAAGAGAAGGAAAGTTATGCAGAGTCAAGTAGAAGCCACAACTCTTTTGCTCCTCTATCATGCTTTTATGAAGAGGCCATAATATGTTAAAAGTACAACTTTAGACACATAGCCTGGTATTATAAAAGTGTGTTCAATTTAGTCAAGAAGGACCAGATTTTTAAGGCTCTATTCATTAATAAGAAAGTTCAAACAAGTTCATGGTAGAAGAAATAACTTAAAAAATCTATGTTGATACAGATAGATTTGCATGTAAAAAATGAAAAAAATCCATGGTTCATTGATAATGGATGTTAAGACATATGATAAGAGATAAGAGTAAGTTCATAACCTTGAAGAAGATCAATGGTGGCATAATGAAATTTGAAGAGACAATACTACTAGCAGAAATACCAAAAAAGGTACACTAAGTTTGGATAATGGTATAAATAAAATTAAAAATGTTTTATATCTAGAAGGTCTTAAGTATAATCTTTTAAGTGTAAGTCAAATGTGTGATCAAGGGCACACACTAAAATTTTATGTAGAAGGTTGTAAAATTAAGAGAAAATATTTAGATGTATTAGTTGTAGATACTCAAAGAATAGGCAATAATTTCTATATGTTATCAGACATCAAAGGTCAAAGATGTTGTTTGAGTCGGATTGAAAAAAATTGGCTATAGCATAGGAGAATGAGACACATAAATTTTGAAAACCTTGTCAACATCAGTAAGAATCAAGCAGTCAAAAATATTTTGAAGATTACAAATCCATCTGACATGCTTTGTGAACCTTGTCAGCATGGGAAGCAGGTCAGAAGGTGGTTCAAAACAAAAGAGTACTTGACCACTTAGATGTTAGAGCTTATTCACACTAATCTATGTGGACCTATGAGAAATCAAATTACTTAAAGTGAGAAATATTTTATATTGTTTATTGATGATTTTTCACGTATGACTTAGGTAATGTTTTTTATAAAAATCAAAAGCTTTCAGACATTTCAAAGCATTAGTTGAGAATGAAACTAGTTTGAAGATTAAGTATCTAAGATCAGATCGAGAAGAATAATTCATGTTAGATCAGTTTATTGATTTTTGTGAAGACCATGGAATAAAGAGACATTATTTATCAAGCAGAACTCCACAATAAAATAGAGTAGTTAAATAGAGAAATAGAATAGTTCAAGAGATGGTGAGGACAATGCTAAATAAATCTAAGATACTAGATAAATATTGGAGAGAGCTAGTTGCTACAGTAGTGCATATTCATAATAGAGAAATAGTGTATATTTAGAATAGAGAATTATTGAGAGTCAATAGTGGAAAGACTCCTTATGATGTATGGAAAGACAAACTAGTAATAGTTGATTATTTTAGAGTTTTTGGCAATAGATGCTTCATAAAAATAACTAACAAAAAATATGGTAAGTTTGAATCTAGAGTAGATGAAGGTATATTTATTGGTTATTCTTGTAAAAGTAAAGATTATAAATGTTATAACAAAAAACCCAAAAAAAATGTTGAAAGTGTAAGTGTCAGGATAGAAGAAGATGGAACACAAAGAATCAGTGATCCAGTAGACATTCTGGAAATCATTGAAGAGGAAGATTTTGAAGAATCAGATAAAGATGAGAAGAAGAAGAAAAAAATATCAAAACTCTATCCAAATATATTTAGATAAATCATAATGAAAGTGACATCATCAGGGACATAAATGAAGGAATTTAGACCAGAAGAATGATGGTAAGTGAATCTGAGCAAGTTAATTTTTTTTTGTTATCCAAAATTTAGCCTAGAACTTTTTCAGAAGCTAGACATGATAAGCATTAGGTTAAGGCAATAGATGAAGAATTAAATCAGATAGAAAAGAAAGATGCTTAGAAATTAGTGCATAGACCAAAAGATCATAATGTGATAGGAACAAAAAAGGTTTATAGAAATAAATTGAATGAAAATGGAGAAGTGACCAAGAATAAAGAAATATTAGTATGTAAAGGATATGCTCAGATTGAGGGAATAGATTTTGAAGAAACTTTTGCACCAGTAGCAAGGCTAGAGGTTATTAGAATGTTTCTTACATATATAATGTTTAAAAAATTTAAAGTGTTTTAAATGGATGCCAAATCTATCTTATTAAATGAGAATCTAGAAGAAGAGGTCTACATTGAGCAGCCTAAAGGATTTATTCTCTCAAATATTAGTAACCATGTATGTATATTGAAAAAAGCATTGTATGGATTCAAATAAGCTCCCAGAGTTTGGTATACAAGACTTGATAAGTACTTGCAAGATCAAATTTTTAAGAGATGATTTTTTGACAGTAATCTCTACATCAAATTAGAAGGTGAGCATCAATTGATTGTTGTGGTATATGTTGATGACATCATTTTCAGAGGAAACATTGAAAAGATGATAAATTTTTTTTTGAAAATATGCAAAAATAATTTGAGATGTCTATGCTTAGAGAATTGTCATTTTTCTTAGGATTGCAAATGTTTTAGTCAAATAAAAGAATTTTCATATCTCAAAGTAAATATGCCAAGGAAATGTTGAAGAAATTTGGTTTTGAGGATTGTACACCAGTTGGTACACCAATGAGTATAAGAAATAAGGTGAGAAAGAATGAAGATTCATTTATTACAGATCAATCTTTGTATAGATCTATGATTGGTAGTCTTTTATATTTTATAGCATCAAGGCTGACCATCATGCATGTAGTAGGTATGGTTGCAAGATATCAGTCATCTCCAAAAGATAGTCATGTTCAATTGATGAAAAGAATATTCAAATATATCAAGGAGACATTAGATTATAGGCAGAGATTTCACTTTGATTTCTTATATAGATTCAGATTAGGCAAGTTACTTGGATGATAGAAAAAGTACAAGTGAAGGAGCTTTCTTCTTTGGTGATAGCTTAGTATCATGGCTAAGCAAGAAGAAAAATTTAGTATCACTTTCTACTGTTGAAGTAGAATATATTGCAGTGGTATTGTGTTGTACTTAAGTGCTTTAGATGAATAAAACTTTGGAAGATATCAAGGTAAAATATGATGAACCTATTTCTATTTTTTGTAACAACATAAGTGTTATTAATATTTTGAAGAATCCAGTGATGCATTCAAGAACAAAACATATTCCCATCTAATATTACTTTTTGAGAGAGTAGGTTGCAAATTAGTAGGTTAAGATGGAATATATCAATACTACAGAGCATATTGTAGATATTTTCACACAGACACTATCAAAAGACACATTTGAGTATCTATGAAAGAAGTTGGGAGTAATTTGTTTTACTTTTAGCCATTGACAATCAATATCAGTTGAGGGGGAGCTAAGTGTGAGCTCCAAGATAGGCCCTTTTCTATTGATGTCAAAGGGGGATAATAATATAAATAGGTATAGGTGTAAAAAGAGGTGCAAAATAGGTACAGGGAATAGGTATAGGTTGCAATAGTAAGAGGAAGTTATTGTATGTTTTTCAAATGGAAATATGTGCAAGTTTTAGGATGTGGTAGTTTCAGCTTGAGGCTTCCATCAATGACAAAGGGGGAGATTATTGGAAATATTGTCATTGATGTCAAAGGTCTAGCATTAGTGATAAAGGCCCCATTACATTTAATGATATTTTTAATTTTCATATCTTGGCTAATGTGTGTTAATATTTATTTAATATTAAAAAATATATTTTTGGTTTTATATAAGTCAAAAGAGGGCCCATAGAGAAGTCAAAGAGTCACGGGGTAAAGACAAAAGAGGAATGGGATGCATTTTATCATGAAGAGTCATCTTAAGGAATTATAAGAGTCACCATGTGAAGATAAAAGAGGTTATGGTGCATTTTTCCATGAAGGGACACTTTGAGGAGTACAAAAAGTCAACAAGATAAAGACAAAAGAGGAAAGGATGCATTTGTTTATGAAGGGTCACCATATGACTTTTCAAATGCAAAAATACGAAGGGTCATGCAAGTTTGGTGCCATTTTTCATAAGGATTTAAGGGTCACAAAGGGTGAATGCCAAAGGTAATTTGTAAAGCTATAAATAAAGGCTTGAGAAGCCATTTGTAATATGCAAGAGTGTGCATGGTTTGTATTTGTTTTCAAAGAGAGAAAAGCAGGAGATATTGTAGAGTTCTATCATTTGTTGAGTAAGCAACATTGAGAGATAGTTGTGTTTTATACACATGAGGGGTTGTTTCTCCTATGGGTTGGTGCTCTCAAATATTTTCAAGGGGTTGGTGTTCCTGTGAGTTGGTGGTGTTCACAAATATTTTTTGTGTTGGTGCACAAAAAAGGGGTTGGTGCTCCTGCAAGTTGGTGTTTACGAACTTTGTGATTTGAGTTGGTGCTCATTCATATACTTGAGATTATTCTCCATGTTTTTTTTCACTTTGAGTTTACACATAAAAATTTGGTCTCTCTCTCTCTCTCTCTCTCTCTCTCTCTCTCTCTCTCTCTCTCTCTCTCTCTCTCTCTCTCTCTCTCTCTCTCTCTCTCTCTCTCTCTCTCTCTCTTGTGGTGCATATTATTGTTTCAATTTTATTGCATATTTTGAATGTGTGGTTAAAGAAAAAAAATTGATTAAGTGAAAATATATATATATATATATATTGATTCACCCCCCCCCTCTCAGTATATTTCATGTTTGACACTATGCAAAACAAGACTACCAAATGTTTGAACAACACAACTTCTGCGTGAAGATAGATGTCAAAAATTAATATTATTTAAATACCAACTATAGTTCAAGATGCATCATAAAACATTAATATTTGAAACACATATATAACTTCAATCACACTCTTTTCTTAATTTATCCCATGGAATGTATCTAAATAAAACACATAATTTTCCCTTTTGTAGGCAGAGTTTCTATCTCTTCATGGTCTTCCCTTATTTTTCATTTAAAATATCTCCATGTCTCTTCCTCCCTATATCTTTCTCCTAACTTTATACTTTACCTCTCCTTATTAATTTCACCAAACTCTTTACATACCAACCCCTAAATATGCAACTAACTCTTTAGTCTTGTCTACTTAATGTATGGAGGTAGTTACCAACCTCTTTTTCATGTTTACATTCTTTTTGTTCATCTCTTGTACATTGGAGTACCTTTGGACATTATTTAGGATAAACTAGAATCCATTATAATATGTTTTTATATCATTAGTCTTTATAAAGACTTCAAAACACCTTACATAATCCATTATAATATGTTTTTATATCATTAGTCTTTATAAAGACTTCAAAACACCTTACATAACTAACTCACAATTTCAAATTTACAAATTGGAGTTTAGGCGGGAAAATTGAGAAGTCCAATAATACACTAATTTAAAGGACTCCTATGACTCTAATGCCATCCAATGGACTCTCTAGGACCCCTCACACCTATTTAAACCTATAAATGATCACTATGAAACATTTAGACATGCATACACCTCCTCAATGTCTTAGGATGCTCTACATCATACTCCCCTTGGGGAAATGATTTGAGCTCCAACTCAAATATGACTAATCATTTTCTTTCTTATTTTCCAATTAGTCTTAACCTAGTCCTTTGAACTTGTATTACTATTTATCCTAAATTTATTTGGATTTTCTTTGCATCTTTGTCTTCTTAACTTATATGACCTTCTTCCCTTGATTTGTTTGTTTATCCATTCTTCTTCAATTTTAATGAAGTATATAAACTATTTCCATTTGTTATCTTCATCTTCTATGCAGTCTTGTTTCCCCTTCATTCTTTCCATGCCTTCAGCTGCAACTTTATCATGCAAATGATTCACCCTCTTACCTTTCACTTGGATCACTTGCTTGTCTTCTTGATTGCTACTTGGGGTAGTTTTCAAATTAATTGTTCTGTCTCCTTGATTTATCTTTGCATTATTGAGGTTATCCTTGTCTTGGACGATATTCAAATCTGATTTCATATTCAAATTATTCTCCTCGTGATTTTTCATCACTTTGTCTTTCTCTCTCATGAGCTCTTGACTTGCATCTTTCTCTTTCTTCACATGTTTATAAAATATCTTTTTTTATTGCACATCTATACCTATACAAACCACCTCCATGACTCTCTCACAATTTACCTTTGTCATCTCATAGTATTTTTCCTTAATTAGTTCCTTCAACTTTACCTCTTAATTGTCAAATATTTGACTTTGTTCTTGATTGCATGTGTTGATTCTTGACTTATCTTTGAGCTCACTCATTAGCTTATCATTTTGTTATTCACATGTATACAGTTCCTTTGATGGACTAAAGAACTCCTCCAACATTTGAAATTCTTATCTCAATGTGAGAGTATCTACTTATCCATTATCTTCATCAAACTTAGGACCTTATTGTCCTTTATCTTCACTCAAACTTTGTCCTATATCAATGTAGTCATTCATCACTTCCTCCTTTCTCAAGATATCTTCATTATTCTTCAATACTCCATCTGTACTTGCATTTGAACATTTACCTAGATACCCCTTGGTGCTTATAGACATCCCTTCTCATACTTTATACTCTTTCTCCATGACCTCATTCAATTATTCAAATAGATCATCATCTAATTCATCATAAACAACTTGATTACATTTCCATTTTTTTGTGCTATCTTCACACTCTTCATCTTGTTTCCTCACTGGGTTACTCAGATGCATCATCATCATTTTCTCCTTGATTGATTCCACCATGTATTCTTGCTTCTTGGGTTTACAATTGCCTTCTTTCTTTATGCTCTCTTGAAGTGAACTTGTAAAATTATCATTTTCCAGCCTTTCCATGCTCTTAATAACCCATATTTTACCTTACATATGCTCGGATTGATATTGACATCTTACATCACCTTCTTGACTTGACCCATCAACTAATTTCTACCTTTTATCATATCCTTCATACATTTTTTATAGATAACTTGTCATGTAGACTTGATCTAACCTTCTCTCTATCCTTTTCCTCATGTTTTTCTCTTGTCTTTTACTTAAATTCTTAACTTCAATGACCTCTTGTTTGAGGTTTTATTTTTTCATCTCAATGACTAGTTTCTTGAGCCACTTAGGTAAACCATATCCATGATCCTTTGTTATTTTTTAAGGTGTAACTTTTCTCTTATTTATCCCAACCTGCATATATTCATCCTTCTTGTATACACAATCAAAATCAAGACTTAAACATTAATCTACCTCCTTAAAGGATTGTTTCATGATCATCTTCTCCCTCATGTCTTCATGTCTTGTAATCATCTCTTCATTTGAGATTTCTCTCTTCCTTCAATTGCAATGCTTTCCAAAGTATCATGGAACTCTAGCTCATATATTATTTCTTCATGTACATGCTAAAAATATTTAATCGCTTCTTTATGGGATTCCATAACATGTTATCTTTCTATATCATCTTCATTCATCTTGATGGGTGTTTTGCATGACCCAACTATTACAAATATCAAGGCCTTATTCTTGACCTAATTTGTGAGGTTCTAAATACCTACATACATAAACTTAAACATAATGTTAGAACATTAAAAAAGAGACCAACATGTCTCTTTAAGTGCCTCCTTCCATGAAACTCTTATCTTCTCATTATTATTCCTCTCATCTTCCTTCATATTCTCCATAATGATAACTTCCTTAAAAAATTAATTTTCTTATTTCTCACTTGGTAACTCTTTACTCTTAAAGGATTTATGGGTACTCATATTCTGGCTTTCCTCCTTTTGTCTCAAGGCAACTCTACTTTGCCTCTCCTTAATCAGCTTTATAGGCCACCTAATCCTCTTTCTCACATTCCATCTAAACCATTGGATTTCTTGATCCTACATGAGATTCACCATGAGCTCTATCATGTCAACGCTTTGCCTCAATTCATCTCGTATATCTTATATCTCCTTGTCTTCATTCATCTATCTTTTTTTTGTGACTGCTTGAACCTTTCCCTATTTATAGTTTCCTTCTTCAGCCTTGCCTTGCATCTTTTTTCTCATTTTCATATTCCTCTTACCTTTATTTTGTAACAAAATTACTTAGATGTTTGCACAAAATAATTATATATTGCATAGAATAATTAAATATAAGAGATCACATAGCAATAATTGATAGCAGAGTAGAATAATTGATAATATAGCAGAGCCATTTTGAGGGGAAAACCATTGCAATAATGCAATAAGACCAAAATACCTAATATAATGATAAAAGACTAACCACTACCTCCTGTATATAATCTACTTATCCATAGTTATTCCATAGGCCAACCTAACTAAGAACATAGAGAAAACAAGAATATAAAAGAAGTATGTAAGACACAAGTCGATCACACATATCCCTAGATACACCAAAGGTTAAGGGCATAGAATGTCTTTCCCCTTTAAAACAACATTGTCCTCAATGTTGAATCAACTCTAGATGTTGTTACACAAAAGATTCATCCTCTCAAGTGGCATCTTCACATGGTAGATTCTTCCATTTGATCAAGTACTCATTAATCACTCTAGATCGCCACTACTTAGTGTGCATTTAAAAGATTGCCTCAAGATCAATAATAACTCTCCCTTCCTCATTCAATTCTAGTAACTTAGTTTGAGTATCAACCATGTGTCCAATTACTTTCTTCAGGCATGATACATGAAATATTGGATGTATGCTAGTGGATGAAAGAAACTCTACCTTGTAGGCCACACTACTATTTTTTTACAAGATATGATGAGGCCCATAATACTTAGGGGATAGCTTGTTATCCTTTTTTTGTTGCTTCAAATACATCTACTTATATGGATGAAAACTAATAAAGACCCAATCACCATTTTCAAAATTCCTTTCACTTCTATGTTGATCTGTCTATTACTTCATGTGATTATGCTCCATGGCTAAATTTTCATACAAACTTACAAGGACCTCTTGTTGATGGTGATATGTTCTTCAACTCTACGAACCTTAGGATGGACCTTTAAGGTTTAATTGATAGATGAAGGGTGGTATCCATACAAGGACATAAAGGGAAACATTTTAGAATAACTATGAATAGAAGTATTATACCACCATTTAACAAGTGGCAAACAATGAACCCATTTATCCTATTTATCATATCATCCTCAATCAATTTATCCATCTAATTGAGGATGATATGATGAGCTATGAGCCAACTTGGTGCCCAAACATGCAAATAATTTAGTCTTAGTGAAAATGATATCTCTATCACTGACAATGATCTTAGGAGTACCATGGAGTTTCTAAACTATATTGAAAAAAGTAGAAGTTACTATACTAGTAACAAAGGGTTGTGATAAAGAACAAAAATGGGCACACTTACTGAGATGATCCATAATAACCATGATAACATTTTTACCATCAGATTTTGATAACCCTATAATGAAATCCATAAACACCTCTTCCCAATGCTAGATAGGGATAGATGAAGGATGCAGAATACCTAGGGTTTTGATGATTTCACCTTTATTTTCTTGACAAATCATACATTCAACCATATATTTTTGAACATCTCCCTTGAGTCCTTTCCAAAAAAATCCTATTTGATTTTATGATAGGTTTTTAAAAATACTAAATGACCCCTAAGTGGAGTTTCATGAAGTTCTTGAAGGATTTTTTGTTTGAGAAGAGAATTTTTATAGAGGTATAATTTTTATTTATACCATAATTCATTACCCTTCCATATGAATTTTTCAAATCCACCCAAACCCTGCTAAAGATTTTGAATCAAATCATGGGTAGCACTATCATTTTCCCATTTTGGTATTGCTTCCTCTAGCCAAACTTCCTACCAAATGGTCATGGCACATATCAATGCTTCAACTAATTCATCCCTCTTGGATAATGCATCTATCCTCACTTTTTCCTTGCCTTTCTTATAGACTATTTCAAAATCATAGCCTAACATCTTATTTACCCATTTATGTTTTTATTTTGATGAAAACTATTGTTTTAAAAAATATTTGAGACTATCATGATTAGTCTTTCCTTAAAAGTGATGAACCATCAAATAAGGTATCCATTATTTGAATACATGTAGAATGGCCATCATTTCATTCTCATAGATGGTCTTGAGATGATTTTTACCCTTCAATTGGCGAATTTTAAATGCAAGTGTTTTACCTTATTTCATGAACACAACACCCATGTCATATCCAGATGCACCACATTCAATCACAAAATTCTTTAAAAAATTAGGAGTGTCCAACACTGGAGTAGTGGACATAGCCAGTTTCAATTATTCAAATGTCCTGGTAGTTGTATCAATCCATTGGAAGGAGTCTTTTCTCAATAAAGAGGTGAGTGGGGCTACAATGCTGTCATGACTTTTGATAAATCTATGATAGTAACTAGTTAGCCATAGAAATCCCCTTAGTTGCTTGAGTGTCTTAGGAACTAGCTAGTCCACCATTGCTTGGATTTTTTTAGGATCTAGTTGCACTCCTTCATGTGAAACCATATGACCCAAATACTTAACCTCAAGAGCTTTAAAAGTACACTTAGAAGGTTTGGCATATAATTGATGTTGTTCTAAAATTGAGAGTGCCTATTTCACATGCTAAAAATGGTCTTCCTAATTTTTATTATAAATGAGGATATCATCAAAAAATACTAGTCTAATTTTTTTCAAAAAAGGCCTAAAAACAATATTCATCAAACTCTGAAAGGTAGATGGTACATTTGTTGGACCAAAAGGCATAACCATAAATTCATAATGGCCCTCATGAGTTATGAAAGTTGTTTTGGATATGTATTCATCATAGATCTGGATTTTATGATACCCAAAATGTAGATATAACTTGTTAAAATAAAGAGCACCATTCAATTCATCTAGCAAAGCATCAATGATAGGATTAAGAAACATATATTTGATAGTGTACTTGTTGATCACTCTGTAGTCATAGCACATCTTCCAAGTGTCATCTTTATTACTCACCATGACAAGTAGCAAAGAATATTCTCTTTGGTTATGGCAAATGATTCCTAAGTCCAACATCTCATGTGCCATCTTTTTAATTTCATTTTTTTTAGCATAGGGATACCTATATGGCTTAATGTTAGGTGGTGTACTACCAAGAATAAGTTTGATGGCATGATCATGTGTGTGGTTTGGTGGAAGTCCTTTCAACATGTCACTAAAAATAACATAATGGGTGTCAATCACTTATTATAGATTAAGAGGTGTAGATGGTTGAGTTGGCTAGACTTCAATAGAAAACAAGTGAGCCATAAATCCTTCAACACCCTTTCATAGAATCTTGGTCATTTAATAGAAGATAATAAGTTATGGATATTTAACCCTTAATCCCATTAGCTCAAATGTCCTTCCCTCAAAATCAAAGCACATTAATAATTCCTAAAAATTAATCTCGGTAATGCCCAAAGTTGTGAGCCACTTTACTCCCAAAACAAATTCATCTCCACCCATGAGAATAGAAAACATAAGAGAATCTAATAGGTAGTATCCCATGGCCATTTTAATACTATGGCATTTTCCTAAACAATTGATAGTACCACCATCTATAATAATGACCTAAAATCCTAGAACAAGATAAATAAAATAATTCAAATGAGCAGCCAACTTACTAATGATGAAGTTGTGTGTACTCCTAGAATCAATCAAAATAGTGACTTTTAATTTCTTAAGGAAACCCACCACCTTAAAATTTTGGGGAGTATTAATACCTAAAAAGGCATGATAAGAAATAGTAAGCTAAGAGTCTTCAAATTCCTTCTCTGGTCCTTTTGCATCTTTACTAATTTCCCCTTCATCATCTACATCTTCATTAGCACCTTCGATGTAAAATAGATTTTTTTCAGCATAATGATGTCCTTTGATCCATTTACTTTCACACCCATAACACAACCATTTTTCCCACCTCTCCACAATTTCCTAAGGTGTCAATCTAGTGGGTTGAGGAAATGATGGTGCTAGAAAGGTGTGATCATAACTAGTAATTAAAGTTTTCTATTTGAACATCTATTTTTCTTCTACCATGTGTGCCCTTGGGATAGCTTCTAATACATATGATGGATTAAACATTAAAACTTACAATCAAATTCTATCTTTGAGTCTACCTAGAAAAAGATCAATCAATTTTTTTTTTGTGATTTCTTCCAATCATAAGGATAGATTCTAAAATTGTTGGATATAATCCTGCATAGTTCTTGTTTGATGCAGTTTGGTTAACTAAATGAAGTAGTTCTCAAATACATTATTTTGATAATGAGCCAATAAATCATCATTGAAAATAGACCATGTAATAGGAGCACCATTATTTTTTTTATCACACAACCAATGATACCAAATGAACTACTCAGATTCCAGATACAAAGATGCCACTATCACCTTTTGAGAACTAGGAGTTTGGTGTAGATCAAATAAATTCTTAATTTGAGTAATCCAAGTGAAAGGATCCTTACCATAAAACTTATGCATTTCCACTTTTGGCAACATCAGTTTCACACCAAGATTGGAACTATTAGTGTTGACAGGAGGAACCAAATGATGAGGTGGAGAGTTATTTGTCTGTAACTGAGATGAAATGGTATACAATTACATAGTGATTTGATGTAATGAGTGTGCACCCCATTAATCTCTTTGCACATCCTTGAAACATCAATTTAAACTATAGTAAAGTCAACCTTCTGTACCAAGATTTTTATGTCATCCTGAAGTTGAGAAATCATTGGATCTAAAGTTCCAAATTCCAAAGGAGTCTTAAGATTTTCTCGCCCCCCTTTTTCTCCCCAAGTAGTAAGACCTACCATGCACAAACCCTAGGAGGGTTTTTTCCCTGAAAAAAGTGTACCAAGAGATGGTACCATTGTGATCACCTGACTAAGATGAATCTAGTGATTGTTTTTGAACACTAGGGTGAAATATTTCAACATAAAAAAGTGTATTGGTAGAATATACCATTATGATCATCTCGTTGAGATGAATCTAATGACTGCAAATGTGCACAGGGAAAAAAAATTCCAAACTTTTTTTTTGTAAATATTTTTTTCAAAAAAGTGTTTTAAAGAATAGTATACTGATAGAAAAAATTAATTCTTTCTAGATTGGAAGTTATGTTTTTTTCTCCTTTCACTCGTAGAAGTTGCTCTTTGCCAGATCTAAAAAATGTCACAAAAAACTTACCCAAATCGAAGCTCTAATACCACTTATAATTAAATTACTTAGATATTCACATACAATAATTATATATCACACAAAATAATCAAAGATAAGAGATCACATAGCAATAATTGATAGAAGATCAAAATAGTGGATAATATAGCAAAGCCACTTTGAGGGAGCAACTTATACAATAATGCAATAAGACCAAAATATTTAATATGATGATCAAAGACTAACCACTACCTCCTATATATAGTCTATTTAGCCATGGTTTTTCCATAGGCTAACCTAACTAATAACATAGAGAAATGTAACAATAATATAAAAGAGATATATAAGCCACAAGTCAACCACGCATATCCCTAGACATGTCAAAGGTTAAGAGCATAGCATATTTACTTCTTCGATCTCACTTGGACCTATCTCACTCAATAGTTTGCCTACTTGTTGTCTTGGAACTCACTTGGGTCTTTTTTTGTCTTCTATTCCTTCACTAAAGACTTTTATTTCTCTCTAATTTCTCTTTTAACTTATACTTGAGCTTTTCACAACTTCATTCACCTTATTCAAGCTTTAATGGCTTCAAGGCTGCTATATTTCTTCTTGAGCTTCAATGTTCTTTTCTCACTATTTACTCTAAGCTCTTCTTACCTAGTCTCAAGTATTTCATCTTGGACTTAGAGATCTAAATTATTTTTTTATTATCATATTCTCTCTTCTTTTTTCCCTCAATAGGTCATACCTACACTTTCTTCAACCTTAAATAGCTCTTTACAATCTATAAACATTCTCACATAACACAATCTTGAATTGAGGGTCAAAATAACAAACCAAAATGAGTAAACTATGCACATTTTTTTGTTTAAAGGTTGATTCTACTTTTAATTATCATAATATTGCTTGATCTGATGTTAATTTATGTATACCCAATGGCTAAAATCTCTCTCCCTTGATACACTAGCTTCTAAACCTCTTTTAGAGCATAGTTCACTGGTCCTTTCTTTGTTCCATCATCTTAAATCTTGATTTGAAATTAAAGAATGAAAAAACTCACCATGAGTGGCCTCTCTATGCTTTGAAAAACTTGATTAAATGCACTTAGATACCTCATCCAATCTCTAACATCTCATTTCACACCTAAAGTTCTTTCTTTTCTTCACTTCCTTGTAGCCCTAAAAATAGGTAAAGCTCATTGTCTAGAGCAATACAAAGAATATATAATCAAACTAGAATTATTTCTAGATACCCATTATCTTCATTGAACTCCATAATAAATTTCATTATCCAATTCAAAATATAGATCTTCCAAAACCTTATGTTTCTCTTGGAATTAGGTCTCTTTAGGCCTTTTTAGGCCTAGTCTTATGATATAGGCTAAATACCATACGGTAAAATACTACTTAATTTTGTAAACTTTTTAATATTAAAAAAAATATGGCAATGCATAAAATTATAAATTTTTAATAATTTCCAAGGGTGGGGTTTTGAGATAAAGTGAGTTGAATGTGGAAACCCAAATTGAGGGTTGCTTAATTTTGTATGAGTTTGAGAAAGTAAATAATTGGTTATTTTGAATATTCAAGGACTTAAATCCTTCATATGACCTTGATAAGGTATTAACATGTTCCTCACACCTTCATGACATGATAGATCCTCTTTAATAATCAAATAAAATGCATTTCAATCCATTAGACAAACTTTTGAGGTTCTTTATACGACCATGTAAACTAAGAAATGGAAGTGTGAAGTATTTATTTTTGAAATAATTTAAAAACTATATTAATACTTTGATAAGGTATGTTTTAAATTATTAAAATCATACATAAGATTATTTATCCCAAAAAAATCATAAAATGTTTCCATATTGACAAAATCACAGAGTTATGTGTATGCATAAGGACTGTGTCTAGAGTCTTAGGTTTTTTTCGTATTTTTTTATTAAAATAAACTTTGAGTTGGAAAAAAGATTAAGTTTTATATATAAAAACTCCCTAAAATTTTAGGGTTCATACATTAAATCTCAACTTCCATGATTATCATCAAAACAAATGACTTAACCATCATGACTATGTGTAGGCAAAAATATACCTTTGAGGACTATGTAAAAGTTTTATTTATTTTAAACCCTTATAATGAATAGTTACCCTATAAAAGAATAATTCTCAAGTATAAAACACTTCTTATACCATACCTTGATTCAATAAGGTTCTAAACCACTTTTGGTCCTATTCTTGGACTATAACATACAAAACAGAGATTCCTTAAGAATATGTGCCTAAGAACACAGGTTCTAAGCCAATGATTTATTTTGAACATAAAAAAATTCACAAACATTAGGAAGGTACATTATTAAATCTAAAAAAACTTATAAACTCTTTTAATAAACCCTCAAAAACATTCACAATTGTCTTAACTATAGATTGTGCAAAACAAGACTATCAAAAGTTCAAACAACACAACTTTTGCTTGAAGATATATGTCAAAAATTAATGTTACTCAAATAATAACTATAGTGAAATATGGATCATAAATAATTAATCTTATGAGTACATAAATAACTTCAATCACACTCATTTTTTTATTGATCTCATGGAATGTATAGAAACAAAACACATAATTTTCCCTTTTGCGGGCATAGTTTCTTTCTCTTCATGGTCTTCTCTTATTTTTCTTGAAAATCTCTACCTATCTCTTCCTACCTCTATCTTTCTCCTGAACTTCTACTCCACCTCTCCTTATTTCTTACACCAACCTATTTACATACCAACCCATAAACATGAAACTAACTCTTTAGTCTTGTCTACTCAACGTATGGAAGTAGTTACCAACCTTTCTTTCTTATTTACATTCTTCATGTTCATCTCTTTTCCATTAGAGTACCTTTACACCTTCCTTAATATCAACTATGATCCATTACAATATATTTTTCTATCATTGGTATTTCCAAAGATTTCCAAACACCTTACATAACTAACTCACAATTTCAGATTTTCATATTGGAGTTTAGGTGGGAAACTTATAAGTCTAATAGTACACTAAATTAAATGACTCTTATGACTCTAATTCCATTTGTAATCATAGTAATCCAAGAAGAGAGGTTATTATATTGTTATTTCAAGCAATAAAAACTCAAATAAATACACTAACACTTACACTCCTAGCCTAGATATTAGGGAGAGCTTAGTAACAAAAGCTAAGTGAAAGCACAATAAAAACATAAAAGATAATAAATATTTAACCTTCCTTAGCATATCCAAATAGCTTTATTTAATGGCTTGCTCATCTTGTGCATCAAGAAGTCTTTGAAAATGAAGCTTGCTTGGCTCCTTCTCTCTTTAGAATCATGGCTTTTATGTGGTTTGGCTTAATATTTTGGCATTATAACACTATTACAAAAGCTTGTCTCTCTACAAATTAGCATTATAACTTTGGCTTATGAGAGATTAAAAATGAAGAGGTATTGTCTTATATTTATAGCCTTAAGAATTAACTCTCACCTAAGGTGAGTCAAGGTTGACATTAGGCTTAGAATGGATTCAAACTAATCCTATGTGAGTTAAGACTAACTCCATTAGAGTTAATAATTGTCAAGTAATTATGATTTGTAATTACTAGGCATGGCTCTCAAATTAGATATTTTAGAATATTTTCAAAGAGCTTGACAACTCATAAAGGTAATGATAAAATGCTAGGATATTTTGAATTTTTGAATTTCTATTTTTAGATATTCATTAATTAAAAATGGATAATTCAACTAGGCATTTAATCTTGTTTAACTTGTTAATTAATTTTGATTAGATTTTTAGTTCTTTGAATATTTATTCAATTGTGTAAGTGCCCCACTTAATAGATCCATAGGCCCAATTGATTGTTGTAGTACCACAAGATGATTAAGGATGAATCCATGAGAGATTATCATTGCATATGGTATAATAACCTAATTACAGATGTGTCAATATGATTTTGATCTTTGATGAATGATGCACAACTAAATTTTGGACATTTAGTGATTCCTAGGCTTAGTTTGCAATGGTTGGTAGGAATCAATTTGAAGTCTAGTCGAGAGCTAGTTGTGGTCAATTTTAGGTGTCTAAAATTTGCCCTTGTTTGGAAAGCCATATTAACATCTTCTCAAATAATGAAAAGGTCTTGTATGCCTATAAATTCAATGACAATGGATGAACTGTAGATGACCCCTTGAGGGAGTGATTGACAAAGGGGTTGCCAATTGGTCTCTTGAAAAGAGGAAACAATGGGACCAAAAAAGATAAAATGGGTGGAAGAACTAATTTTCCCATAGGTGATTGTAATCAGTGGCATATGAAACTCCCCTAGTTGGGTAGACAAACAGGATGATTTTCCCATAAGCAGTTATAATCATCGACATAGGTGGGAAAAAATATTAATGATTTACCCAAAGGTAGTTATAATCATTGAAAAATGCTTAAGGTAACAAAGAGAATAATTTACCTAGAGGTGGTTATAATCATTAAAAGGGAAAACAATGATTTTCCCATAGATGGTTGTAATCATTGGTAGGATAAAAACATTTCCCAGTTAGGTGGATAGAAAAAAGGGTGAGCCCAAAGGTAGTTATAAGCATTATCATAATGAAAACATGACCCAGTTGAGCAAAAAAAAGATAATGATTTACCCCTAGGATATTATAATAATTAACCTCCAAATATATCAAAACACAATGATTTGCCCATAGGCGGCTATAATAATTGGCTCTATAGGTAAGATGATACATAATTATTTTCCCAAAGATGGTTATAATCATTGGTAGTGCAAGTGGGATGAGATACAATGATTTGCCCAAAGGTATTTATAATCATTGGTACCATGATGATGGCAAATATGATAGAAAATTTGTACAGACGATTAAGATGAACATAGGAAACCTACTAGTATGGAGATGCACATCCTAACTAGCAAGGATTAAAATTTGTTCATTAGGTAATTACTCTATATGTGATATGATGCAGATAGATCAAGAATTTTTTAGGTGCCAAGTAGATATATCATGGTTGCATTACTTGTATAACTTCTCAAGCTGAGTTTTACTATAGCACATGATGGTATGCCTCATGATAGAAAACCATGAGAACCTATCCTAAATATGCATAAAGACTGACATGTAATCCAATAAATAATTGAAAATAATGCACAAATATAAAAATCATGATGACAATGTAGATGTATGAATATGGATGGAATACACATAGACTGAATCGAGGCACAATAAGAAAGAAACAAATACGTAAATAACACAACAAACAAACAAAACACCAAGAAAATAAAGAATAAAACAAAACAAGGAGAATGAAATGAAACAAAAACAATGGTTAAGTACAATGTTAATACAAATAACATGACACAAATGAGATGATGAATATTACCTCTAGCGTATAGGAGACAACAAAATAAACAAACAAGATGGGGGGAATAGAAGAAAAGGAAGGGGTGGTTGAGATGACTCCAAATGCACTAGACAAGTGGATGTTGTCTATATAATTTCATGGATGCAATGTCCAATATAAACTTCAAGCCAAATGTAGTTCTCCCAGGATATGAGATAGAATACAAATGAATGATAATAAAATAAGATGATTGTGTTTTAGAAGAATGTGGGAATGGGATCACAAAATGGTGAGAGTATGGGATGTTAGGCCAGTAAGGATGGGAAAACTAAATGACAAGTGGTTGCTTGTGAAGTAATGAGGGATCCTAGAATCCTTAAGGTAAAGAAGTGGTTGATAAGTGATTTTTTTTTGGATTTTTTAGATCTTTCAAATATTTTTGGATTTTTTGAAACATCTCAACTCGATGGAGGATTAAGAGATACTAAAAGGTTCAACCTCACAAAATGATGAGATCATTCAAACTTGGCATTAATCATAAAATAATGAGAAAATGGTAAAGGGGGATTAATATGAACTCAACATAAATTGATCATTGCCTACATAGTCCTAAGATGGGACCTCAAGTCAATATAGTTATGCCCTACGGTAGAGGAATCCGACTAGGTAACAGTAAATTCTCAAACTAGGCAAAATAGGCAAATGGCATAGTATGGCAAGGTGGTGCTTCAAGGCATAATAAATAGGTGTTGTTCCTAATTTACCCATACATAGTTATAATCAAGAAACAATGGAATAGGTTAATGATATTAATTTTCTCATAGGCAATTATAATTAGTATCGCAATGGTGGCACTATGATTTATCTAAAGGTGGTTATAATCAGTAGTACATGAATGGAAAAAAACAAGAAATGAAGGATGAAACTGCTAAACCATAGTCATACTACTCTAAAATATGTCCTCTATCTAGAATACTAAAATAACTACTAAAACTTGATCAAAATCTTCTTGTTAAAAGTCCCTGTGGAACCAATAGATCAGAACCAAGGTCAAAGGGATTTGGGTAAGGAGAGCATAAACAACTTTGGTCAATAAGAAAGGTATGGTACAAATAAAATCTTGATATGGTACAATAGAAATGGGTCTCATAGAAAATACTTCAAGTCTCTCAAGAGAAGTAATGCTTGAGGTGTATAATATTCATCGGCTCATCAAGTTCATCTTTGTCCAGTGTAACAAGCCTATATGTTTCAGAGACATAATTTGTAACAATGATGTAAGGGCCTATCTAGTTGGGTTTGAACTTGCCCTTATGCTTCTTCTCATCCATGGTATTATTTGGTTTTCTTTGAGAAAAAGATCACCAAGTTCAAATTCTCTATGTTTGACCCACTATTTATAGTTTCCACAGAGTCAGTTCTGGTATGCTTGAAGGCTATTGATTACGACCATGCATTTCTCATTAAGTAAGTCTAGCTCTTGCAAACAAGCTACATGATAATCTTCATCATCTAGGACATGCTTTAAAGAGATGTGTAGAGAATGTAACTCAACCTCAATGGGAATAATGGCCTTAGTGCCATAAACTAGGGAATATGGAGTGGCTTTTATTGGGTTATGATAATTGGTGTGGTATGCCCAAAGGGTGTGTAATATTTGGAGGTGTCAATCGTAGCTCACATCATTGAAAATCTTTTTAAATAAGTTGATAATGGTTTTTTTGGATGCTTCTTCTTGGTTGTTACCTTATAGGTAATAAGTGGTATAATAATGTTGAGTAATGTGGTACTTGACACATAATGATTTGACATATTTGTTCTTAAATGATCTACCATTATTAGATATAATGTCAGATGGGATATCATAGCATAAAATGAGATGGTTAAAGATGAATTTGGAAATTTGTTTTCCAGTCACATAAGTGAGGGTTATAGATTCAACCCACTTAGTGAAATATTTTATAGTGGTTAGGATGTGTTTATGTTCATCAGATGAGGTTGGGTTAATCTTCGCAATGAGATCAAGGCCCCAAGTGGTAAATGGCCATGGCGTAAGCATCGGTTTTAGATTCTTGGCTAGGGCATGAATTAGATTAGCATGTCATTAACATTTTTTACATTTTTTAACATACGTAGCTACATCTACATCCTTAGTTGGCCAATAATACTTGATACATAGAGATTTTTGGATAAGATGATCCCATTGGTGTGGGCTTCACATACTCCTTCATAAACTTATCATAATGTTAATGTTGATGCTATTGGTTAAATAATGAAGCAGATTTATATCAAAATTATAATGGTAAAGGGTTAGTCTAAGTAAGGTATATCATGTGGTTTGGTGGGTAAAGGCCTTGATATTTTTGTGGCATAAGTTGGGTGGCATAATGTGGTCATGAATATAGGCAAAAATGTCTAAATACTATATAGAGTTAGGATCAACAATATCATACATCATTGCAATGGTTGAAGGTTCATGAGCTGGTGCTAGAAGATTTTCAATGAGGAATTAATATCCTTTTGCCTTGTCTGAATGATAGATCAAAGAGCCAATGGTGGTCATGACATCCGATGTTATGTTATTGGCCTCTGGTATATGTTCAAATTGTATATCAACAATCTACTTTTTGAGAGTGTCAACCATGGCCTTATATGGCACCAACTTGTCATCTTTAGTCTGAAAGTGGTCTATAACCTAATTAATAAATTAATTAAGAATCACCATAAACCTTGAGATATTGAATATTTCATTGTATTTCTCGATGAAGCCCTACAATAGGTGCTTCATATTCAGCTATGTTTTTGGTAAAAATAAAGCTAATATGAAATGATTTAAGGATGAGATCCCCCTATGGTGTAATAAATAATTGGCCTACTCCAAATCCATGTGTTGTGAATGATCCATCAAAATATAGCTTCTAGTGTTGTTCCTCAAGAGGTGTTTCAATGATGGTCATAATGGACTCATCTGAGAATTAGAAAGTTAGAGGTTTTGTATTTATAAGGGGAGCTTCAACAAGCTTATATGTAAGTACTTATCCCTTAATAGCCTTTTGGTTGATGAATTCTATCTTGAACTCTCTTATAATGATAATCCACTTGGCCATGCAACTTTATAAAGTTATTTTTGATAGTAGATACTTGAGTGGATCTACTTTGGAAATAATCATGGTTTTGTTGTTCATCATGTAATGTTGTAGTTTATGAGCTATAAAGACCATAGCTAAACAAGATTTTTCAATGGGTGTATAATTGTGTTCATACATACTAATTTATGGCTTAGATAATTCACATCATGTTCTTTTCCATTATCATCATGCTAATCTAGAAGTGCCCTAGGGTTTTGTTCATGGTAGATATATACAGTAAGAATGGATTTCCTAGCATTGGTAGCAATAAAATAGACAGGTTTGCAAGATAGTATTTTAGGTGCTAAAAGGCTTTCTAGCATTATTTATCCCAATGAAGTATGACACCTTTCTTCAGCAAGTGTGTAAATGGATGACATTTTTTGGCCAACTAAGAAATGAAGCATCAGGTAGACTAAATCTTTCCCTACAAACTATGGAGTTACTTCAAATTAGAAGGTGGTGTCATCTTGATAATGGCTTGTACTTTAGATGGATCAAATTCAATGCCTCAATGAGACATAATGAAGCCCAAAACTTTGCCTGAAGTAAATCAAAAAATACACTTCTTTAGATTTAGTATGATCTTGTATTCATGTAACCTCTCAAATATTTGTTGTAATATAGATAGATGATCGACCCTGGTCTTTGATTTTCCTAGTATGTAATTGACATAATCTTCAATAATATCATGCATCATATCATGAAATATGATAATCATGGCTCTTTGGTATATGTCCCCAAAAATTTTGAGACCAAATGGCATAACTTGATAATAGAATGTTCCCCATGGATTGGTGAACATTGTCTAGTGTTGGTCTTCTGGTGCAATACAAATCTATTTGTATCTCGACAATCCATCCATTAGTTAAAGCATTTTGTACCTAGCTATGGAGTCAAAAATCATGCCAATGTTTGGTAAATGAAAGTTGTCATTAGGGTAGGCCTTGTTTATATCTATAAAATCAAAGTAGATTTTGATTCCTTGTAGATTCTTATTGACTGGAACTACATTCAAGATCCACTGTGAATAGTCAATCAGTTGAATACATCTTGCTTCTAAGAGTTTTTCTAATTATTTCTTTACTAATATAACAATGTGAGGATACATTTTGCATAGTTTTTGATTCACAGGTTTGGCATCAGGATGTACAACAAAGTGGGGTCCAAACCTAGCATGTCTAAATAGGCTCAATCAAATATGTCAATAAATTCCCTCAGAAGGGCTGTAAATATGTCATGTTCCTCCTTAGTGAGAGACACACCTAATTTGATCCATTTTGGGTCATTTGGAGTCTTTATGTTAACTTCTATAGTATCTTCCATAAGAGTCAAATTGTATTATAGAATAGTTGTTAATGATTGGAATTGGCCTAAAATAACAAAGTCCTTTATTTGTACTAGCTCTTCAAGTTCCCCTAGGCAAGACAAATTAGAATCTCCCAATGGTAAGTATGGCCAAGTGACAAACACTATTGGAAACTCTTGAATTATTTGGTCAAAGGCATGTTATTCATCAGAACTAAACTCGAACCCATAGGCAAGTTCATCATTAATGGTCTCCTGAGCTATATGTAGGGAAAGGTGAACACCCCCATCTAATGGCACCTAAAAAAGGTTTTCACCACTAGATTGGGTTTTCTCTTTCCTTTTACCCTAGTCTAAAAGTGCCTCAAAGAGGTTTTCACTTTGGGACCTCAATGTTTTAATTATTTATTTTTCGCTAAGGGTGTTCACCCATTCTCCAAAATAGGTTTTAGGATCCAGTTTGATTGAAAACCCTTATTAGTAGTCTCCCAATAGAACATTGTCTCTTGGGCCTAGAAAATTGAAAAATGGCTCATTATTCTCAAACTCATCTACAAGCACTATGGATTATTGTTCATCCCAGTCTATAAGTTTACTGTGATATAGAGGAAGTAGATTGTGATGAATAACTGGTCTAAGGGTGAAAATGGCATGAGCATCAAATAGATTAGTATTAGTTGGGACTTCACAAGGGCTATGATCAGACTTTGCTTTGTTGTCAGCATCATCGTCACTAGTCATTAGCATTGGAACATGAATAAGATAGTGGGTTCACCCCTAAGTGGGTTAAATCTGAGACCATAGGTTCCTTTATATTGACTCATGGATATTGGGTCAAAAATTCTCTATTGATTTGGCCTAAGGCCTCTTCCTTCATAAGCATGATTCTCCATGATCCTATTAGGAATGGATTATTTGGTATTGTTATAACAATTAGTTAGTTTGTCATTACATAACTAGGATTCATCATCTACAAGTGGGTCCTGTGCTTGGCTAGTGGCCGATGTGAAAATGATAGGAACTAGACTATGCAGTTTGCCCTTTCCTTTTCATTGCCATTCCATGTAAGGTGGTTTGGATTTAGGTCTTCCATGGGACTTGGGGTTATGTGGAAGCTTAGAGATGTGGAATGTATCATGGGTCAAATATTCTCTTGGGCCATTGTTTATGATGGTAAAATGTTTGGACATTTTAGGATATGACATGTGGGAAGATGAATCAAGGGTGTCTGGGTCGATAAAATTGACCTCTGGTAAATCAACAAGTATTTCTTTCCCTTTGTCCTTTTTGACATTGGATTCAAGCCAAAATGATAGTTATATCTTTCATACTCAGCCTTTAAATGCTTACAATATTCGTAGGGCTATAAATCTCTATGAATAGTGACCTTCATGCCATAATGAGAGAATTTGAGACACTGGTGTAATGTTGAAGGGATTGCACAAATCTCATGTATCCAAGGTCTACCCAAGAGCAAATTATATGATAGGTTTATGTATAATACATGGCATAATGTATCTTGGGTCAAAGGTCCAATGATAATTGGTAAGTTGATGGTCCCTTGTGATTCCCACTCTTCATCGTCATAAGCCTTGATAGTGATATTTTCTAGCTGGAGGTTGATTGTTGTGTATTTGAGATGCTTGATGAGCTTTAGAAACACAATATTTAAGCCCAATCCATTATTTATGAGGACACACTTCACTTTGTTCTATATGATGACAACTTTGAATTATAATGGATTGTTATGGAGAGGACCAAGGGATGACATATCACTTTGATCAAAGGTTAATTGTTGTCCTAGGGCTAGATGTCTAACCAAAGTTTGGAATTTATCTGGGCTTATGTCATTTGGAACTTAGGATTGCCCAAGGATCTCTATTAATATGTTCTTTTGGATTGTAGACATTTGTAACAAATCCATAATGGAAATTTATGCGGGCATATTTTGAAATTATTCCACAATATCAAATGTTTTTTCCTTCACAACAGTAAATGGCTTGTTTCTAGCCAGAACAGTGGGTTGGATGGGTGTAGTGGCAAATGGTTGTGAGCTTGGGAAGGTAATATTTGAATACCAATTTATGATTACATAATCAGGATTAGATACATGACCATTGTTGCTAGAAAATGATGGTGGAAGGGTACCAGATAGAATAATTCTTGATTACCAGTGCACTTGTATATGGTCACTGTTAGTGTAGGAATTATTTTCCTCGCATTTTTTTTATTTTTTCTACTTAGATATTCCATGTCATTTGGATTTCTTACATTTATGGATAGTTTTTCCTAGGTGTGCAGTCATATAAGTTTTTGTTGACTATCATATGTCATTGCAGTTATCTTACACATCATTCATTATTGGGGGGTTACTCTGTTAACTAGTTATTCTTAGACCAGGGAGTTACACTCTATTTTGAGGCATCCTTGACTGCCTTTCATGGAGGAGTTACATCAACTCCTATTTGTACTTGTTCTTCATACATATTATCTAATCTGAATATATTGAGTTGGAGCCATTAACTTTATTATGTGCAAATTAGTCTTTGTTTATTCATAATTTGTAGTTGTATGTGTTTGCCCAAATTTGGCTTTCATGCAAATCATGTCTCACATCAATTCTGTGCACTTTCAAGAACCATCAAATCTATGGTGTCCTTGATATGATATTAGAGCCATGTTGGTATCGCTAGTCTCTAGTTTATTGTTACAATTAGTTTCGAATTCAAGATTAATTCCTTTTGTAATAATTTTTTTTTTGTTATTGTGGTATTGTTATTTGTTGGTTTGGTTGTGGTTCTGGTTATTTGTCAGGACAAATCCATTTGTATGTTTCTAAAGAGGTTCCAATGACTCATTTGTAGTGTTTCTCAGCTCTAGAAAGGATCTCCATGGCCCTCCCAACATCCTGCAAACTAGTAAAAAAATCAACCCACGTTTTTCGCTCTTTGGTGGAAGTTTGGCACCCCATAATCTCTATTTTAGGTCTGAAATAAAGTAGAAAGGCACCTTGACCAGTTTTAGACCCTTAGACAGCATTCTTTTGGCCTCTACATGTAGCTTTAGATTTGTGGGAGGCATTTTTGAAGGCTCTGATTGTAAAAACATCCCTTCAGCCATGTTTTTGTACTTGATGTCATAAAAAACTATGATTTTCTATCTACAAGTCTCTGCTAGCTACTCATAGACTTCCTCAACCTCCCAGCAATGTCCTAGTTCATCTTTAGACATACATTTCTCCTTTGGCAGCAACCAAAATCAGATAAACTGCAAGCAAAAAGAAACTAGGGTTTGGGTGCTTCATTTTGGTGCTTCTCTTTGATGGGTTCACTTCAAATCCAATGTGATATTTCAAACTTGTCTTTTTTTCTTTTTTTCTCATTTGATTTATCTTATATTCTAAAATCAGACTTTATGATTCTATGAATTAAGTCATTTTTGATAAATTAGCTTTAAATTCAATTTAGAGGTTTTTTAAGCCTTGTATCTCTGCTTGACAAAGATGAAAGGTGAGGCCCAAGTTGGCAGGAGGCCAATTCCCCCTCAAAATCAAAACCTCTACATTCTATACTCTGATCTAGTTCTAACAACTAGTTGGAAGGCTAGGTACCCCCTTAGCATCAACTATATTTTAATCATTAAATACAATTTTTAATTAAAAATGGGTTATTGATAAGATTTTTTTTTTTAATATCTTATAAACGGTAGCTCAAAATTGAGCATCATATTTTGAAAAAGTGCATATATTTCAATTTTCTATGTAGCTAACCCATTTGCATTGTAAAATGCACTAAATTATAAAGTGCCATATTTGGGGGGGGTGCCTGACTTAGTTTCAGGGGGGTGTATTACGGATTGTGATTTTGCTCTACAATTCTCTTCTTTCTACACATTTTATTTTTGTAAAAATAAAAACACATTAATCTTAATTCTACATATGATCTTAACATTGTTAATGCACTCACACCCTTCAACTACCAAAAATGGAAAAGTAAGATTACAATGGTTCTTAAGAGTAAAGGGTTGTTTCACATAACTATGGGGGTAGAAACCTAGCCCACAAGTAAGGCAGATAGATAAAATGGTCTAATAAATTTGATGAAGCCTTTGGGATGTTATGTTTCTCAGTGTCTTTATAACTCTTATTTCACATAAAGTCGACCAAATCTCTAAAGAAGTATGAGACACCCTAGAAAACTTGTTTGAGAAAGTCGACATCATGAGGGGTCATGAGTTTGAGATTGAGATAATTAGTTTGATCCCTAGCAACTTTGACATATTTTAGGACTTCTTCACCAAGATTAATTCACTTGGATTGCAGTTAAAAGAGTGTGGAATCGAGAAGAAAAATGAGCAGTTAGTTCTTTTTGTACTTGCAAAACTAGTATTTGATTACTATGTATTTGTCTCTACCTTTTATGCTACCAAGAGAGCCATATGATCCAACTAAAAAATTCCATCCTTATATGACTTTATTACAAATTTTATTAATGAATAGGATAATTATATAGGAACCCTCAAGTCTTCCAAACTTTCAGCCCTCATTGTTAAGAATGGGAAATAAAAAACCTCTAGCATTAAGGATCCAAAGAAAAAGAAAGAATAGAAAACCACTACAAAAATAAGCACTAAAACCTCCTCCTCTAAAGGTAAACCTAAGATATATAAGGTTAAGTGCTCCTATTGGAAGAGGAATGGGCACGATGAGCACAAATGTATGAAGAAATAGATAGACCACTTTACATATCTCTTGGAGAAGAATAATATAGGGGTCTCTGAGTCCATCAAATAATATTTATCAGTCAAAGAATCCTCTAAAGAAAAAGAAAAAAGGAAAGAGAAACCTAAGGGAAAAGCTTTAATTGTAGTTCCTTCTGCATCTACTTCATCTTGGCTTATAGACTTTGGTACTTAATATCATTTGGGTTCGTCAGAGTTTGAGTTTCTTGACTTAGAGCCATGTAGCATATCTTCTATCACTTTGGGTGATGACACTTCAATAATAGTTGTAAAGAGAAGGTTTATTAAATTTGAAGGTGGAACATTCACAAACTTTCTAAGTGTACTTTCACTATCATCTAATCTTGTTTAAGTGTATCAGATTACCCACATATGATAGGGCATGAAAGTTGACTTCAAACCAAATTTTGTTGAGATCAGAGAGCTACACAGTAACACTATAGTTTCATTGGAGAAGGTTAATCACCATTCCAATCTATACACCTCCCATTTTTCTCTAAATGTTTCTCTTGCCACATTGCTTATTCATTCAGATGGAGTTAACAACTATGGCATGAGCAGTTTGGCCATCTTAACTCCCACTATCTTGAGCAGCTAAGTTAAAAGGACATGATTATCGGCTTACCTAAAGTTAAGTTCTCTAAGGTAATTTGTGAGGGTTGTGCCCTTAGTAAATATCCTAAAGATAAATTTTACAAAGGAAAATCTAAGAGAGATTCAGTACCTTTTGAGTTGATTCATAGTGTTGTCACGATACAATTTCTCCATCCTTTTATCAGGGCCAAATAAATCCTCACCTTCATTGATGACTTTTCTAGATACACATGAGTTTACTTTCTTAGATAAAAGTTTGAAGTGTTCAATAATTTTTGAGACTTCAAGGCTCTTACTGAGAATCAATATGGAAAGTGCATCAAAATTCTTCAGACAAACAATGGGAGGGAGTACATCAACCACACATTTGAGGAGTTTTATATCATATATGGGATTGATCTTCAGCATATAATACTGTAAACTCCTTAGTATAATGGTGTATCAAAATACAAGAATCTATCCTTGAAGGAGATGGTAAATTGTATGATTCAATATAGATCATTGGCTACACATTTCTAGGTAGAGGCCATCAATTGTGCATGGTACATTCAGAACTGGGTTCCTCACAAAGCTTTAGTGGGTATAACTCTTTTTGTAGCTTGGCATAATAAGAAACCAAAGGTATATCATTTTAGGGTCTTTGGATCATCGATGATGGCACAAATTTCCAAAAATAAATGTAAAGATATGGAAGCTCAATCCAAACCTTGCATATTTTTTGGGTATCTAGATGGGGTCAAAGGTTACATGGTTCTCCACCCTATGACTCATTAGTTGTTCATTGAGAGAAGTGTTAGGTTTTAAGAGAGTCCCATCGACTCTTTAGTAAACACTTATCCATCTACATCAATTTTAATCAGTTTGGATGAGCAGTTTGAGAATTTAGATTATTCACAGTAGGTCCATGAGGTAGAGGCTTCTTCTTCTTCTAACAATGAATCTAATAATGAGTTTAAAAATGAGCAAAGTGATGAGGATTCATCCTCATTCACTTCTAGACATGCATCAAAGGATGAGGATTCATCACATAACTCACCCATTTTAGGTCCTCTTTAGGCTAGGTAGACACTTTAGAGTGCAGGCACTTGGGTAGGTGATCTAGATGATGACAAACATACTCAGGCAGACTTTCAAAGTGGACCACATGCCTTCTTTGCTTCCACGACTGATCTATAGAATTTTATAGAGGAATCAGGCATACCTAAGTGGGATAGAGCCATGGATGAGAAATATTATTCCTTGATTAAAAATCACACTTGGGATTTGACTTCACTTCATAAGGGAAATAATATGGTTCGATGTCATTAGATATATCAGACCAAATATGTTGTAGATGGATCTATTGATAAGTACAAGGCTAGATTGGTAGCCAAAGTTTTTCATAAATAGGCATCATCAACTACTCAAAAACCTTTGAATCAATATCCAAGATGACTTCGATCAGACTCACACTTGTAGTAGCCACCTCACATGGTTAGAGTGTGCATTGGGGATGTGAAGAGTGCATTTTTCATAGACACCTTGAGGAGGAGATCTACATGGAGTAGCCACTTAGATTTATTTAAGATTATTCTCTAGTATGCATACTTAGGAAATATATTTATTGCCTTAAATAGGCCCCTTAAGATTGGCATGCCAAAATGGATTCCTTCTTTCTTACTTTAGGGTTTACTCAATGCCACTTAGACCCTAATGTGTACTTCTTGTGATATGATGATTCATTATTGATACTAGTTTTATATGTTGATGACCTTTTGATCACTAGGAGTTCTTAGATGAACTCAATAATGAATAAAACTATTCCAAATAGATTTTCCATGGTTGACTTAGTTCTTCTACATTACTTCCTAGGCATTGATATCTCTCAAACTGATTTAGGGATTTCATTTTCATAGCCCAAGTACTCTCTTGATCTTTTGGCATAGTTTCACATGGTTGACTCTAAGCCATATATGACTCCATTCCTATTTGGATTCAAGCTTGAGGTTGACTGTTCCACCCCATTGGTCAATGTTACCTTGTAAAGATAACTTGTAGGCAACCTTATCTACTTGATTCACAGCAGACCCAACATCTCTTATACCATTGGTATTGTTTCAAGATTCATGCAAGATACCCATGAGTTATACTGAAGAGTAGCTAAGGGGATCTTTCACTACATTCAAGGTTCACATAGATATGGGATAAACTATAGGGTTGGTTAAAATTTTGACTTGGTCGGCTACACATACTCAAATTGGGCTAGTGACACTAACTGTCATAAGTCCACTTCAGGTTACAGTTTCTCATTAGGTTCAAGCCCCATCAATTGTTCAAGCAAGAATTAAAATGTTATTTCTCTATCTTCCATAGAGGTAGAGTATAAGGGAGTTGTTAACATAGATACTGAGGCTATTTGGCTTCAAGGTATTCATTTGAGTTTGGTATCTAGATCAAGAAACCTACAGTCATATTTTGTGACAACTAGAGCACCATTTAGATCAGTAGGAATCCAATCCTTCATCAGAGGACTAAACACATCAACATTCACATGCACTTCATTTGGGATCTAATTCATGAATAGGCCATCTACTGAGTATTTTACTAGTATTCAGAGTAGGTTGTTGATATCTTCATCAAACCCTTCATTGAGAGCAAGTTCATTCATCTACGAACTCTTTTTAGGGTGTTTTCCACTTTAACAGCTTCATCATCTTTAGGGGGGCCTTCTATCCTCTTCACTTAATCTCTTTTTGGGGAGAGTTTTTCCCACTGGGTTTTCTTTTTTCTATGTATGATGGATTGCATTATACATGGTTACCTAATTGGGCCTAGTTTTTAGGACCTATTTTTTTATCATTTCCAACCTAAGTTGCACTTATGGGGGGTGTTAGTGTAGGATTTATTTTTCTCACATTTTCTTGTATTTCTCCTACTTGTATATTCCATGTCATTTGGATTTCCTACATTTGTGAATAGTCTTGCCTAGGTGTGTGGTCATAGAAGTTTTTGTTGACTTATCATATGTCATAGCGATTAACTTATGCCTCATTCATTATGAGGGTTACTTTATTGATTGTATATTCTTAGACAAGGGAATTACACTCTATTTTAAGGCATCCTTGATCGCCTTTCATGGAGGAGTTACATCCACTCCTATTTGTAATTGTACTTCATAGATATTATCTAATCTAAATGTATTGAGTTGGAGTTATAACTGTGTTATGTGCAAATTAGTCTTTGTTTATTCATAATTTATAGTTATATGTGTTTTCCTAGATTTGGCCTTTATTCAAATCGTGTCTCACATTAATTTTGTGCACTTCCACAAACCTAAAGATCTGCGGCATCCCTATTAGTCATGGGGCAATGGTGAGTTATTAGTATAAGGTCCAAAAATAATAATCCTTACTTGTTGGTTCACTTAAATGTGATCTTAGGTTAAGGAAGGATCACTGGTATAGGTTGGTTGGTTGGAATTGGTTATCAACAGTCTTATTTAGTTAGTACTTGGTATTTGATTGATGGAAATGTTGGAAATGCAACCTCCCGCAATATGGCCTACAACCTTGTTGTAGTCATGTGCAACTACATGCTAAGTCTATTGGTTATTGGTATCATTCTAGCCTTAGTTTCATCTATTTAATTGACATTATTATTGTTTTTGTTGGTATTATTTTTGTTGTCTCCGTTAGTGATACTGTTGTTATTATTTTGGCCTTAGTTGTTGCTACTTTTGGTTGTTATTATGTTATGAAAAAGGGTATTGATAAATGCCTAGGTTTTGATTTGATGTAAAATCTCCATTATCTAATGTTGTCTCCCTATTTTCCAATATATTATGAGTGATATGTTTAATTTACAAATAATGACGTAAATTATGTACATTAATCCAATAGTATTCATAAAATTAATTTTTTCTATACCAGTCTGGATAAAGAATGCCATCAAGATAGTGCTTCATAATGGGCCAACTAATCATATTAGTAGTGGCTAACTTGTAAAACACAACTTCAATAAGCTCTCCAAGGTCACTTAAAACTCAATGAGTGGGCACATTTTGCCTTGGGGAGGGGTTTGCAAACACAAAATTTGTTGTATTTGTTTCATTGGTCTAGGTTGTTGTGAAGTTTGTACTTAATGAATGGGTTTTTGGTAAGGAATAATTTGCATTTGTGGTGTAGCTTGAGTAGACAGTGTTTGCACTATTTGGACATGTCATGATTTGGTTACTCCATTTCTAACAACATTCTTATTTTGATTGAATTATTTGGATTTTTCATAATTGTTGGCATGGGCTAATGCCGACGCTTGTGCTTAAACTTGGTTTTTGTGATGATTTTGGCCATTTCCTTAGTTTTGACTCTGATTTTGATTCAATGAGGTAAGCTTGATAATTCCCTTGTTAATAAGGTCCTTTTAAGTTAGCAAACCCATGTTGATTATTTCCTTGAAGGTATGTGCACATTGCATCTCCAAAATGGTAAGATATTTCATTATGCAAATTCTTGGTAAACATGATAACTAATTGTTTATTTAGTAATCTATGAGTGAAATGATTAGAAAGTGCTCTCCATCATTGTAGATAACTTTCAAAACTTTCATCAGCCTTTTATTTGGCTTGAGTCAAATCTACTAATGAAATATTTGATATTGTAAGAGAAATGATTCACAAATTTATATGAAAGGTTATCAAACTTAGATATTGAGTTTTTAGGCAATTTTAGAAACTACTCCAAGGCCCATCCTGCTAGACTTTGAGGAAACAAAAGTAGGAGGTATATGTCATTATAAGCCACTAGTTGGAAAGCAACAAATAATTCTATTAAATGGACCTTATGGTCGCTTTTACCCTTATATTTATCAAACTTTGGTGGTTAAAACCCTGGAGAAAATGGTATTTGCAAGTACTCCATGTTGTATGGGTAGGAACACACGTCATCCAACTTAAATTACTTAGTCTATTTACTAGTTTGGATGGAAGTAATTGCATCCTTCATTTGTTGTAATTATTGTGCCAAGAAACTTGATGGAACTCTAGCTTACGGTAGAGGTTAGGTGGTCAAAAGTGGATTACTTTGATCAAGGTATAATGTAGGCATGGTTTACTATGGAATGTTGGTTTGTTTAAGGAATTGACCAAGAATATGAATTCACGGATTAGGATGTGATTATTATAATTACACGTGTTGTGTGATATTCTAGTTTGGATTTGGTATGTAGACTTAGTTTTGAGGGAATTGTGGTATAGACAAAAAGATGTCACTCCAGTTAAATTATTGTGCCTGTTGAGGTTGAATAGGGACTTATTGTCGACTAGTCAAACCTTGTTGAATAAGGGGAACTTGTTTTGAAACAAGGCCCTATCATTAAATTTATATCATGTTAGGAACAAAAGGTAATTATTGCCTGATTGGTAGTTGTTGAATAGTAGTACCTCTTAGTTGTGCTAACATTTTTTGTGAAGTAGACGTTTGTTGGTTATTCAACATTTATCACTAAACAATATATGTACATTATTGATTAGACAACATTTGTGATTGTAAAGTCATGTTGGTCTCTGACTAAAGAGGTATACTTGTCATTACCTGACAAGGTGGAACATTGGTTACCCCATGTTGAGGTAGTAGAATGTTTGATCTATATAGTGTTGGTACATTAGACTATGCATATTGTTTTGGAATGTTTGTCATCACCTATTGTCATGGAGTAACATTTGTCACATTTTATTGATTCAAGGCATTGGTTTTGGCTTGACTACTTAATCCTTTACAGTTGCATGCTTGAAGAAGTAGTTGGTTGAGGATTGGAGGTAGCTTGTTGTGGTTAGGGGGTAGAAGCTCTTACCCCCTGTTTTTACGAACCACTCATGGTTTTTACTAAAGGAACTTATTTTAGACTATTTATTTATGCAATTAAACCACTTTGGGATGGATTGGATGACACTTACGTGTTATCCACTATGTTTGGCACATATGTCTATGTGGAAGCAGTAGACACTTTTTCAATAACTGGGGATTTCAACATGTTGCCAACTGAAGTGATTTACATGAATGGATTTATACCCAAATTTTCCTAGCCTACCAATTCGATTAAGAATCTTTTTGAAGGAGCTAGCTCTATAAGTGGAGCATTTGACATGGCCATGTTATTAAAATTGTTCACTAAGTTCAAATAATTTTGGTATGCTATCTACATCTATATAATATGGTCTTCCATGATTCCTTTTATTATTACAAGTATATGTGGGTCTTGATATGACATCGACACTAGATCTTGAGGATTGCTAGAAGAGGTATATTCAATGTTTTGATTGTATGGTATGTTAAGAGGCACTCTAACTAGACATGGTAATTTTTTTGGGGGGAAGTCTACTAGAAACATAGCCCCTACCTCTTTGACTTTGATTAAAACTTCATCCTTGTTTGTAATCAAGTGATGATCAAATAAATAGGAATCATATGTCAATAGCATGATAACATAGTATGGTTGTTGTTGAACTTGTTCTACAACCAAAGATATGCTAGCTAGGTACTGCATTGTTTGTTCTTGAACCTACTCTGAGTATGGAGGCATGTTAACCAAATGGTGAGCTAAATAATCTTTGCTTTGTTCCCTCTGATTAATTTTTGAAAGTAGGATAAGGATCCATCTCACAAACTACATCATCACCATAGGGGTCTTGAAAAAAGTCATCTTGTGGAACCACATTATCATATCCTAGATTGTACATGGCTCCAATACGAATATAGTGAGACATATTCAAATCAATGATAAATGTTTCACAAAAATGCCTAGAGCTCTATAAACTCTTAAAATAATATCCAAAGGACAAAATGGTTTGAACTTATTCTAACTTGGTTTAAAAGGTGGATTTGTATCTCTAACAAGGTTTATGCTAAAACTCAGTATAAAATAGTCTAACTTCAAATGTCTAATGTTAAATGTATTACACAAAAAGGTCAAGTGGATGAATAAAAATTGGAATGCCAAAATATAGGTTCAAAGTGTTTCAAACTAGTCTAATAGAAGAAAACAAAAGTTGCTAGGTCTTTTGGTAAAACAAGGCATAAAATCTAGGCTCAAAATAGGCATGTGCTAGGCCTTTTGAAAAAGGCACAAAAGCTATAATTTTAAAAAAAATAAGGTGGGTTTTGACCTACCAAATCTAAAACACTTTGGCATAAACTAGGCACTTGGATTTAAACATGAACTTGGTCAATTGGCATAAGGCATGAAACAAAAGGCATACAAAGATAGGCTATTTCTCCCAAATCTAAGCACAAACAAATAGTTTTCAATTTGAATAAAGAATTAACCTAAGTTGCACAACCCAAAAGAGAAAGATAGATGTCTAGGTCAAAATTACATAAGGCATAGGTAAAAATCAAAGATTAATGTCTAGGTCAAAATTACATGTCTTTGGTTTCAAAATTAGAATTTGGAAATGAGGCAAAAAAATCTTTGAAATGATTTGAGCAATGTAATGATGTTATCACTTTTTAAAGATGTGATCAATGGTTTGTTTCAAGACTTAAAGGCACAAGATTTGAAATGAATTGGGTAGCATAATGACACCCTTTTCAATCAAGTGACACACATAAGCAAAGGTTGATAAAAAGACTTAGGCACATGTACGATGTCAAATGGGTAGTATAACACCTCCTCAAACAAAAGAGTAATGTATAAAGAAGACTTTTTTTTATGTGGTATGATAAATAAAAATAGATAGTTTAGACTCAAAACCTTGCAAGAAAGGATAAAATGACACAAACATCTAAGTGTAACATCTTTAATATTGAAACTGATAAGGTTGCATAATATTATTGAATTCCATCAATATACTCACTCTTGAGAGGATTTTAATTACTAATCCAAAAATAAAAGTGCATGAAAAGTAAGTTTTTTAGGTCTCCTCTTCTTTCAAGAGTTTGTACTCTTAAATGGAAGTTCAATCTACTCACCCTGCATCAACAATATGTCCTTGACAAGTGGAGTTGTTCTAAACTATCAATTTTCATCCATTTTTAGATGGTCCCAAGTATGGATAGCACTAGAGATGCAATCACATCAAATGGATCTACATCAACTGATTTATTATGAAAAGGTCTTGTCTTTTTTACAACTACATCCATCAATTTCTCAATAAAGTGCCATATTCAAGTTGCCCCTATAGTCTGGAGTGGAGAACCACTAACGGAGCTTGTTTAACTGCTCAAACAAGCATCCCAATGAGTCACCCTTAATTTATATACCCCACTAGAGATTGGGGTTGAAATGATGATGGGAAATGAATTCTTAAGTCAATTCTTCCCTAGAGAACCTATAAGGAGGAGATGAACTCCCCCTCACAAGCCAAAATACATGAAAATAAAAGATAAGTGAAAAGACTTTAAGGTCCTAATTGGATCACCCAAATCATACAGATTTGAGAAGGGCCTTGGTGACATTTTTAACATGCTTTTAGACTAAAGTGGTTGAGGCAAATAATGAGCACTTTTGGTCACTTGAGTTCCATAAAGGGGACAAGGGGAGAGCATACATGCATCATTCGATTTGCTCAAAAAAATAACTTAAACAAATGGGCATAAAATAAATAAATCTTAAGAGCATGTAACTAAATGCGAAAATTCATTTTATTGCACTAAAAAGAGATATGTTATGAAATTTTGGCTCCTTGGCATTTGTTGAAAAACTTGCAAAAATTTTACAAACAACAAAGGCATGAAAATGAACTAAGTTCATTTTAAACACCAAAGACAAATTATGTAAGATTTAACTATGTTCAAACTTGACATTTTCCACCTTAGGAATTGTAGTTTGTTAGAGGGTTTGTCTGCTTAGAAGCCCAAAAGTGAATGAGAAAACAATGTTTTGAAATGAGCTCTCGATTTTCTCTATTTTTTTGTCTCAAAGATTGACATCGATCTACGTAGGGATTGATGTCAGTCTACAAAGATCAATATCAGTCAATCTAAATGGATAAACATCAATTGATAGAGATCAACGTTGGTTTCCTATAAAAACATAATAAAGATTTCACAAAAAAAATTGTTAGTAAAGCAAGCATAAAAACCAAATATCTTTCATGATCCTATAGGAAAATGGTTAAACAAATAACATTGAGGTCCAAAAACACAAAAAATGAAAATACAAAAACTTGAGAAAAAGCCTCATGAATCACATGCCTATCGTGCTTTGTTCTTCACATAGGGGTTGATGTTGATTCTATGTGGATCGACATCGGTTATGGTAGGATCGACATTAGTTCTAACATGATCAATGTTGGTATCTGTGTAAGCTATGTTGCTAAAAAACAAAATTAAAACTTAAATTTTGAAGATTCTTAATCATTCATTAGAAAAACCAAGAGTTGCATATTAATCTCCTTGCTTATATGGGATACTTGACATCCCATCGATTATGCCATTTTGTGATCATATGAATACAATAATGGAGGTTAGTATAGTGTTAGTTCAAATAATAAACACACTAACACTTACACTCCTAGCCTAGATACTAGGGAGAGCTTAGTAACAAAAACTAAATGAAATCACAACAAAAACATAAGATACAATAACTCTTTTACGTTCCTTGGGAGCTCCAAACAACTTTGTTGAGTGGCTTTCTCAACTTATGCATCTAGAAGTTTTTGGCAATGAAGCTTGCTTGGCTCATTCTCTCCTTGGCACCATGGCTTTGATGTGTCTTGGATTAAGAATTTAGAATTATAACACCATTGTAAAAGCTTGTCTCTCTCCAAATTAGCATTATAACTTTGGATTATGAGAGATTAGAAATGAAGATGTATTGCCTTATGTTTATAGCCTTAAGAATTAACTCTCATGCAAGATGAGTTAAGGTTGAGTTTAGGCTTGGAATAGGTTCAAACTAAACCTAGGTGAGTTAAGACTAACTCCATTAAAGTAAATAATTGTCAATGAATTATGATTTACAATTACTAGGCATGGCTCTCAAATTAGATATTTTGGGATATTTTCAAAGAGCTTGATAACTCATAAAGGCAATAATAAAATGCTAGGGTATTTTAAATTTTTGAATTATTTTTTTAGATATTCATTAATTACAAATGGATAATTCAACTAGGCATTTAATCTTGTTTAACTTGTTAATTGATTTTGATTAGATTTTTAGCTTTTTCAACATTTATTCAAGTGTGCAAGTGCCCTACTTAATAAGTCCATAGGTCAAATCGACTGTTGTAGTGTCTCAAGGTGATTAGGGATGAATCTATGAGAGGTTATTATTAAATAATGGTGGAATACCCTAATTAGAGATGTCTCAATATGATTATAATATTTTATGAATGATGCATAAGAAAATTTGAGACATTCAGTTATTCTTATGTTTAATTTGTAATGGTTGGTAGAAATCAATTTAAAGTCTAGTTTAGAGCCAATTGTGGCTAATTTTAGGTGTCTACACCATCCAATGGACTCTCTAGGACCAATCACATATATTTAAACTTATAAATTATCATTATAAAACATTTAAACTCACATACACCACCTCAATATCTTGGGATGCTCTGCATCACTTCCTCTAGCCAATCTACATGCCACATGGTCATGGTGCATAATAATGACTCAACTGATTCATCCCATCAGAAGAGGGCATATGCCACCATATTATCTTTTATTTTTTATACACTATTTCAAAATCATATCATAACATTTTATTCACCCATTTTTGACGTTATTTATATGGCAATCATTGTTCCAAAAAATATTTGAGGCTATCATATCAATCTTTACCTAAAAGTGATGACCCATTAGATAAGGTCTCCACTAGTTCACTGCATAAAAAATATCCACCATCTCTTTCTCATAGATTGGTTTGAGCCTATTTTTTCCCTTAAGTTGGTGAATTTTAAATGTCAACATTTTGTCTTCTTACATGAGTATAACCCCCATGCCATATCCTGATATGTCATACTCTACAACTAAAGTTTTTGAAAAATCAAGAATATACAAAATTGGAGTTGTGCAAATAACCATTTTCAACTATTCAAATGCCTTGGTAGTTGAATTAATCCACTGGAAAGAGTCTTTATTCAATAAAGAAGTGAGTGGGGCTGCAATGCTACCATAAATTTTGACAAATCTGCAATAGTAACCAATTAGCCCCATAAATCCTCAAAGGGTTTTAAGGATCTTGGGAACCTACCACTCCATCATCACTTGGATTGTTTTAGGATCAACTTTGACTTCATGTGAAACAATATGACCCAAGTACTCCACCTCTTGGACACCAAAATTACATTTGAAAGGCTTGGCATAAAACTGATGTTGTTCTAGAGCTGAAAGTGTCTATTTCATATGCTTTAAATGGTCTTAATTTTTTTGATAGATGAGGATAACATCAAAAACAATAATATAAACTTTCTAAAAAATGGTATAAAAATAGTATTCATCAAATCTAAAATGTAGATAGTGCATTTGTGAGGCCAAAAGGCATGACCATAAATTCATAATGGCCTACATGAGTTTTAAAAGTTGTTTTAGGTATGTCCTCATCGTGGATGTGAATTTGATGATACCTAGGGTAAAGGACTAACTTGGTAAAATAAATAGCACCATGTGATTCATCTAAAAATAATCAATTATTAGAATAGGAAACTTATCTTTGATTGTGTACATGTTGAGTTCTCTATTGTCGAGGCACATCCTCCAACCATCATCCTTCTTTTACACCATGATCATCAAAAAGGAATATTCATTTTGATTATGTCAAATGATTCCTACCTCAAACATATCATGTACCATCTTTTCACTTTCACTCTTTTGAGCATAGGGATACCTCTAGGGTCTAATGTTTGGTGGTGTACTTCCTAGAATGAACCTAATGACATGATCATGTTCATGACTAGGAAGAAGTCCTTTTAGCATGTCACAAAAAATAATATAATGGTCATCTAGTACCCTTTGCAAATCAAGATGTGTGGACTCATTGATTGGTCAAACCTCTATGGAAAATAAGAGTGCCACAAATACTTCTACACCTTTTCTGAGAATCTTTCTCATTTAATGGAAACTAATTAGTTGTGGAGATTTGGCCCATAATCCATGCAATTTAAATGTCCTACCTTTTGAATGGAACCTCATGAATAATTCTTAGAAATTCATCTCAGTAGTGTCCAAAGTGGTGAGTCACTACACTCCCAAAATAATGTTAGCACCTCCCATGGGAATAGAAAACATAGGTTAATCTAACATGTAGTCTCCCATAACAAGCTTAATACTATGGAATTTTTTAGAATAATTGATTGTAACACCATCTACAATCATGACCTAAAATTTTGGAGTTGGATAAATGAAATAGTTCAAACAAGTATCTAGCTTATTGTTGATGAAGCTATGTGTACTTCCAAATTTAATTAGCACAATCACCTTCTATTTCTTCAAAAAACCCACCACCTTAAAAGTTTGAGGAGTACTAATGCCTAAAAGTGCATGACATAAAATATTAGGTTGAAACTCTTCAGATTCATCCTTTGGTTCTTTCAAACTTGACCCTGAAACCTCATCATCTTCTTCCTCCTCATTGGTGCCTTCAATGTAAAAATTCTTTTTAGCACATTGATGTCATTTACTCCATTTGTTATAACATCTAAAACACAAACCTTTTGTGTACTTTTATTCAACTTATTGAGGTGGAAATTTGGTAGGTTGTAGAAATAGTGGCCTTAGGAAGGCGCATTCACGTGCAATAGTGAAAGGTCTTCATTTGATCAACACTTTTTCCTCAATGAAGCGTGTCCATGGTATGGCTTCAGATACATTAATAGAATCAAATATGTAAACCTACAATTGGATGTTATCTTTCAGACCACCAAAAAATATGTCAGACATATTTTTCTCAGTGATGTTTGCCACATGTAAGGAAAAATTCTAAAACTGATGAATGTAATCCTTTATTGTCCTAGTTTGGCACAACTTGGCTAGTTGGCTGAAATAGTTTTATGGGACATTGTTGTGATTGTAGAGTTGTAGCTCTTCAAAAAATATAGAACAAGTAACCAAGAGACCCTTCTTTTTTGTTTGAACACACAACCAATAATACCAAATAAATTGATTAGGTTTCAAAAATAGAGAGGCCATAACCACCTTGTTTGAATAGGGAGTCTAATGTAGATAAAAAAAAAAAATCAATTTGAGTAATTCATGTGAGTGTATCATTATTGTCAAAATTTCGTAGATCCACTTTTGGTAATAATAACTTCATACCATGGTTGGCATTTAATTGTTTGGAGGAGAAGAACCAAACTGAAGTGGTAGAGATTTATTTTGAAATTACTGAGTTGAAAATTTGGCCAATTGCCTAGTCATTTGTTGTAATTGATCCCATAAGCTATTCAAGTCCCCTCTCAACCCTATGAGGTCCCCTTTAACTGCATCAAGATCATATTTCTGTACTATGCCCTAAAACTCTAAATTAATTTAATGAACTACCTATGAAAAAGACAAATTAGAATTTTATGACTCCATATCATCTGTGAGGAATTTTAGGTATTTTTTTCCCTTTCCCATGACCATGAGTATTAGGCCCTACTATGCACAAACCCTATGAGGGTTTTGATTTTTTTAAAATGATATCATTTCAATCACCTTGCCAAAATGAATCCAACAACTGTTAATGTGTACAAGCATGAAAATTTTCAGCCCAAAAAAGTGTACCAGTAGAATATACTGTTGTGATTGTCTCACATAGACAAATACAATTACTACTAATTTACATAATGTAAAAAAATTATAAATTTTTTTTACCAAAAAAAATATTTTTTATTTTTTGTAAAGAAACCTCACAAATAAAATTGTGGTGATGAAAAAATTCAATTCCTCCTAGATCACAAGTTATATTTTTTTGGCCTTCTAGTGCTCAAGATGACAGATCCAAAAAAAGTGCATCATATAATTTTTTCCCAAATCGAAACTCTGATACCAATTTTAATGAAATTACTTAGACGATTCATAAAAATAGAATTATATATCAGATATTTAAGATCATAATAAACAAATCCATAACAATAATTATCGAAAGAGTTGAATAATTAAATATTATGACTAAGTCATTTCGAGGGGGTAATCTCTACAACAATATAATAAGAATAAAATTAGTAATCTGATGATAAAAGACTAACCACTACTTCCTATATATACTTAGCCAAGATTATTCCATAGGCCAACCATACTAAGAACATAGAGAAATGCAATAACATAATATGAGGGTGTGTAAGCCACAAGTCAACCACATATATCCTTAAACCTACTATAGGTTAAGGGTGTAGTAGACTTAAGCAACAAATTCCATTGTTCCATGATTTGGGCTAATTCATGAAGATTTATTTTTGATTTAATCTTATTAATGTCCTCCACAAAGTTATAACTAGTTTTTCTATTGGATGATTGATTATCATTTGGTTTTGATGGATGTGGATCATTTATAGCCTTAGGATCAGGTGGTGTGGTAGCATTATATGGTGGTGTTGAGGTAGTCAAAGGTTGATGTGCTCTACTCTTAAGAGTGTAGTTGCCTTATTGATATTGTTGGAAGGCTTGGATGTCATTGGTGTTCTCTATAAGCTCAATGTATTCTACATTAGGGAAGTCTAATGTTTCTATAATCATGGCTATGCTAGGTAATTTTGGCGAACTAGGAGCATCAAAACTACCTGAAGTATTTTGATCCTTCAGGACAACTTAATATTCATCAATTTATTTTTGCATAATATCAAATTCTAAATAAAACTCAACATAGTCAAGTTATCCATGTTGGGTAGTGTTTTGAACATGACATCAATTGGGCAAAGCAATTTCCATAATTTTAATCTTAGGTAGCTTATTGGAAAAAGCCTCAGGTTGTTTACCATCTCTATTGAATGGCTTGTAATGTTTTTGGTAAGAGATGTTTTAGGTTGTACTGCCACTACTTGAGCTACCTACTTATTGTTATAAATTCAAAAAATAGTTATTCAAGCTTTGGACCATTGTCTGAATTGCATCTAACTCAGGTTTAACTGAATCATGAGGAGAATTTTGTGTATTATTGTCTACAAATAGAACTAAAGCTCAATTATAAGGTTGAGGGATTGTTTTACTACCATTTGGATTGAAGAATCCTAAATTATGATTATGGGCAACATGTGCTAGTGGGAGCTGATTTGCAATTGGATGAGGCTGAAGCAATGGCACATTCTAATTTTTTAGTGGGATTAGGCTCAAATAAGGAATCTTTGGGAGTACATTAAGGTCCAACATGTGTCTTTATGGATTGAGTTGTTTGTCCACTTTTATAGCTTCAACATATGTAAGAGGAAAGTCAGTTACGATGGGATCTCTTATTATGAAAGTAGAAGTCCAAGGATTTAAGGAATTTTTTAACATTTATAAATTTAATGGGGCATCTAGCCTATACAAAATAGTTCCCCTACTATACATATTTTTAAAATATGCATTGAAATTGTGAATAGGGTATTTATATTCCTTTCTCATGTAAACAAATTATTGGTACAATATACTTGGATCGACCACCTAACCAAATTAGGCCAAAAACATGGTATTAATTAACCCCATCCCATGATTTAGTTTTTAGGAAGTTAAAGAACTCGTCATAGTCTTGATCAAAAAGGGTGAAAGGAAACAACCTACATGCTACATCATCATGTTCAACATTGAGCAACCTAAGGGATGTCTTGTAAGATGTCACATGTTCTTCTACAATCCTTCTTATGTTAAGAGTGAACTTTGGTAGATAATGTTTTGGGTTTTTGGTTTAATAATGGACATCACCAAGAACATTTATGGTTTATCCATCTAGCCAAGTTGTAGCCATTTGGATTGGTTTATTAGCAGACTTTGAAAATGATGTGGCTGGATTAATTAACTTTTTGGGCCTACCTTGATCAGATCTAGGATGTCTATGGACTTAAAAAGGGGAAACAAATAGTTGTTTATGTCCCAACCTAATTCCAGACCAAGTAACTCTTAAATAATACTCCAAAGTGACAAAGCCTGATTTTGTTAATATGGTTTTTAAACACAAAAGATACTAGTCCTAAAATATAGAACATAGGTTCCTCTTCCTAGCATTAATTTCTATTTATTGTGTCAAGAAAATATTTAAAACTAAAAAATTGGATATTTAAAGATCAATAATTCGAATCATAAGATTTAAGATGGAGGTTCAGGCCCTCCTTCTAACACCAATTTTTATTGGGCTGAAATTGTGACCCACTCTAAGATAATTTGTTAGATTGATCGAGATGATTAGACAAGAAAAACTAATAGATCATGGGATAAAAATCCCTTTGTTTTTATGATATATTGGTGATGCAAGGGCCAAGAAACTCCAATGCATTATAATATGGGTAGGATGTGATCTATTTCCATTAAAGGTTCAATATGGCTTCCTCAAGATATTCAAGCTCTCGCTATTGGTTCCTCTGCTAATGGCTTATTTACAATGTAATGGGTAGATAATTTATCATAAAAATGTAAAAAGAGATAAAATTAGGATAGAAAAGAGATAAATTTCTTGGATCCAAGATAGGTCTTCCAACACTCAGAAATTAAATCAATATGGGTTGCAATCAAATCATTGGGAATCAAATCTATCTATTGCACAAATTGAAACACCACAATGAAAAAGACTCAAAGGAATAATATATGAACATGAAATCTAGAACTTTATTCAAATAAAGCAATTACACTAGCTTGTAGCTATTTGCACACCATGACCAATGTAAGCCTCAAGATAATCAGAATAAGCTCTTAAATATAATTAAACTAGTTTTTGCACAATTTAAATTGTATATCCACTTGCACACCAACAACATAAAAAAAAAATTGCATATATTACTTCTCAAATCAAGATCTTTGGCAAACCATCAAGACCAAATAATGAAGAAAGGTAGGTGAGATCCTGGCTCAATCTTAGTAGAGTTTTTGATACTCAAATATGTCTTCATTTGACAATGGTAAGAAATTTTGTTTAAATATACAAGGCAATCAAACCCATTACCTTGATGTACAAACAATATTTAATGGCCTTGTCACCAAAATTAAAGAAAATAATTGATTACAAGTCAACCTCTTGAGATAACAAATCAATAATAGAAAGGATAAAGACTAAAACATGGCACAATTTTTTAGACTATAATAACTTACAAAAAAATTAAATGAAAAGGATCAAATATTCAATGCATTTTGAATTCCAATGATGAAGTAGTTGCTGATATTTAATTTTTTTCACATGTTGATCACTAGTCCAATTAAGAACAACCACATCATTGTGCAATGATCCCAAGGATCATATGAATGATAACAATGATAGAGTAATTGATTCACACTTCTGGTTGTTCTAGCTCATGTTCTTTTTGTGATTAGTTCATGTAATTTAATTAAAAAATAAACCAGGACTTTGATTGGATAGCTAGATATTTAGACCTTCATGCAGCAACCTATGGTTATAGACATTAAAAAAACACTTGGCATCACACAATTAGTCTAGGCCAGTCACCAAAAATATCATAAATTTACCATCATTTATTCAATTGAACCAAAATTTAAAACATGTAATTTAGGATATATTTTCTGTTAAATCTCTGAATCTGGTGATATAAATCATAATACAGCTCTTCTGCAAGGTAAATAACCATCTATAGTCTGAACAAGTATTTTCAGATGATTAATAGTAACCAAAATGGCCATAACTTTAACTATGGTGATCCAATTGAGATGAAATTTTAATAATACCTTCTAGGAATAATTTTGAATCACCGATCCAAATTTGGGAACCTAACTCTTATTGAAGATCTTTTACATGGTCAAAAAATCATCTGTAAATTGGAAAGACATCCTAGTTTATTGATAATCACCAAAATGGTCATAACTTTAATTGTAGTGATCCCATTGAACTAAAATTTTAAAAAAATATTTTGGAATAAATTTTATATCACCTATATAAATTTTGGATCTTAAATATTACCATAGATTTATTGTAATGTCAAAGACATTACACAAATTGGAGAGATATTTCTTAGTTGATTGCAGTCACCAAAATAGTCATAACTTTAATTGTTGTGATCCTATTGATATAAAATTTAAAACACATATCATAGACATAATTTTGTATCACTAATAAAAATTTAGTAACCTAAATCTCAACACACATTATCGTGGATAAAGAACAACCTTGCTAATTGATTGCAGACTACAGATGACATTTCTAAGAAGAATAACAGTTACTAAAACTTCTACAACTTTAACTTTGTTAAACCAAATGATCTAAAAATTTTAAAATGGTAATATGACAACCTTTTATAGAAACCCATTAAATTTTGTAACCTAATTATTTTGTATGATCTACCTCTAGTTAGTGAACTGTCAGGTTACATAAATACATTTTTTAGCTAAGTGATAGTTACAAGATTATCATAACTTTGTCTCCATTTATCCAATTGATTTTAAATTTGAAACACACATTATAGGATCCATTTTAATTTACTTCCCAATATTTGGTAACTTAAACCTTACTAAATCTATTTTTAACAATCATAACTTTTGACTCACTTATCCAATTGATCTGAAATTTGAAACACATTTAACAATATATTTTATTAAACCGCTGAAAATTTGGTAAACCAATTATACATTTATAATGTAGGTAAGGAAACCTATATATAGTGTATTAGTATGCCTCCACAATGACTTTAAATGATTTGAAATTTTTCAAAAAGGTTTTAAGTGTCATATTCTATGATCTTACCAAATTTTAGCATCTAATTCCTCTTGTAAAATTACCTTATAATCATGAAATTTTTATAGACTAGATAGGCATCCTTTAGAAAAATAATAGTTTACATAAACTATCATAACTTTTGACTCACATGTCCAATTGAGCTAAAATTTAAAACAAACATTCTAGGATTCATTTTATTCCATCTCTACAAATTTGAGAATTTATCTATTAACACGACTTTACCACACAATCATGAACCTTTTGTTTAATGATGTAGGCATAACTAACAAGACATGGCCACAAATGTTTCTTGGTAACCCTAAATGGTCTAAATTTTTTCACGAATATTCTAGGTATCATTTTCTATCAATCGATAAAATTTCATCATCCAAATCCTTATGTAGCATTACTGCAAAGTCAAAGAAACATATAAACTATGTAACAATTGGTACACCTCTGTGGTAGCTCTAAATGGTCTAAAAATTGGTACATATGTTGTAAGTGTTAGGCTCTATGATCTTACCAAGTTTCACTAGCTAAATCTTACCATATTGTAAGAACCACTTTTGACAAATTTTTGGGACTTAACAGTCCCTGTAGACTGACATTAATAGTCAAAATATCTATGCATTTTTATACAGCAAAGGAAAACTTTAACAATATCATTTTAAGAGGTAAACAATCTCACACAAATAACACCACAATCCATAAACCTCAAAAACACATCGCACTCTATTTTTGGTTGGTGCAAATTTGTACAAACCCTGGGATGCTCCCACATTATCACCATGAGTGAATGATCAAGTGAAGCATGGCCATCACTATCAAGCGATAATCATTAAATATAGTGATATTAGTATGGAAGAATAGAAAAATAAAACAATTATGTTAAATCAAGAGGGTCCCCATGTGCAATCTCTAGTAATGGTGTGTGTTAGATCCAACAAGATGTATTTTCTATTTTTGACATATATCAGTATTATAAATTCATGATATTATTTATCTGAGTTTGTAATTAATTGGCCTTATATAGATCTATTTATCACCCTTGTGCTTTTTAATTTCTATATTCTTAACCCTAGGTATCCCCTACCTACCAAAATTTAAGGTTAAATAATTAGTGTTTGTTGTATTTATTGCAATGACAATTTTTTAGCATGCCTAATTAAAATTATTACATTTAGTGGTGTTGCATTTCTATTGTAATCAAAATTGGCGATTAAATGAATAACTATAATCTAGTTTAGATAAACAACTGAGTAAATTTGATTATAAATAAATAAACATTCATGTACAGCTATTTTTAAACATGTGAATAATTAAATTTTTGATCAAAATGAGATAAAGGGAGAATGAACACTTATATGTATTTTTGAATATGCAGGGTGACTATGACTTGATTGTGACACTGAATGGGATATAGTCAGATCTATAAAAATGATTATTTTGATTGATGTTGATGCAGTTGGCAAATTTCAACAATAGTGTTTTGTGATTTCTCTAGATGGGGTGGTATTGTCCACATTGACTATAGAATAAATCTGAAAATTAGAAAATTATGTGACATTCCATGTAGATGCTCTTTGACCCACTGGATATATGTGATCATGTATTATATCCTATGTTTTTGTCTTCTTTTCTTCTAAAACCCTATCAATATCTTGCACATAGAAAATGAAACATAAAATGGGGATAACAAGTAAGGGGAATAGCCGAATTGGCCTCAAAACCCCTATGTAACTTAGCATTGCCTACATAGTCCCAAATAAAGGACCTCATGTCAATGTTTTTCTCCCTCTACTTTGTGTGTGTGACTGGATCATATGCAATGTAAATCTAAATTCTCTTTACCCAGGTCCTCCTCTTGGTCTAAGCATGCAATCTAGATGTAAAAATATAAACTTTGAATATAAAAAATGTAAGTATTAAACTTATTGTATGGTGTGTTTATTTAATTTTGCTCTTGCTAGGTATATAAATGCTAGATTTAAAAAGCCTCTTAGGACTCTATATGTAGAAGACTCCAAATTTGAATTTTAAAACCCACTAGGATGTCAACCAACTCAAAAAATAATAAAACAGTCATAAAATAGACCCAAACAAAACATGCCCTAAAATAAGGATCGAAAGAGATGCTAGGATTAGATTGTGGCTTATGGATAGTAATGTAGAGTGTGACCATACAAAAGTAGTGGTTTTATCTGAAATCAAGAAAAAGTAAGATAGAAAAAGGAGAGGATTAGGGATTCATGTGACTCATATAAGAATTGAAATGGAATAATAATACTTGAACAAATACTATGAAAACATTTGTGTGAGAGATCAAATAAGGAAAAGGACATAGAATTAAAACAAAACACGCCAACATAGTCTTAATTCAATATTAAGAGCTTGTAGATACAAAAGTACAAAAAGACATAGTACTTGTGTTTGCTTGACTAGATTTGGGTGTCTACATTTGCCCCCACTTTATTCTATTAATGCAATGAAATGAAAATACTAGATTTAAAGAAATAAAGTGATACCCAAGCTCACCCATGTCACATATGTTTGATTGTAAGTGAAGATGCTATGGCTCTAATATAATCAACCTATGTGGAGATAGGATGGTCTCTAATCTTATTCGAGTGATGCATGTGGAGATGAAATCTGATATGGAGTCCATGTGTAAATTATGAGTAAACCATTGTTGTATGGAGAACCAATCTAAGTTTCCCCCTAATATTTACTCTATAGAGATGTGCCTATAATTCAAAACCATGTTTATCTTCAACCCTACACAACTTAATATATTGGGTAGTGGTACAAATATTAGTGCAAACATTTGAAACAACTGTTGTAGACATATTTATGATTCATTTTGGTGTAAAACTAGTGAGATACTTGGTTTATAACTTATGTATATATAATTTTAAGATAAATATAGTGTAAATAACATAGATAATGACATGAATTTCCATTAATTCTATGTAATCTAGTCCAAAAACTAAGAGATGAGATCTTTTGTCATGCACATGCCCCCAATCTAAAAAGTGAGTATAATGAGTCATACAATCTGAATAAGAAACTTAAATTTTGAGTGATTATTCTATAGTTATATAGATATGTGTTGTGCACATGCCCCCATTATCATAATCTATATAAAAACTAAGCCCAATTAAGTCAACTACAAACATATGCTATGAGCATGCCCTTATTCAAACATCCTCCAAATATGAGTAAATCATTGTGATAACTATGATAATATATGACATTTTGACATAACCATTTGTATTAATATCTAGACAATATCACATTATTTTGGACAATAACGTAGGGCATTACTATATCTAGGGTGTAGACCTGTTCGAGTAAAAAACACTGAGCAAAAATCTAAAATCCACTAAGCATATTCTGAGTAACTATGTCAACCTGTATATACCCTATGTTATAATGTTCAAATATTGTGTATAAATTGAACATAATTTGTATCAACTGTGTATAGCATTTATGAAACTGCAATCTATTGATAAGAATATGTATAAACTAAAACATGGTTTGAACCATAATTAAAAATCACAAAGCAATCTGAAATATATTATGAGTCAAGATCTGAAGTGTAATGAGTATGTAATGAGTTAATTGCACCCTTTGAATTTATTTTTTGGAAAATTGTCCTATGTATGCCCCCATTTTCATGTCAAGGATGAAATCAATGTAAGTATATTGAACCAAAATTAATAGATTGTATGGCAATAATTATTGATTTAGTTTGTGATTTTATAACGTTTACTATCAATTTTTAGTAATAATAATAGATCAAATCTTGTATTAGAATTTATATGGGTTCCCATAGCAATGAAGGAATTACTATGGAGAGACAAGATAAGAGCTATCAGCGTATTGGAGATTTCGTAGAGAGATCGAAACATAGGCAATATAGGAGATTACATGTTTATATTTTGCATGAAAGAAATAGTGTTTGGAAAGGAGCTATGAATGATTGGATATCATCTATTTAGTGTGGTAACCCATGGATTTTGATAGAATTTAACCTACACTATAGGAGTATGGCATATTGACAAGTATATATATAATTTTAAAAATTCAAAATTTTTGATCATTTGAAAATTCAAATATTGGAAATTTGATCTCTAAGTTTAGAAAATGCCTCAAAAGAGAGCTATTTCTTGCATTAAATTCAAGGAGGTGAAGGCCTTGTTTTAGGTAGAGGAGAATATCAAACTAGTGAGTGCCAAAATCTAATCTTCGTACTTTTTGAGAATTTTGAATACGTTAGATTTAATTATTTGTATTTGCATTTTAAGTTTTAAATTTTCAAGCGTGGCCCTCTCCTTTTCAGACTGGCAATGTCCAAACCCTACACAATTTTTGTTTAAAATTACGTGGCATTTTTCCTACGTTGTTATCTTGTAGGTAGTGAAAGCATCCAAATTTTGTTTGATTTCCAAATAAACTAGTGTGTGTTGGAAAATATGACTTTTAGACATATGTTGTATCATTTCTAATGTTATATTTGTATGTTTTAAGAGGACATTCATTGCAGAGAGTTATAACGGGGTTGGATGATGGAGACTATTCAGACCTTGTCTCTATCTCACAACAAGAGGACTATTATCCAGAGGGCAAGTATCAGTTGTGTAAGGTGGCTAGATTTGATTCCCTACAATGTAAACATGACGACCACATTGACTAAGAGGTGGGATGCTGACACTTGCACTTTTTGGTTACCTACTGAGAGATGACAGTGACACTTGAGGATGTGTGGTTAAGTAATAAATTTCTAGTTACTAGGACTATATATACTTTAAGGTGATTTTGGGATACACCCAAGGATCTTTCACATAAGTACTTGACAAGGAGACCTCATAGGCATCGACATCGTAGTGGATATTTAGATGTTGTATTGTCTGAGATTGTTCTATTTGGTGTTCCATGTGGGCAAAAAAATCTTAATTTTTTGGTGGCATATTTTATAACTATAGGCGGCAGTGGTATTTGATTTATTACAGGATGCATGCCATTATTTAAGATATTGAGGAGCATGGTATGATGTATTCCTAGGGTTATATTCTACTATCACATGTAAAAGTTTACTTGTGAGGAGTTAAATGGAGGGATATGTCATGGTACTCTTTTACATTGTTGGGCTTATGAGCACATTATGGTTACATGACTAGTCAGGATGCCTCGTACCAACTGAGCACACACATAGGTATACACATAGAGATGGGTTAGTATGAGTCAGGTTCAAGATAGGATCACCATGAGATGTAATAGATTACTAGATAAACTAACATCAAATTTGATTATATGGAGGCCATATAGAGGATTTATTGGGTTCCCAAGGATGGTGCACAGTTTCATTATATCTAGGTCAATTATTGGTATCATGATAAGTGGTCAAATTTTATGAGTGGTTTTAGTATGTGTGCATTTCTCGATATTTCAATGTACATAAATATGTGCCACCATTATCATGGGTATGAGCACAGAGCATCAAAGTTTCAATGTGGCTAAGAGATGGAGGTCCGCTATCAGATGTTGATCCCCCCATTCTTGAAGATGAGATGGATCTGGTGATAAAGATCTCAGACACAGATGATATAGGTTGTATGAATGCATAGATTACAGGTAGGCCAAGAATTAATGGTTGATATTGTTTCCAAATGGAGGATATGGCATCAAAAATGATGTGGTAGATGTACCACCTATTAGGGTCATGAGAGGTATAATATGTTTGAGTTAATTTTTTAGTGTATTTTGGTTTTTATATATTTGAATAATGCCTAATGTGTTTCATTTATGTGTTTATGTAGGTGATTAGCATTATTGGATTATGATGATTGAGTCAGCATTGTGTGATTTTACTCAATATGTTCCCAATGATGTTGTGTAGGGTGATTGATCAAGTGAGTGACAACATTTTTAGGAGTGCATGCATCATTATTTCATCACACTATGATTACTATTGTTACTCACATTTGGGATGCTACAGATCAGGATGAACTAAAAACATAGTATCTGAGACCACAGATTGCCCCTCCCCCCCCAAATCGGGTCATGTCTTATGTTTAAGATTATTAGATGAGTATATTCGCTTACAAAGAGAGCATGCATATTTGAAGGTTAGACTAGCTATATACAAGGATCATCAGTACAAGGAGAGATCGAGGTTGAGGATGCAAGGAGATCCTATAGCTTTTACGTGTAGTGATTCATTATTAGTAGATATAAAGGATGTTGAGATGGATGTAGATGGTCATGTTGATCGGGCTCCTATTATCAAGTGATTATTTTTGTATGTGTTAGAATTTTATTATGTTTAATTTTGGACACACACACACACATATTTTGTGTGTGTGTGTTAGGTATTTCAAATTTGTCTTTATCTTATGGATTTTGGCACATGGTACTTTTAAATTTATGAGTTAATTTTATTGCATATGATGGGTTTTTGGTATTTTTAAAATGTATGTTTGAGAATCATGTAAATAACTATTTGTACCCTATATAATCACATGACCAACCTGAAGGGATTAATAACTTCAGACCATACTTATTATTATGTACATATAAATCATTGTACTCTGGTTTTGTAACTATCTTGTTGTGCATAGTTGTAATAAGAATCTATTTAACATCTATCAGAAAAAAAATTATTGGTCATTGCACAATCATCATTGATGGATTTTTATGTCCTTGGATTATAACACTGCTATAAGTTTATTTAGCTTTTTATATGGCTTCCACTATTGTTGTATCGATGACACAATGGATCTTTCATAACGTGGTTCTCTAGATGCATTTCTAGCCACATGATGAGTGACCATTGGTTCCCTAGCAGGAATGTCTTGGGTATCTTGGTAATGGTATAATGTGATCTAGTGGAATGAGAAGGAAATTTAGGTGTTTTGTTATCAAATGCAATAATACCTCTGTAAACATATTACTCAATCATGTCTATAAGTGCATAATAATCATTATCCCAATGATCATTAATGCGATGATAGTTGTAATAAGGTATGTTTCTATTTTTTTCCAATATATGCGATGGATAATAATGATTGGGAGGAAGAGTAATAATCCTCTCTTATCCAATAATGTCTTAAGAATGTCATGAGGCCTATCTTTGAATGAATCAAACTGCATGGGTTGATTTTTACCATAAGGTGCTTAAGTAACTGTAGGCGTTGATTTGAAAATTGATTATTTCCTTTTATTTAGTACTTTAATGTGTGGTTTCTATGGAAGCTTTTCTTTAGGATAAGGTGGATCACACTCCTAAACAAGGTTGCATGATTTTGATGGTAGTAACACAATATCAAAATCTGCGTCTTTATTTATTTGTGCAAGTTCCAATTTATCCTCGAATGCAATATTCTCATAGCAAAGATTTTGAAATGACCTACATGTTTGATACAACTTTTCTTTAAGGGTGAAAATGAGACATCTATAAAAGGTATATTGTGCCCGCAAATTTGTTGGTTAATAAATTAAATGTTACATATGTTTTAAATTGTAAGATATAATCACAAACTAACTCTGACTTTCCTTGATGTAATGATGGTAATTTATCATAGGTATCTTTGGGCCCCTTATTATGAATAAAGTGTATAAGGAATACTTCTTCTAACTCAACATATGTATGCAAGGACCCACTAGGAAGAGAATGATGAAACCAATTTAATGTGTCACCCTCTAAACTCTTCAGAAATAGTTGTAACAATATTTGACTGTCATTACAACCATTCATAAATTTTCTATAATCTTTAATATGTAGATAAGGATCCCCACTTCCATTGAATTTATAAAACATTGGTATCTTAAAATTGGTAATGGTGCATACAAGACATTGTGCACTATAGGGTTACCATATATAACATTTGGATCGACCCAAGAATGATAGGCCTTACTTTCCAAGGTGATTTGATGTACTTTATGTCGTAAATCACCAATGGCATGCATTAGAGAAATAACCTCTTGTGAAGGCATATTAAGATCGTTAAGGAGCTCGTTTAATAATTGAATTTTATTATTAATTTTAGCCATTGGTATGTTATTTCGAATAGGATAAGAAGCCTTAGGAATAGATATTTCTTGGTGAATGGTATGCTTGGGGAATTCATTGGTAGTTAATATACCATTAGTTTTTAGAAGCCATAGTACATCCTACTAAAATAGAAGAAAAAACATTATTAATCTCATCACTAGCATCAACATTTTCAATAATTATATGTTTCAAACAACTAGGAATATCTTCATGATATGTAATAAGTTTAGCATTTTGTACACTATCATTTGATTTATCATGTAACATAAATTCATCATCAACATGAGGGAACCATAAATAAGAATCTATAGTAGGGTTAGTAGAAACATTTTTCTCTTCATTTTACACATATTAATCATTATCATTATAATTTTCCTCGTGATCGCTATCATTTTCAATTGTAGAATTAACATTTTAAATAACAACACTTTCATTTTCACTAAAAGATGATGTAGAAGGTGCATTTGCATTTTCAACTTTTATCAAAACATCATCAAATGTAAAAGGAATACAATTTTTAGTTTCACTATCAACATTGGAAATTAAAACATTCCCATTTTCACAAGTAGAAGAGGTGGGGGAGATATTAACATTTTCTACCTTGTTTAAAGTATCATCATATACAAAAGGGACACTATTTTCATTATAAAAATTTGAAATAGCCACATGTTCATTGTTACAAGAAGAGAGGATAGGATATCCATTTGTATTTTCTACTTTAGTCATATCATTATCATATATAAAAGGGACATTATCATAACTAGAGTGCAACTCTTGAGATACACGATTGTCCTTTTCATTATGCTATGAAATTTTTAGTTCATTTGCTTTATATTTTGAAATGAAGAAAAGAGATTTAGCAAAATTTTGTGATAACCTAGGATTATTATCAAATAATGCATCACCAATGAGGGGTTCCTTTGGAATTATATTATTAGTTTATTTCACATGGCTTTTGAGAGAAATAATAGAAATAGGTAACAGAAGAACATTCATCTAGGTTACTTTACACATTGATAATCACTTGAATAATATTATTCATATAGTCATTATCATCATTATACATATAATCATGCTCTTCATTAGTATCTAGTACACAATCCTGATAGTCCATTCTTTATTATAATTATACAGAATGTCTAAGAATTCATCAACAAGATGAAGATACAGAGATTATTTATTAGTCATTTTAAACTTTCCAAAAACTAAAATGAGAACAAGAGGAGAGAGACACAAATGCTAGCAAACATTCTAACATGTAAAAGAAATCAAAAATTTATTTAAAACCCTAGGTCAAAATTTTAGAAGGAAACTCTAAAGAAAACTATGGTTTGTAATGTTCAACAAATAAATCGGGTTTGCCAACATGTTTTTAATCAAAATTGGGGATTAGGGGAATAACTATAATTTAATTTAGACAAACAGTTGAGTAAAATAGATTGTAAATAAATAATCATTCATGCACAACTATCTGTAAACATGTGAACAATTAGGGTTTTGATCATAAGGAGATAAAGGGAGAAGGAACACTTGTTTGTATATTTGAATATGTATACATGTAGGTGATTATGATTTGATTGTGACACTAGGATATCCTCAAATCTATAAAAATGATTGCTTTTATTGATGTGGATGCAGTCGATGGATTTGGACAACAGTGGTCCGCATCTTTGTCCAGATAGGGTAGTACTGTCCGCTTTGACTATAGAATAAATCTGCAAAATAGAAAAATATGTGACACATGTAAATGCTCTTTGACTTGCTAGATATATGTGATCGTGTGTTATAGCTTGTGTTCTTGTCTTCTTTTCTTCCAAACCCCTAGAAAGGTCCTACACATAAAAAATGAAACATAAAATCAGGGCAATATGTAAAAGGAATAGTTGAGCTAACCTCAAAAACTACTCTATAACTTAGCACTACCTACATAGTCCCTAAAAAGGGACCTCATGCTAATGTAGTTTTCCGTATAATGTGTGTATGTGACTGAGTTATATGCAATGTGAATCTAAATGCTCTTCACCTAGGCCTTCCTCTTGGTCTAAACATGCAATCTAGATGTAACAATATAAACTTCAAATATAAAAAATGCAGGGACTAAGCTTCTTGTATGGTGTTTTTCTTCAATTTATTTCTTGTTAGGTAGATACATGTTACATTTTAAAATGTCTCTTAGGACTATATATATAAAAGACTCTGAATTCAAATATTAAAACTCGTTGGTGCACCAACCAACTTGTAAAAGAATAAAATGATCATAAAAGAGACCCAAGCAAAATGTGCCTTAAAACAAGGACTGAAAGAGATGTTAGGACAAGACCACGGCTTATAGACAATGATGCAGAGCATGACAGTCTAAAATGAGTGGTTTTGTTTAAAATCGAGAAGATAGTAAGATATAAAAAGGAGTAAGGTTCAGGGATCCCTATGACTCATATAAGAATTGAAAAGGAAGAATAATACTTGAACAAATACAATGAAAACAACAATGTGAGAGATTAAAAATGAAAAGGACACATGATTAAAACAAGACATGCCAATAGAGTCTTAATTCAGCATTAGGAGCCTATAAATAAATTTAAAAAATCCAAAAATACATAGTATTTGTGTTTGTTTGAACAGAGTTGGGTGTCTACAATTTCATGGATCGAGTCAACTGTTATACAAAAACATAGCTAAATTAATTGATTTTGTAATATAATTGCAAATTAACTTTCCAAATGTCATCATTAATGTGACATAAGTGTTTCCTTGCAAGGATGACAAATATTATACTTTTTCAGTGTCACAAATGCATAAACATCCCACATGCACCACTGGACATACATCACCAACATAGAGAACCATGTAATTTTGAGAAAACAATTTTCAACTACTTCCTTGTAGATATATATTTATATTATGAAAGTTTCCATCACATATCTCCTCACGAAAAATCCTTTTATCTCAAGGATTTCTATATAAACACAAAAATGCATGGAGCATGCATATCCACCAATCTTTGAATTTTCTCCTACATTTTTTTGAATATAATAAATCAAAATGTTATCAATGCCTTACCAAACACCACGGTTTGTTGTTTTGGTGTGGACTTACATTTACAAGTTAATTGATTTAAATTACATCTACAAAATAATTGATCTAAGTTCAAATCCCACAAATGGGAAATGGCATGTGTATACACAATATTTTTCACTAGATCATTTTCTAACACTCTCTCATGAAATAGCTTGTTGACTCATCAATCTCTTTGATTGCACGCCTTAAAGGGTGCACCTGAAATGTGGTGCGAAAAGCTCATGGTGCTTTTTGAGAAAAAAAATTATTCTATCCTGATTATACCATTACTACTATTTATCTAACCTCCTCTAAGTGTCTAGCCATTTATCTTTTATATCTAACTCTTTTCCAGATTTGCTAGTTTCCCTATATAGGCTGGCCTAACATAGTTATGATCATGTCTTCTAACATTTTTACTATATCATTTTGGCCAATACCATTTTGTGCCAATTGATATATTTCAACTATATTGGTCAAGTCAATACTATAGGCTTAGTTTCTAGGGTTGGTTTTGGGTATTAGATCACTATATATATGGGTGATATTTCATTTTTGTCATGTGATATATCACTCATTCACTCTGCTTTTAGTTGCATTTATTCTCTAAGTACCATTTAAGAGAGTTAGTGGCCTCAAACCTTATCTTGAGGAGTCTTGTCTTGTGGTGTCATTAAAACTCAATAGGAGTCATTGGGAGTTTCTAACTAAAGATATTTAGGTCTTCATCCAACCATTTGAGGTCTTCAACTTAAAACATTCTTTTGCAAAGCTCCACTTGAGTCAAGGGGGAGATTGAATGTTGATGGCTTCACCCCAAGATAAGTATTTATATCCCTACACTTTCATTTATTTACTTATTATATTATATATTGTTTTTTATTTGCAGAAGAATGTATGCATATCCTTCTATAGGGTCTCTCTATACCAAATAAGATGGTGTAGCTATAAGATTGCTTATACTTGCCATTAATCATTTTAGGTTGCATAAACACCAATTTGGTTGACCATTGCACCTTACCCATTTACATCCATTCTAACCCATCTTTTATTTTGGTTTCTACCACTTTACAACCATTTGTTTTACGACCATAGTTTATAACTATTTACTTTTGTTGAAGTCTAGTGAGAGCTACACTCTTATGTCATAGGCTAAGACTTTGGAACCATGTTCTCTTGGCATTTGCATTGTATATTATCCTGTCATATCTATAGAATTCATTGGTCTTTACCCAATCGTCCAAGTATCGCAAGCTCTATGAGGTTGACCTTATTCGAGTCCTAGTTTATTGAAAGAAAGAGGATAGTTGTAGGTCATTCTAGTCTGTGTATACATCTAGTGAACCCGACATAAATCTTATCCCATCTTTGGCTAGATCATTTTCATGTTTTTCCTTATATCTACTTTGAAAAATCTTTCAAACCATCATAAATTTTTAGTCCAACTATATTGGCCAATCTGATACCTTTATATGTCTATTTGTGAACCTTATCGACCAACGTGGTACCGTTCTTTGTGTTTTCAGAGTGTATCGGCTAGCTCGATACAATTCTTTTTATCCATCCACCACTAGCATTGCCTTTTTACCAATTGTATATGCCTTCATGATAAGTCTATTTTTCACACCTAATTATATCATCTAGGCTGATACAGTCCATTTTTTCATACTCAGTAACTAACTATATTAGTTAGTCCAATATCATTTGTTTCTTTTGACCAACCTTTTTCCACATCAGATTTTTAGGCTTCTTCATCATGATGTCACCTCTTATAATATTTCTTATGAGTCTAAACTCATTATGTTTTTGCATGGGTCACTCATTTCTACCTTCTATTACCACCATTACAAGCAATCCCTCATGGTGCAATTACTCCACACATTTTCTAATGGCCCAGGATCCCAATGATGATCTTCCCACTTATGATGAAGATTATAGAGGGACCAAAGATTATCAATATGGTCCTCTCATTTATGACTATCCTTACTAAGACCCTAATGACATAACTTTTGACGCTCCTAACATTGACAAAGATCCCCATGACGGTCTTACCTTATATGACCCTAATTATCCTTATTACCAGAGTGAATACCCCAATGATGAAACTTACAGTGGAACCGAATATTATCAATATGGTTTCCATAATTTATGGTCCCACATTCACCACTTCTACCATGGTTGAAAATAAATATCATGATTTTCCCATCTATGATGATGATTCTAATAGAGGTGAAAACCCTAGAATAATAGCAAATATTCCAATTGATGACATTTATGGTATGGAATAAAATCCCTCTTATTATCACCCCATGTTTAGTAATCCCCACTACAAATCAAGCAATTATGACCATAGTTTCATCAATTTATACCACCCTCTACCCCACACTTGGAAGGCCTTAGAGGAATAAATTATCAAACTTCAACTCACGTTCAACCAACTTTTGTCAACTCGTCAGCTTATGAAGAACACTAAATTCAAATGCCTACCATAATATGCATTATAAGTGATTTTAACATTGAAGCCTATATGAACATTCATAACTATCTTACTTCAACCTCTTCCAATATACCCAAATCCCCACTACAATCACTTCTTTTTAACTATATTGGCCAACTTAATACTGTTCAATTACAACCTCTTCTAGTCAATTGTATCGACCATGACCCAGAATGTGCCAATACAATCCAATCTCTTGCACTAGACTATATCAACCAAGTAGATACAATTCATATTAATTTTAATCCCCCAACTATATCGGCCACGCTAATATAATTATATCACCTTCAGTCAATTGCATTGATCATGACATAGAATGTGCCGATATAGTTCATATTTATGTTAACTGCACCAACCATAATCCTAAATGTACCGATACAATTCTAAGTTAACCTCTTATTTCAAACAATTGTGCTAGCTATGACACCTAATGTGTCGATACAATTCTTCTTATTTCATCCAACTGTATCGATCTAGATGATACAATCCATTGTATTTTTATTTCACCGAACTGTATCAACCTAGCCGTTACAGTCCATTTTGTCAAATTTCACTAGACTATATCAGCGTAGCCGATACCATATATCAAAATTTGTTATCACCTCTTAAAGATCTTGACGTTGTCTTATATGCCACATTCCCTATTGTAACACAAATTTTGATATCATTATTAGGCATGTCGATCTTAAGGTTAACTTTAATCCACCTACATCTCATAGATTGGGGCATCTTACAATGCCTATCCTCTTATTCTTGTACATGTTGGGGCATCTTTTGATGCCAATCTTTTTCTTACTACATATATTAAGGCACCTTGTGTTGCCCATCTTTTTCTTATTTCAGCGTTTGGGGCATCTTATGATGCCCATCTTTAACTTTATGCATGCTTTAAGGGCATTTTACGATGCCTGTCATCATTCTCTTGGCTTCTCTATCTCTCAACCTTACCATGAGGTAGCAATCAATAACCTTTCATATTTTACAAACCAACAAATTCAGTTTCAATAAACTTTTCAAGACAAATATGCTCACATTTTAAATGTTCTTTGATATAGTCATTAGCATAAATATCACTAGTTATTTTGTATTGTGTTTCCTTGCTTCTTACATTTTATTTCCTTGGTATCATTTGTATTCCATCATCGCTTTCTTTTTGGTTCTTTGGTATCTTATAGTCGTCCTTTATTTCTCTAGTGGATCTTAAGTATCACCTTTGGGTTTCTTTTATATCATTTCACAGTTGGCCATTGTTTCCCTAATGAATCTTAGGTATCTCATTTGGGTTTCATTTATATCATTTTATAGTTGGTTTTAGTTTCCCTTATGGATATTAAGTAGCACCTTCAGGGATTATTTATATCATTTATATCATTTTGCAGTCGACCTTAGTTTCCCTTGTGGATCTTAGGTAGCACATTTAGGTTTCATTGTTAACCATTACTTTCACTACATACACCTTTTTGATCTTTATTATCATTTTTATACCTTACTTATGCCTCTTGGATTTTAAATTTATGAGTTGCATGGTAAGACATGGGAAATCAACCAAGCCCTCCTCACAAACGTCCATCATTGTTAATGTTTGCTACATAGATTGATTTTCGCTACCAACCTTAACTATTTGCCTCTAAGATATGACAATGGTCGTGAGTAGTGTTTTTTATCACTTAGAATCAGTCATATTCTCTTGTGCTAAAACTATAGCATACCATTCTCATGTCTTTCATTCACATTTTATCATATTTTATGATAATGAATCATGCTTACTTGTAATTGTATCGTCTTCCTTTCCACATTTTTTATGATTGGGGCAAAATGATCATTTCCATCATTCCCTATTTTCCATTCCCTTTTGAGCTCACCAATGTATATTTCAAAATAACATTCTTTTCTAAAGTGCAAGTCTAAGAGTCTTTAGACACCATGGCCCTTAGGTTCTCCTCTCTAATGTTTAAGTGTAAGCTCTTTTGTGATAGTCATCTTTAGCACCCATTTTTTATTTTTTCAAATCCATATGGAGGAGAAAAATAAAAAAAGTCAAAAGAATTAAAATCCATATCATCAGAAAATGCACTTCAAATCTTAAAAGTCAGATCACACCAAAAGATGTTATCTTTGTTTGGTACATCTATTATAATCGAAGTTCAAGCTCCAAAGTTGGCTTCATGTATCTTTATTTAAGCTTTCTCTATATCAAATAAGTTGGTGTAGCTATAGAATTGGTTAGACTTGTCATAAATCAATTTAGGTTGCATAGACCCCCATTTGGTTCACCATTACATCTTACTCATTTACAACCATTCTAAACCATCATTTAATTTAATTTATACCGATTTATCCTTGTGTCATAAGTTTGGAGTTTGAAACACTTTTATCTTGAAATTTCTGTTGTAGGTTACCCTCTGTTATATCTACAAAATTTGTACATCCTTACCTGATCATCCAAATATTGTAAGCTCTATTTCATTGACCTTATTCGATTCCTAATCCATTGATAGAAATAAGATAGTTGAAGGTCATCCTGGCCCATACATACTATATGTTCTATGCCAAGAAATCTTAAAACTTTCGCTTGAAAGAGGCTACAATAAATCAAAAAATTGTAAATACCTTCCAAACAACCAGCTTGGTGTTTTGGTGTGGACTTCATTTACAAGTTAATTGATCTAAGTTTTTCCTACTGGGCTTTCACTCCATAATATCTTACGTACCCTAGCCTTTCAGTTCATGTTTTCGTCTACGTCCCTCATTAATGTGAGGGTTTTTACTTATCTCTTCATAGTGTCATGAAGTGGCCATGTCATGACCTATATGACATATAAAGGGGGCATACTTATAGTCTATATGCAGCTCTTTACACAAATGCTTATTTCAAAAAAAAAATTTCCAATCAATCATAACGCCTCGCAAACATATTTTTCATGCCAAAACTTGAGGTAATAAATACATAGATAACCACATTGGTATATGGGTTGGCCAAGTTATTTTTCGAATGTATGATACCTATCCTATGTATTTTTAAAATATGACACTAATAAACCCTTAACACTAGTGTTTACCATATACACAATTTTAAATAGTGTTCCTTAACCCAAAAATCCGTTAAATTTACAAATCATAAAATGTTTTCATAAATCTTTACCTTTTCAAGAAAACAATTATCTTAGAGAACTTCTTAAATCAAATATATATTAACTTTTTGGATACATCTATTTTGAATTGATTTTTAATCAACCCTCAAGTTGGTAGGCATTTTGACATTTTCCAAACAATTATTTTCACTAATGTCTATGAATCAACCATTACCCATTTTGACATTTTCCAAACAATTATTTTCACTTATGTCTCTCTATCAACCATTAAGCATAAACTTATAAATTAAGTAATACTTACGTTTTCAAATGTCTATTGTAAATCTCTCTAATCTGATATGGTAAGCCTACTCAATACACTATACTAGTATATACGTTATTTCAATTATTTAAAAACGTCAACAATTCATGTAGCACATATACCCTCCTTAATGTGCTATTTATCCATTGGTGTGAGGAAAAACCAACCATAGATAGATATTAATGTGGAAATAAAACCCAAATCGATATATATTAACATGGAACTAACTCCTCAACAATAAATTCATATATATATATATATTTGCATTTTAATAATCCATGACAGGACACATTTCAGGCTTAAGATTGTTGACCTATCAACCATAAAGGGAATACAACACTGATGTATCAATGTTACTATAAGTAACATACATGTTGCAAAGATTGGAACACGTTCTCAAATGTATATTTTTATAATGTTAGATTATAGCCACCTTGGTTTAGCCTTTCCAGATTTGGTTTTGATCTAGAGTTGGTTTCAATTTCAGTTTTTTTATGTGATGCTTTTTTATCATACTTGGATGTAATGTGGAATTTAAATGACCTATTTTTTAAACTTGGATACATCAATATTTGTTCACTACTGTATAATTAGATCTACTCTGGAGAAACCCTACAACCCCAAAAACCTCCAACCTCCTATTTGAATGCTTTTATTTGAGGCTAAATGTGAACAAGAATTCTAATTGAACAAATTTTGTTGACATTTATTATTCATAGATAGGCTCTTCCGATGGACTTGCAGAAATTTACCCAATTTCAACATCTGTCTCTCGGGAATTTGAACCCAGGGCTCCAATATGGAAGCTGTGATGATTTCCACTCAACTCATCACATTCAACATTATATACAAATGTCATCATTCAGCAAGGCTAATTCACTTTTATGGATCATAAAAACACTTTAAACAAAATAAACATTAAAATTGATAACTCTGAATGTGAAACTCATTTGAAGATCTACTAAGATAATGCAAATAAAAACGCAAAGGCAATCCAACCATTTTCTTTTCGTTTTATGCCTATAACCTTCACTCTATCCCAAAAAGAAAAAGAAGCAAATAAAAGCAAACATTAGAATGAGAAGGTTTTGTTCCCATTTGAATTTCTTCTGAAATAGTTCACGGTTGATCTCAACACGATGCATAACTTTTTCATCATCAAAGTCCTTTACCAACAGCATTTCATACAACATCATTACAGACCTTGATGCCGAGTTTTCCAAAATGATATCCATCCTAATCAGTAAATCAACCCTGTATTTTATTACTACCATTATAGATTTATCCAGGCTTAGCAGGATGTACTTGAGAATGAAGTCAATTAAGATCAAGTTTTCTGCACCAAAGTTTCAGTGAGAGGCATGTTTCCCAAGGATGTCATCTAATGCCACTACAACTTCGAGGACCAAGAAGTGACTAGAATGTGGAAACCTATAAATGATTTGCATGTTGGCCAAGAAAATATAGGTTCAGGTATGCTTCACAAATTTAAAAGAGCATTAGGTACAGAATGAATATTAAATTTTAAAGATATGAAATAAGTTGACTCGTACAGGCATCACATCATGTAAACTAGGTATGTGAAAAATGGATTTATATATATCATTCCAACTGTGCACGCTTCATTTCAATTTTCGGTGAATTCAATTTGATTTTAGCTAGTTTTTAAAATAAATAATTAGAAACAAAATATATGCATGAATGTGCTCTAATTAAAGACAATTAATGGGATAAATACAAAAATATTACATTGGCTGCATTAAAATCATGAGAAGCATAGAAACTGAAATTATACTAACATTTGCAAACGAACAAAATAGATCAATGAAACAAAGCACAAAGTCAAGGATAAAACCAAGAAGCACCCAAAAGGGGACAACCAACAAAAAGAAAATACATGATGTAGTAGAATATAAAAAATACAAGATAGAAAAAAGAATAAAATGTCTCTCATTTTTGTATGGGTTCCATAGTTCTTGAGGTATGTTTACGAATAGTGTCCATGACCATATTCTTATCTCTGGTAGGAAATGCATCTAACAATATTCCGTCTTTGTAAAAATGGAAGAGTGGCACGACCTGGATCAACATGAAACCTTATATAAGTAGCTAGCATAAATATTTGGAGGTCATCACTAAATTGACAATTAATATCTAGTATTGCTGAGAAGATTACTACTTTTTTTAAATAGTAAACTGAAAGCATTTCTGAATATTCATATCTGGGTCATACTGATACAACTACTTAAGTTGCTATTTTAAAATACCATTCTAGGAATGAAGTATACTGAGTATAACTAATGTAGATGACGACCAAACCCTAAAATAGTGTTACACAACTAATTTATATTCCCACCACTTAGAGAACGAAAGAGTCTAGAATTCAAAGGTGGTTGTAAAGTATTTAATCTCTCTTTGACAGATTATAATCGAATGCGATTTATTCAAGAAAGGTTCTAGAGTTACACCCATCAGTCTATTGCAATAGCTACACAAAGGCATCCCATTCTAGCAATGTTTTGCAAGATCTCATTAATGTGTCATAGGAAAACCATAATTGACAGAATGAAGGAAAAGCTTGCAATTATCTACAGAAAATCAGTCTCCATCAAAAAATCAGAGATATTGACAGCTGTAACTTTCAAAAGAAACAATAAAGAAGAAATAAATTATGTTAATGTCTCAGAATGACCCAAGTAGATCGGTGGGACTCAAAATGAAAAGTCAAAATAGCTAATCTAGAATTTTAAAGGAACTGCAACAAGCAATACCTAAAACTACAACTAGGAACCAATGAAAAATAAATAAGACAGAAGATGAACCCTAGGCATATCAGTGTGTACAAAAGCCATATATAAAAACATGGCTATGATCTTAAAGCCCCTTTTCAAATAGAACCACCAACAAAGCCAAGATAAAAGGGTCGATGGAGAACAAGGCCAAGTCTACATGTGAGTCGAGATTCTCCTCAATTAACACCAAAGGACCAATACAAATTCTAATGATGTCCTTGGGAGAATAGCCTAGGCTGAGACAGCCTAACTGAACAATCCAAGGGAACTGCATCTACCAACAGTCCTCAAGACGTATAGAGAAAATTGGTAATGCGCACTAGCCCCTATAGTCTGGAGAGTGAACATGTGTCGGTAGCTAACCTCCTACACCTGGTATAAGAAGTTTATGGTGACTGGTGGCCACTTGCAAGGGGGTAGATCGTATCATGGATCTATCACCATATGTGTTAGTGATGCCTAGAGTAACTAAGAAAGTAATTAATCAAGTGGTCCTTAAAGACCCGATGGACAGCTCCGAGGTCTAAATGAAACTGCTTCCTGAAGATAAAGGACCAAACACCTTTGGATTGGGTAATAGAAAAAGGTAGCAATGAACCCTCTTGATTCTTTGCACAAACAATGATTTCTATCCCAGATCTCATAGTAGATAGGGCACCACAAAATAAAGTGCTTCTTGTCTACACCCCCTAAAAGAGCAAAGACAGCAGATCCAACCTGCTCGCAGATTATGGTGATTTGTCTCAACATGTGATTGGTGAGAACATAACCTTGATTGTCCAAGAGGGATTGGAAAATGATGTTGAATATAGCCAGGTTGTAGAATGATGCCATTGACAACCCACAAGAAACGCTCATCATAAAGGAGCCATTTTAGGGCTGAGAAGCTACGGAGAGAGATTTAAGTGACCTAAATAAATTTAAAATATATGTGCTTTCTAATAGCTCTAAGAATCTCCCCCTTTACAAAAAGAAGGTGAGAAGGCAAATCTAAGGAGGATCTAAAGGAAGGGAATTGATCTATGGAGATTCTGATAGATTGAAAAAGTAAACCAGTCTTAGAGCATCACCATTTTTATTGTCTGTGGAGACAAAAAAAAAGGCAACCTGTTTCAAAGAATATTTATTTAAATACAAGTATCTCTTCCAACATGAAATTGAATCTACAAGGCACTAGAGTTCGTGAAGATAGAAGAGAAACCTGAGGACAGCCTCATGACAAAGAAGATAGGAATCAACTTCAGACTGGACAATCCACTAAGGGACAGTCTGTTTACAACGGATGATATGCTGAAGCATGAAAGTCCACACTCTCAACACATGCCTGGTCTATAGGCCCTAAATTAGGACACAAATTACTGACCTGATAGTGGATTTAATGATTGTGTTGAAGAGATGCATCTTCAAAGGGATATCTTGAAAAAGTATCTAAAAGCACTAATGCTCCAACAAACAGAGGTAGGCATATCCCTTACAAAGTTATGACTGGGAGGCAGGCCTCAAGTTGAGAGATGGATCTCCAAGCTAAACTTCTAATGCAGTCACAGGGACAGGGTTTCCAATGAAGGAAATCCCTAACCTAGCAGCAAGATAAACAACCACACATACACTCAAATCAGAAAACACGATGTTCAGTTCTTAAATTAATGTGAAACAAAGATTACATAGATTTCTTCCAAGTCATAAGCTACAAGATACGTTTGGATCTCAAGCTACGAAATGCAAGCTTCTCACTCTCTACGCTAATGGAGTCTCTCAGACTTCCATGCATACACTCAAGGCCACAACGGCCTTTTTTCCTCACGAGCTCTCTCTTCAATTTGGCAGAATGCCCTCCTAGGTCAAGAGATTTTTCCGAGGCCAAAAAACTTCTAATTTTGGGTCCTATATTTCCTTATATAGGCTCTCTGGAGTGCCACATGTCGAGTGAGATCCATGCAAGCTCTCACAAGCCAACACGTGTCCCCTAGGGTTGCTTGCCTACCACACAAACATGGATGATCAACATGCATCCCTAGAATCCATCTCCAAGAATATTGGAGTCAAAGATTCATCCCAAGGATCTCAAAGTCAACTTACTCTGAGCTGCGCCAATTGCTTCATGCAAAAAAATTCCTCTACCTACGCACTCATATCTACACGCGCAAAGCACAAATTTTTGCATGCGATCCTACTACAATGCTGAAAGAGAAAACTATCGTCTGCACCATGTTGTGCTTGTGCCAAGGACCCACCTCTGTTTGCATTGTGCCTCGTGCCTGAAAGCTCTACCTTCATTTCTTATGCATTGAATTTTGTGCCCGACAACAACTGCGAGCTTGCGCCTTGTGCCCCCAATGGAACTTTATTCACAAAATTGTACTTAGGTAATGCAAGATTGCCCTTTGCCTGTGGAATGAAATTACTTCAACAATAAAGTAGAATAGCATAAATAGATCCAAATATGACTGAAATATATCAGAATATATGATAATAGACAAGCCACTTTGAGGGGGCAACCTCCACAAGTTTCAATAAGAGCAGAATTCACAATATGATGATAAACAATTACCCACTACCTCCTATATATAGTCTATATAGGCCAAAGTTACTCCATAGGCTGACCTACTAACCAAATGAATGCATAGAGAAATGTGATATAGCATCAAAGAGGGATAAGTAAGCCACAAGTCGGCTATTCCTATCCTAATACATGCGATAGGTTAGGGGCATAACATGCCCTTCCCCTTCAAACCAACGTTGTCCTCAACGTTGAACAACTCTAGATGTTGTTGCAGAAAATCTTCACCTTCCAAAGTTGCATCTCCACTGCTGAGGTTCTTCCACTTGATCAGATATTCCCTAATCTCTCTGGTTCTCAACCTCTTAGTACGTGTTTGGAGGATCTTCTCTGGTTCCAAAATGACTCGTCCTTCTTCATCTAGTTCTGGGAGCTCTGTCTGGGCTGAAATTTTCTGTCCAATGACCTTCAAACAGGAAACATGAACTACTGGGTGTATGCGAGATGAATGAGGCAACTCGAGCTTGTAAGCCACACTTCCAATTTTCTGCAGAACCTGATAAGGGCCATAATACTTAGGAGCAAGTTTGTTGTCCTTTTTCTATTGCTTCAAGGACATCTGCTTGTAAGGCTGCAAACGTGCAAATACCCAGTCACCCACCTCAAAAATTTGCTCACTACGGTGTTGATCAGCTTGTTTCTTCATTATGTTTTGTGACAAGGCCAAATTCTCTCTCAAACTAGCCAAAACCTCTTGTTGATGTTGAATGTGCTCCTCCACATCTCGAACCTTGGTTTGCACCTTTAATGAAGAAGTGATGGAAGGTGGATGGTAACCATATAGCGCTAGAAATGGAGACATTTTAGAAGAGGTATGGAAAGATGTGTTATACCACCATTCTGCAAGTGGTAGCCATTTAACCCAACGTTCCTGTTTATCTAATACAAAACAACGGAGATACCCCTCTAAACATTTGTTAACCACTTCTGTTTGTCCGTCAGATTGGGGGTGGTAAGATGAACTATGAGCTAGCTGAGTACCCAAATAGGAAAATAGTTCAGTCCAGAAATTACTAGTGAAAATAGGATCACGATCACTTACAATTATTTTTGGGGTTCCATGTAATTTTAGAACTGCCTCCAGAAAAATAGCTGCTACTGTACTTGCTGAAAATGGGTGTGAGAGAGCACAAAAATGGGCATATTTTGTAACCCTGTCCACAATGACCAAGATAACATTCTTACCTTCAGAACAAGGCAACCCTGTGATGAAATCCATGGAAACCTCGTCCCACCTTTGACTAGGAATTGCTAACGGTTGTAACAGACTCGGGGTCTTAACTGTCTCACCTTTATTCTATTGGCATATCAAGCATTTTGCCACAAACTTTTGTACATATCCCTTGAGTCCTTCCCAAAATAATTCTTTCTTAATTCTGTGATAATTTTTTAAGAACCCTGAGTGTCCCCCAATTGGAGATGCATGCAACTCTGCAAGAAACTTATGCTTAAGCTCTGAATCTTTGCACAAGTATAACCTACCCTTATACCATAGGACACTACCTTTTCATTCAAATTTGTCAAAGGCTAAAGTACCTTGCTGGAGATTCTGAATCAGAACCTGTGTATCCTTGTCTTGCTCTCATTCTAACCTGGATTCATCCACCCAATCTGCTTGCAACATGGACATTGCACAAAGTAATGCTTCTGTGGATGTAGCTCGTCTGGAGAGTGCATCTGCTGCTACATTATCTTTACCCTTCTTGTAGATGATTTCAAAATCATAACCCAACATTTTGGTTACCCACTTTTGTTGTTTCTCAGATGGTAATCTTTGCTCCAAAAAGTATGAGACTATCATGATCCGTTTTCACCTTAAAGTGTCTACCCATCAGATAGGGCCTCCATTGTTTAACTGCATGAAGAATAGCCATCATTTCTTTCTCATAGACAGGGTTTTGTAGATTCTTACTTTTGAATTGACGACTCTCAAATGGGTCTTCCTTCCTGCATTAGTACTGCTCCCAACCCGGATCCAGAAGCATCACATTCAACAATGAATGTCTTTGAGAAATATGGAGTAGCCAAAACTGGAGCGGTGCACATAGCTCCTTTTAGTTTCTCAAATGCTTTGGTGGCGGCATCATTCCAATGGAAGGCATCCTTCTTTAGCAATGTAGTGAGTGGAGTCACTATGCTGCCATAACCTTTCACAAATCTTCGGTAGTAACCTGTTAGTCCTAGGAACCCTCGGAGGTTTTTGAGAGTTTTTGGCATGGGCCATTCCATCATAGCTTTGATCTTCTGGGGATCAACTTTGACACCTTCATGGGAAACAATGTGGCTTAGGTACTCTACCTCCTATACTCCAAAAGCACATTTGGATGGCTTCGCATAAATCCGATGCTTCTCCAAAACTATCAACACCTGTTTCACATGTTGCAGATGTGCTTCCCATGTCTGACTATAAATCAATATGTCGTCAAAGAAAACCAGCACAAACTTCCTTAAAAAAGGCCTAAAAACAATGTTCATCAAGCTCTGAAAAGTAGATGGTGCATTTGTAAGACCAAAGGGCATTACCAAAAACTCATAATGGCCCTCATGCATTCTAAAAGCAGTTTTATGAGCATCTTCATCCTTGATTCTAATTTGATGGTACCCCGAGCGAAGATTTAATTTTGTGAAATAATTAGCACCATGCAACTCATCAAGTAAATCATCAATTACTGGAATAGGAAACTTATCTTTGATGGTGTACTTGTTGAGTTCCCTATAATCTAGGCACATCCTCCATGTGTCGTCCTTCTTCCGCACCATGACCACTGGTGATGAATATGCACTTTGGCTATGCTTGATGATCCCTGCCTCTAGCATCTCATGGACCATCTTTTTGATTTCACTCTTCTGTGCATATGGATATCTATATGGTCTGATATTTGGTGGTTGACTCTCTAGAAGTAGTTGAATGGCATGATCATGTTCTCTTTTTGGTGGTAGTCCTTTTGGCATGGCCCCAAAAATAGATGGGCAGTCATCAAGAATCATCTGTAGATCAGGATGTGTAGATACCTGTGTGGGTTGAATTTCTGTGGAACATAATCGTGCAATAATTCCATTTGCCCCCTTTTTTAGCATCTTGGTCATCTGATGTGAACTAATCAATTGTGGAGATTTTGCCTATAATCCACGTAGTTCAATTTTCCTACCTTTCGAATGAAAGCGCATGAGTAGTTCCTGGAAGCTCATCTCAATGGTACTCAAGGTTGTGAGCCATTGGACTCCCAAAACAATGTCTGTGCTACCCATGGGAATAGAAAGCATAGGAGAATCGAGATTGTACTCACCCATAGCAAGCTTAATACTATGGCATTTGCCTGAACAATTAATTGCGCCACCATCTGCAATCATGACCTGAAATTCTGGTGCTGGGTAGATGAAACAGTTCAATCGAGTGGCCAACTTATGGTTGATGAAGTTATGTGTGCTCCCCGAATCAATCAACACTGTCACCTTTTGTAGAAACCCACCACCGTAAGAGTTTGTGGAGTGTTAATACCTGCAAGTGCATGACAAGAGATTGTAGGTTGGAAATCTTCAGGGACCTCCTCTATCTCTTCCCCATCATCATTGGAGGCATCATCTTCTTCATCTTCATTGGATCCCTCAATGTAGAATAACTTCTTCTCAGCACATCTATGTCCTTTGCTCCACTTGCTATCACAACCAAAACATAATCCTTTTGCACGCTTCTCTTTAATTTGTTGAGGGGTCAATCTGGTAGGTGGAGGAAATGTTGGTGTCAATATGCTACAATCTTTGAAGTGAGTGAATGGTTGCTTCTTGATGGCTATGAATTTTTCCTCAGCTCTGCGTGCCATGATAATAGAATCAAAAATCTGAAGTGGATTAAACATGCGTACCTCATGTTGAATGTGGTCCTTGAGTCCACCCAAAAATAGGTCATTGAAGTTCTCCTCAGAAATTGTCTCCACACGTAAGGATAGGTTCTGAAAATGATGAATATAATCCTTGACAGAGTCAGTCTGTCGCAATTTTGCCAGTTGGCTAAAGTAATTCTGTGTCACACTATTGCCATAGTGTAATTGCAGCTCCTCTGTAAAAACTGACCAAGTGACACTGAGAGTCATCTTTTTCTTTTGAGCACACAAGCATCGATACCAAATGAATTGATCATGTTCAAGATACAAGGATGCCATGGTAACCTTCTGTCCACCTGAAATTTGATGCAGATCGAAAAAAATCTCCATTTGGTTGATCCAATTGAGTGGATCTTTTCCATCAAATTTGCGCATATCCACCTTTGGTAACAGGGTCCTCTGTGGCAATGTAGTTGGATTTGAAGTAGACTGGTTGGGAGAACCATCCTGGTGGGGTTGTGCAATAGTGATAGCTGGATGATTTGACTGATTATTTTTCAAAGCCATCATGATATTTACCAAACTCTCTTGTATGGTTTTCATATTAGATTGTATGCCTTGCACCTCACTTTGAATGCCTTGCACACTATAGTCAAGCTGGCTCACTTTGTGATCTATGTCAGAGAACCCTGGTACAAAGGATCTAGTACATCCCCCTTCTGACTCCATCTCTTCCTTGTTAGGAGTTTTACTTGGAGTTTTAGCACCCTTTCCTTGGCCCCGAGTTTGTGGACCTGCCATAAAAGGGTTTTACGATGTCGACCCTGATTGGCACTTTTGACCCAACTTTGACCAAGCGATTTTGGACTTATGTCGGCCTCAAATCAAAACATACAAAGAACATACCCTAGCCAAATTTTTCTAAGCTTTCCAAAAATGTAAATAACTAAAAAAAAATCTTTGAATTGCTCACTATAGAGCAATTTTATGAAAAACCCTAAAATGGCGATAACTTTTGTAAAACAGATCTAGATGAGTTGAAATTTTAATGGAAGCTTAATTTAATGATTTCACACCTCCAGTAAAAAAATTTCAAAGAAATTTGAAACCGTTTTTTTGATATGGCCAAATTTAAAAAATTAGGGTTTCGCCCACAAGATTGCCCAAATCGCAACTCTGATACCACTTGGAATGAAATTACTTCAACAATAAAGTAGAATAGCATAAATAGATCTAAATATGACTGAAATATATCAAAATATATGATAATAGACAAGCCACTTTGAGGGGGCAACCTCCACAAGTTTCAATAAGACAAGAATTCACAATATGATGATAAACAATTACCTACTACGTCCTATATATAGTCTATCTAGGCCATGGTTCCTCCATAGGCCGACCTACTAACCAAATGAATGCATAGAGAAATGTTATATAGCATCAAAGAGGGATAAGTAAGCCACAAGTCGGCTATTCCTATCCTAATACATGCGATAGGTTAGGGGCGTAGCAGCCTGGAATGCCCCTACATCAGACACCCCAGGTAACTAAAAATGTAAGCTCATGTTCGCATGTTGAAAACTTCGAGAGTATGGCCATAACAACCAATCTCTACAAGACCCAACCATGTCGAGTCCTTTGTTGTGTGATTCTTCCACTTCACCAAATATTGCTTATATTCTTTTTTGCATGTCTTCTTGACGACCTTTGAGTTCAAAATGGCCTCTATTTCTTTCTCCTCCAGTATCTATGCTCTCCAGTCAGGTGTTTAAGGTCTTGATTCTTTGTCCTTGTCATTTTGCCCTTCATGATAATCATATAAATCAGCCACATTGAACATGGGCAATATGTCCACATCCTCAGGGAACTCAATCTCATATACATTTGTGGAAAACTTGTGCAATACTTTACATGGCCTTACCTTCTTCCACTTTAGTTTGTTGTATGTTCCATGAAGGAATCTCTCTTTTGCAAATGCGCCAACACCAAAACTCCCACCTTGAATTCCTTACTTTTGCACATCTTGTCTGCACATTGTAGGCTGCTATGCTCCAACCTTCTTCACGCCTAAATGTGTAGCTCGCGCATATACTCTGTGACGTCTCCCGCTTTTGCACTTATTCCATGCGCCATACTAATCTCCCTTACCTCTACAACTCCTCTTGGACTACTTCCACACACAATCTAGAAAGGCGTTTTCCCTCTACTTTTGTTCACCGAATTGTTGTATGCAAATTCAAAATGTGCCAATACCATGTCCCACTACTTGGGCTTGTCTCCAACCAAATATCTCAATAAGTTTACAAGACTTTTGCTCACCACTTCAGTTCATCCATCGGTGCGGATGGTATGCTGAATTGAAATTCAGCTTTATTACCAACTTCTTCCACAATGTGCACCAAAAATTGTCTACTAACTTGGTATCTCAATCCAACACTGTTATGTGTCAAAGTCAAACCAGAGAACTGACCACTTCTCTAAAGAAAAAATTGGTGATGCTCGTTGTCAGTTGTCTTCTTACATGTAATAAAATGCACCATTTTCAATAATCTATCCACCACTACAAAGATGAAATCATTTCCTCTATCTGTTCTCAGCAAATCCTAACACAGTCCATGCTAATGTCATCCCATGGTTTCTCTGGAATGGGCAATGGTTGATACAACCCTACATTTTGACACTTCCCCTCCACCAATTGGCAAACTCTATGCTCTTGCACATATCTACACCCATCCTTGGCCAATAGTAACCTTCTGCCAACAACACCAATGTCGCTCCCAAAGTGTCCTACCAACCCTCCATTGTGATTTTCCCTTATCAGGTTTTTGTGCATGGACACCCTTGGTATGCACTATTGTGCTCATTTAAACATCCCTTCTTGTACAAAATAATTCAACCATGACGTCCTATCCACACTTGTTGGTTTTGCACATGCTCTCCAGGTATTGCGAAAATCTCCATCTTCTGCATATAGCTCCTTCATGAAATCATCTCCAAGGACCTCTACTCACATCTCATTCAACACAATAACTCTCTTGCTCGCCACATCAGCAGCCTTGTTTGATTTTCTACTCCTCTGCTTCAACACAAACAAATAACTCTTCAAGAACTCAGCCCGCTTCATGTGTTGATGATTCAACTTCCCTTGGCTATTGATAAAATGTAGCCCCTGATGGTTTGTGTACAACACAAACTCTTTTGGCAACAAGAAATGCCTCCACTTCTTGAGCGCTTGCACAATCACATAGAACTCTTGGTCATAGACCGAGTATTTCCTCTTTGCATTGTTCAACTTATGATTAAAGTAAGTTATAGGCCTGCCTTCTTGGCTCAACACTGATCCAATCACTACACCACTAGCATTGCAATCTACTTGAAAAACTTGGTTGTAATCCAACAGTGCTAATACTGGTTGCTCAGTCACCTTCGTCTTCAACTCTTGAAAACTATGCTCGGCTTCCACTGTCCAAATAAAATCCCTGCGATCTCATCTCAACACCTCCATGATCGTTGCACACTTCCCACTAAAGTTTCTGATGAACTTCCAATAAAAACTTGCCAAACCATAAAAACTTCAAGCCTCGAATGTGCTCTTTGGCGATGGCCACTCAACGATAACATGCACTTTCTTTGGATCCATCTTCAAACCTTCTTAGGATATCACAAAACCCAAGTATACGAGTTCTTTCATCATAAAGCTACACATCTTCACATTGATCTACAACTTCTCTCTACACAACCTCTACAACACATTCCATAGACGCACTAAGTGTTCCTCCTTTGTTCTGTTGCACACCAAAATATCATCCAGGTATACAATTACATACTTTCAAAGAAATGGCTTCAATACTTCATTCATGAGTCTCATGAACGTGCCTTACGCGTTTTTTAGCCCAAATGGCATGACTAACCATTCATACAATCCCTCCTTTGTCTTGAATGCAGTTTTCTATTCATCCCCCTCTCTGATTCTAATCTAGTAATAACCACTCTTCAAGTCTATCTTGGAGAAATACTACAGTCCACTCAAGCAATCCATCAAGTCATCCATGCGTGGCAATGGAAACCTATAATTTGTCATTATCTTGTTAATGGCTCTTGAATCTATGCACATGTGCCACTCTCCTCCTTCGATGCCAACACTATAGGTACTGCGCACAGGCTTAAGCTTTCTCTAATCATCCCTCTATCCAATAGCTCTTGCACTTGCCTTTGCACCTCTTCATTCTCCTTAGGCATCAACCTATATGAGGCCTTGTTTGGCAAACTTGCTCCAAGAATCAGATCCATATGATGGCTGATAATCCGCATCAACGACAGCCCATCTGGCAAATCGCTCGAGACAATCTCAGCAAACTCATCCAATAGCATCTTTACTTCGTGCGGAAGTGCTCTTCCTTTTCCTACACGCCTATGCGCTCCTCTTGCGTCAACTTAGGTATGAACGCATAGCATGCCTTCTCCTTTTCTACTTCTCTCATAATTTTTTTTCCTAACACCATCAATACGCATGTGTAATTGTTGTTGCACCCCTCTTCTTTCTTGTCCTTCAAGGGACTCAATGTGAACAACTTCCCATCCTTCTCCAAGCGATATATATATTCACTCTTCCTTCATGCACAGTGTTGTTCCCCAAATCAGTCACTCATTTTTGTGGACAACCTGTTGACCATTTTGGTCCTACAGGCCAAAAATGGTCTCCTTTCTCAAAAATGTTCTGAGCAGTCAAGTTTTTCAATCGCACAAGCCTTTTCAGCTAAGAAAATCGCAAGTTCAAAAGGTGGGCTTTCGCCAAAAAAAAATCTCAAAACACTTAAGGCATTTCCTAAAAAATTGTAAGGATGGTTCAACGCCGAGGTTCAATCAAAAAGGTTCGACGGCGGGGTTCAATGATATGAAACAAACCATTGAACCATTGAACCATTGAACCGTTGAACCATTGAACTCCGCTTCAAAGAGTTCAAAGAGTTCAAGGTTCAAAAGGTTCAAGCAGAAGATTCCAGAAAAAGGTTCAACCAAATGGTTCAACGATACATTGAACTCATAAGACTAAGTGAACGCGACTCTTTGCCAAACATAAAATATTGAACCACTAAACCAATGAACCATTGAACCATTGAGCCGGTGAACTTTAAAAGACGGTTCAAAGTTCAAAATGGTTCAAGCGACCAGTGACATCCCCGCGGACGTCAAATTCAGGGAACGAAATAACTGTTGATTTTCAAATGACGCAGACCCGGGAACAAACTCAACAATCTGCTGAGAAAGGAGCCGAAGGAGCCAGCAGAAAGCGGGAAGATAGCCCCAAGAGCTCAAATCACCAGGAAGAGACAAAATGTAGCAAGGAAAAAGGGAGCAAATCAGAGAATCCAGAAGCGTCAGCAGAAGAGTTATTCCAGTAGGTGGAACAGTCCACCAGGTGGATATCAAAGAGCGCAAACATTCAATGGCGCGACCTGTTTTTCTTCGTTTGAGTAAAGACGAGTGGACAGTCGTGTAAGTATCATAAAGAGGAGCGGCCTTGCCTTTTAGAAGATCAGGCAACCCATGCTTTGGAGAAGACATTTGATATGATTTAAACGCCAAAGTCAATACTGGTAACCTGCTCCAGCATGGCCCCTGCATAGAACTTTCTCTTTCCAATGCATTCAATGTAGCATGGGCCATTTCGTGAAAACAAGCGCCAAAGTCTTTCTTTGAATGCTATATATTGTAATCTCTCAGTTTGTAGAAGGGAGATCTCTCAGTTATCGGAAGCAAAACTCTACCCAAATTGAAAAACATTTTTGAGACTTTGAACTCAGATTGTTAATCATATTTTATCAGGTGAATGAAAAAGCAAGTGACCTTTTAGACTTTGTGTTGAAATAACTTGTGTTATGAAGAAAATCGTTCTTATGTCTTTTTCCTAAATACAGTCTTGTCCGTTTGATCAAATAAGCAGAGCAAGTGAAAATAATCTGGAAAATGTCCTGAAATCGATTGTGGAAGACTTTCTGCTACCATAATTGTCTTTAGTTTGTTGTGTGTTTTGTGTTTCAGCACAAAGGATATTGGAAAGGCTTTGAAATACTTTTATCCTTTGTGATCATATACTTTATTGTAGTTTTCGGTGGAGACTTTGTGTTGCACTTCATTTTACTGTGACATTAGTCCTAAATCAGTAAGAGAAGCAACGAAAGACTTTGTGCTTTTGTGGGTTTTTTGTGGATCAAATTATTATCCGAAAAAATTTCCTGTTGTTTTTTGAACATTATTTATGAAAAAAGAGAAATTGATTTAGTTATTACATAGGAATTTTCTTTTACTTTGTGAACATCATTTCTAAAAAAAAAAAATGGATGGTATGATCTCATCCCTAAATTTATTTTCAGTTTATATTAGTCTATAATAGTTTATAGGGAACCTCCCCTTGCTGAGAGGAGAGATTTATCTCATTACGTTGTGGTTGATATACCCATTTTGCCTTCAGTTAGTTGACGACAAAATATTCACCCAACAGCTTTTTGGTGACTCTGTTGGGGAAGAATGCGCAATTTGAAGCCTCAAGCTTCAAATTGAAGCATTTTCAGTTCTTTTCCATTCTACACTCTGGCAGATCCACGGTATACGCGAAGCCAGAGAGCTCAAAGTATTGTTGATCTTATATTCAAGTTTGTGCAGCAAAATAATTTTTGATCTTTCTCCTCCACAAACTCACCTTCAGCGAACCAGGGGTTTTCCTCCTACCAACGTCAGGTTTCCAATACTAGGGGAAGCTTCTCTTTCTGCTAGCAGAGCTTTGTCTATACATACCCTACAAAGGTTTGTTATCTCTCCTTTCAATCGTCATATCATGGCAGCCCAAGGCCCTTGAGATAACACTTTTGGCCCTCTGAATCTAACCCCGCCTTTACATGAACTACCCTGTAGTTCAAGAAAGAATTTTTCCAAGTTCTATGGTGATGGGAGAGTTCATTCTGATGAGCATATTGCAGCTTTCTGCATACCCTGTGGTGTGATAGGCGTTGAATTTGAAGATATAGCGGTAAGACTGTAGAAACGTTGCAAGGCGCTGCTGCACACTGATTTTATCATCTGCAAGTGCAAACAGTAACTGACTGAAACACTCTCAAGGCCAAGTTTGAGGCCAGGTTCAAATCCGCAAAAGATGCACATGCCTTGTTGGCTCAGCTTACGCAAATGAAGGAGCCTCATGAGCCTATGTGAGACTTCATTGCTAAATTCGATAAGCTGAGGAACAAGATTCCTACAATTGCTTAGCGAACACGGAAAAATCTTAAGTGCTTCTTCATCAATTCTCAGCTTCTCGAAGTGAGTTACCTATTGAGGCGGGCTGGCCATATAGATCTTTCCGCAGCTCAAATTTTGGCTACCTAGGTTGAAGATGATCTTATCCTTGCAAGTAAGATAAAAAAAGATCCTAACAGAAATAAATTTTCTTCATCTGCTGAAAATTCTTCCACAAGCACCACTGATCCTATGGTGCAAAAGTTAGCAAATGAATTGCTAGCTCTAAAAAAGCAAATGGCCCAAGGAATGTCTGCTCCTCCTCCTTATCGAGATATACCAAGGAAGACATTCCCTAACCATTCATATCAAAGTAATGCTGCCAAAAATCAACGGCAACCCAATCGTCTCCCTCCCACACAGGGGAAGTTTGCCATTGAAACAACACCGGCTAACTCAGCAGTTGGTTATCATGAAGCTGAACATGATTTCTCTTTCCACCTTGAGATGGACCAAGAAGATGACGCTAATCTCTTTGCAGAAAGAGAAAAAAAAATCGTTGGCGACTCCAACATTGATTTTTTGAATTACCAAGATGAAACTAGAAAAAAGAAAGAAGTATTTGATGGATCATATATTGTTTTTATTAGGTCCCAAAATCAGTCAACTCAACAAGCTGATAAAGAAAGAGCAAGAAAAGAACCTCAGCCAGTGATCTCAATTGCTAAACAGGAGACTTCACTGCCTTTCCAATCAAAAGACCCGGTGATCAATAAGAAAGTAAGTGCCTCAAACAATTCTGTACCTTCTGTTTCTATTTCTCAGACCAGTACCACACCAAACCAAACCCAAAATGATGGACTTTCTTCCTCTGTTTCTAGTTCATTTTAGTTATTTGACATAATTGATCATGTTAGGAAGACCAAGATCCAAATGTCCGAGTTTAAATATTTACAAGCCAAACCTGAGCAGTTGGATAGGTTCGCTGAATGTATCAAGAATAAAACCGTCCCTACAGGACAAGATTTTTCAAAAGTGACTCTTGATCCCCCAAAGAACAAAGCCACTCGAAATAATCTTGTCATTACTCCTCCCATTGCCCCTGAGAAAATAGAACCTTTCTATGTTTCCCTTTTGATAAATGGTCATAAGTTGAGCAACTGTATAATAGACTTTGGAGCCTCTAACAATGTTATGCCCGTCAAGGTAGCAGAGTCTCTCGGTCTTACCTTAACTAAAACTTTTGAGAAATATTTCTCCATGGAAAACAAACAAGTGCCACTTTTGGGTCAAATCAAAGATGCTCAATTTGCATTTGCGGCTTTCCCAAATAAGAGGATTAAAATGGCAGTCTTAGTGGCTGATGTTCCAGCCTCCTACGGCATTCTGCTCAGACGTAATTTTTGTAAGGATGTAGGTGGAGAGTTCAATATGGACCTGTCTGAAGCGAGGATACCTGTTAAGGGCTGCTTCTTAAAAAAGAGTCGAGATATATTGTCACCCAAACGTCAGAGCCTGAAGCTCAGATTTTGTTTGAATCTTCAGGAATGGGTAATTACTTTTTGTCCACTGAAGATGTTTCTATTTCATCAGACGAAAGTTCACTGAGTGACAATTCAAAAAATTCAGACGAAAAATCAGAAGAATTGATTGAGCAAAGTTCAAGTGAAAAAGAATCCTCCCTAACGAAGAGAAATCTTTAAGAAGCTCAGTTTCTGATGATGTCTGGATTCTAAAATTTGATGGTCTTTGCTCTTCTACCGATTCTAGAGCCAAAATCGTTTTGATATCTCCACAAAGAGATATTTTTCTCTATTCATATAAGTTGCAATTCAACAATACCAACAACACCGCCGAGTATGAATCTTTGTTGCTCAGATTAAAAGCTGCTCATGCTAAAGGTGTTAAGCTTCTTCACGCCCAAAGAGATGCTGAATTGGTGGTTTGTCAGGGAAAAAATCTATATTAAACCAAGAATGAAAGATTGCGACATTTTCGCAATCTTGTATGGGATTGCATTGAAAGTTTTGATGCTTTCAATATCTCTGTGGTGCCAAGAGAGTTCAATAATCGTGCAGATTCATTAGCTGTCTCTGCAACCCTCATGGTTTCTCACAAAGATTTTAAGGGGAACAAATACACTATTGAACTGGTCTTTCGACCAAGTGTACCTGATAATGCCAACCATTGGCAGGTATTTAATGATGACAACCAAATCATTACTTTTCTGGAACGGATGGATAGCTTTGAGGAGCTTTATTTTGAAAGTAGTGAATCTCTATCGCGGGAATCAGCTCTCGAAACAAATTCAAAAACTGGTGAAGAGTTCCTCCAACTCACGAGGAATAAAATTCCAAAAGGTTTGGTTTCTCTTGAGAAGTTATTTGATAAACATGACAGGTCTGTCAAGCAGCGACCAATGGATTCAAGTTCCTCTAAGGAGTTTGATCAAATAAATTTGATCACGGATGAAAATCTCAAAATGACCAACATTGAGAATTGTTGCACTTCTGATGAAAAGCTCAAATTCATTACTCTACTTCGCCATTACATTGATGTTTTGGCGTATTCTTATGATGATCTAAAATCTCACAAGCCTCAAGAAATTCAGCATGAAATTCCTCTTAAAGTTGGGTCTTTGCCTCACAAGCAGAAACAAAGACAATACAACCCCAAAATATCTGGTACTATTCTTTCTAAGATCCAGAATATGGTAAATGCAAGGATAATTTTTCCAATCCATCATTCCACCTGGATCGCGAACATAGTCCCTGTGAGAAAAAAGAATGAAAAAATTCGTATCTGTGTTGATTTCAAAATCCTAAATCAATCATCTCTAAAGAATAACTACGCCCTACCCATCATGGATCAAGTATTGCAAACAGCGACTGGCTCAGAGATGTTATCAATGCTAGATGGTTTTTTCGAGTATAATCAAGTGGAAGTCAGTGAAGCAGATCAATATAAAACCGCTTTCACTACACCTTGGGGCACATTTGCATATCGCAGAATGTCTTTTGGTCTAATCAATGCTGGTGCCACCTTCCAAAGAGCAATGGATTTTGCCTTCAGGGACCAAATAGGGAAGTTTATTGTGGTGTATCTTGATGACTTGACCGTTTTTTCCAAATCTCATCCTGATCATGTGCATCATTTACAATAAGTACTAGAACACTGTTGGCAAAATGGCATTTCTCTCAATCCCAAGAAGTCAATTTTTGGGGTTATAGAAGGTAAACTTCTCGATCACACTGTATCCCGAGAAGGCATAAAAATTGACTCAGAAAGAGTCAAATCTATCCAAGATCTTACTCTACATGCTAGTAAGACTGTAGTTCATTCTTTCTTTGGAAAGGTGAATTTTATACGAAAGTTCATTCCTGAATTCGCAAAGAAGACTCGCCACATTGTTGACATGATGAAGGGTAAAGCTACTTTCTGTTGGACTGCAGCAAGCAAAGCAGCATTTGAAGATATCAAGAAAGCTATCGCCCATGCCCCGATCCTGGTTTGTCTGAATTATACCAAAGACTTCGTAGTATACAACTATGCTTTTGAACACACTTTCAGCTATTTTGGTTCAGCAGAACAAAGGTGTGGAATCTCCTATATCATTTATGAGTTGCCCTCTCAAAGCTCACGAATTGAAATATTCAAACATGGAGAAGCATGCTTATGCCGTAGTTAAGGCGATAAAACATTTTTGTTTCTATATCTTGAATTCACATATCATTGCTCTAGTGCCTGATACAACAATGAAGTCCATTTTAACTCAATAGGAGTTTGAAACTAAAAGGGGCAATTGGATTGCTAAAATCCAAGAGTTTGATCTTGATATCAAACCTACTAAGCTTGTGCGGGAAAGAGGTCTCTACCAATTAATTGCTAATAACATACCAAAAGAAACAGGACATGAAGAAACAGAGGTTGAAAACATGCCTACAGTTCTTTTTGTTACTACTACTGATGAGTGGTATTCCAATATCGCTCATTTTCTTATCTATGGTGAGTGTTCTACTCACCTGTCTTATAAATAAAAAAGAACTGTTAGGTTGAAAGCTGCTATGTCGTGTGGGACAATGGTTTGTACAAAAGGAGTCTTGATGGGGTATTTTTTCGTTGCGTGGATAAAGCGCAACAGAGTAAACTTTTGGAGTCTTTCCACAATTTGGCTTGTGGAGGACATTTTTTTGCACCCGTGACTGCTCACAAGATTCTACGAGCCAGGTACTATTGGCCTACTCTGTTTCAAGATGCATATACTTGGATACATAGATGTGAGTTGTGTCAACAGTTCGTTGGGAAACTCAAGTTCGCTACATTATCCCTCAAGCCAGTGGTGATCGAAGAGTCGTTTCAACAATAGGGTATTGATTTCATTGGCGTCGTGAACCCGTCCTCAAGTGCTGGACATGACTATGTTTTCACCGCGACAAACTACTTTACCAAGTGAGTGGAAGCCATTCTAGTCAAGCATGCTACTTCGGAAGTGATATGTAATTTCTTGCAAAAAAATATTATTTTCTGGTTTGGAGTCCCAACCAAGATTGTAACAGACAATGTTGCTTGTTTCTCTTCCCATGAGGTTACTGAGTTCTGCTACTATTATGGGATTACTCTCTCACTCCTCCGACTATTATCCGCAAGAAAATGGTCAAACGAAATCAATCAACAAAAATCTGGTTACCATTATCAAGAAGCTAGTAGATAACAATCAGAGAACCTGGCATAAAGCATTATTCGATGCTTTGTGGGCAAACAAAATTACACCCAAGAGGGCAATAGGTATGTCACCATTTCAACTTCTGTATGGTTTGAATGCAGAGATACCAATCACCTTGGAACTACCATCACTGAAGTTGGCAAAAGCAGTCGAAGATCAAACTTTTGAAAATTCTATCGACAAGAGGATCATGTGCTTAACTGAAGTAGAAGAGCAGCGAACTATGGTGGTGGACCGTATTGCTACACATCAAAATCTAGTAAAGAAACTTTTCGACAAGAAAGCAAAGATTCGTGATTTTCAGATTGAAGATCAAGTCTTGTTGTGGGACAAGAGGAGAGAACCAAAAAGAATGCATGAAAATTTTGATTCCTTGTGGAGAGATCCATTTGCCATTCACCAATTCAATGGTGAAAATAACTTCTTGTTGGAATATCAAGACGGAACGCCATTCTCACTGCCTCACAGTGGATAGCATTTGAAGCACTTCAATCTTTGAAGTATCAAATAAGTTCAATTGTACATTTGTATAGTCTTTGTTTGTTTTGTGTTGTTCGTTTGGTTTTTGGTGTCTCTCTTTTTGGGTGACATGACTCTATAGCCCAATGGCATAGATGAAGGCACTTAGAGTCTGGATTCTATTCCCTTCGATCGTTTCAAAATACAATCGATGGAAGTTCTCCAACTGGAGCTAGCTGTTATTCCCAAAATCAGTCACTCATTTTTGTGGACAACCTGTTGACCATTTTGGTCCTACAGAGCAACAATGGTCTCTTTTCTCAAAAATGTTCTGAGCAGTCAAGTTTTTCAATCGCACAAGCCTTTTCAGCTAAGGAAATCGCAGGTTCAAAAGGTGGGCTTTCGCAAAGAAAAAATCTCAAAACACTTAAGGCATTTCCTAAAAAATTGTAAAGATGGTTCAACGCCGAGGTTCAATCAAAAAGGTTCGACGACAGGGTTCAATGATATGAAACGAACCATTGAACTGTTGAACCATTGAACTCCGCTTCAAAAAGTTCAAAGAGTTCAAGGTTCAAAAAGTTCAAGCGGAGGATTCTAGAAAAAAGTTCAACCAAATGGTTCAAACAGTTGGTTCAACGATACATTGAACTCATAAGAAGACTAAGTGAACGCGACTCTTTGCCAAACATAAAATATTGAACCGCCAAACCAATGAACCGTTGAACCGTTGAACCGTTGAGCCGGTGAACTTTAAAAGACGGTTCAAAGTTCAAAATGGTTCAAGCGACCAGTGACGTCTCCGCAGACATCAAATTCTGGACAATGGAATAATCGTTGATTTTCAAATGACGCAGACCCAGAAACAAACTCAGCAATCCGCTAAGAAAGGGGCCGAAGGACGCAGCAGAAAGCGAGAAGATAGACCCGAGAGCTCGAATCACTAGGAAGAGACAAAATGTAGCAAGGAAAGAAGGAACAAATCAGAGAATTCAGAAGCATCGACAGAAGAGTTATTCCAGTAGGTGGAACAATCCACCAGGTGGATATAAGAGAGCGCAAGCATTCAATGGCGTGCCCTGTTTTTCTTCGTTTGAGTAAAGACGAGTGGACAGTCGTGTAAGTATCATAAAGAGGAGTGGCCTTGCCTTTCAGAAGATCAAGGACCCCATGCTTTGGAGAAGACATTTGATATGATTTAAATGCCAAAGTCAAGACTGGTAACCTGCTCCAGCATGGCCTCTACACAGAACTTCTTTCCAATGCATTCAATGCAGCATAGGCCATTTCGTGAAAACAATTGTCAAAGTCTTTCTTTGGATGCTATATATTGTAATCTCTCAGTTTGTAGAAGGGAGATCTCTCAGTTATCAAAAGCAAAACTCTGCCCAAATTGAAAAGCATTTTTGAGACTTTGAGCTCAGATTGTTAATCATATTTTATCAGGTGAATGAAAAAGCAAGTGACCTTTCAGACTTTGTATTGAAATAACTTGTGTTATGAAGGAAATCGTTCTTGTCTTTTTCCTAAATACAGTCTTGTCCATTTGATCAAATAAGCAAAGCAAGTGAAAATAATCTGGAAGATGTCCTGAAGTCGATTGTAGAAGACTTTGTGCTACCATAATTGTCTTTAGTTTGTTGTGTGTTTTGTGTTTCAGCACAAAGGATATTGGAAAGGCTTTGAAATACTTTTATCCTTTGTGATCATATACTCTGTTGTAGTTTTCGGTGGAGACTTTGTGTTGCACTTCATTCTACTGTGACATTAGTCCTAAATCAGTAAGAGAAGCAACGGAAGACTTTGTGCTTTCGTGGGTTTCTTGTGGATCCAGTTATTAACCGGGAAGTTTACCTGTTGTTTTCTGAACATCATTTCTGAAAAAAGAGAAATGAATTCAGTTATTACATAGGAATTTTTCTTTACTTTGTGAACATCATTTCTGAAAAAAAAATGAATGGTATGATCTCATCCCTGAGTTTATTTTCAGTTTACATTAGTCTATAATAGTTTATAGGGAACCTCCCCTTGCTGAGAGGAGAGATTTATCTCATTACGTTGTGATTGATATACCCATTTTGCCTTCAGTTAGTTGACGACAAAATATTCACCCAACACACAATTCTCCTGTCAAATTGCCAAGGTCATCCCAAGAGTGCATGACACACATCCATTGACATCACATCACACCAAAACTCATCTTGGTATGCACCTATCTGGAACTTCACAAGGCATTGCTCATTCACTAAAATTTGATGGCCCTTTTGCAGCCACAACAATTTGTATGGGTCTGGATGTGCGACCTTCTTCAAATCCAATTTCTCCACCATTTCACATGAGACCAAATTATTCGTGTTGCCACTATCCACGATTACCTTGCAACATTTGCCTCACGATTTGCAAACTGTTCGAGAGAGGCTCTTCCTCTACATTGGTTCGTTATCCGCCTTTGTTGGCTTCAACAACACCCTCTTCGTCATAAAAGTCTCTCTACACTCCGACTCTTCATAATGATCTATCGACCCAACGCACTATTTTTCTCCATGCGTGACATGCACACCAACTTCCAATCTTCGACTACTTTTGCTCTACATTTGTGGACACTCATATGCTCTATGTCAGGATTGTCCACACCTTAAACATGTTTCTAGGAATATTCTTCCCCTTCCTCGACCAAATATTTCATGCCCTCTGGATGAGTAAGATGCACCTCCTTATGCGTATCCTCGCTCACCATCACACATCTCTCCTTGCTCATGCACATGCGCTTGACCTTGTGCAACGTCGTTCTCTACTTATCTCAGTTAGCTCCTTCCAAAGCTACTTTGGCCTCCTCGCACAAGCCTTCCTTTTCCTCACACGTCACTATGTTGTCTGTGCAACAACTTTTACTTGGCCTTCAGTGCAAACTAATAGACTTCTTCCACCATTTTAATCTAGGCCATCTTAACTCCTCTTGGATGCCTAATCTCAATCCATTCAAATATCTTGCAACCTTTTCTTGGTCAACTTCACTATGACCAAATCTTATGGTAATTTTATAAAATTCTTTTGTGTACTCCTTGACACTTAGCTCCTTTTATCTCAGTGTCTGAAAGCTTTTGAACAATTCGATCTGGTAATCACCAAGCACGAATTTACCCTTCATCTTTGCAACCATTATGTCCTACTTGGTTAACTTTTCATTTCCCCTTCTTCGTCTCTCATTCTGCACTTCCTTTCACCATAGCGCCGCATGTCTCTTCAACTTGGTCTACACCATCTACACGCATTGTGGATCGCTAATGTTGTCAAACTCAAAGTATTCTTCAATATTTGTGAGCCATTCAATGAGATATTTAGGATGTAATGTCCCAGGGAAACATGGCATGTCTATTTTTTTGCCTCATCCAATCTGCAAGATAGCTCTCAAAAGTCTACCTTCCCTTGCATCCATTTGTGCTTCCTCGTCTTCATCCTCTCTCGTGTCTTTTGCATGTTGTTCTTCCTCAGCTCGCTTTGGTCATCTCTCAGTGCAAAAAATTGCCTTTTGTCTTCTTCCACAACATGTAGCTACGTTTGCACAACACGCAAGATGTCCAAGACTTTGTCAAGTCTCCCAGCTATGTTGGTTGCCACTGCGCCTCCTCTACCAGCAACACTTCTAGGCGGAATCTCTCGTCTAGTGCAAACCCTATTGTTGCAAGAACTCGGCTCGCAATCCTACATAGGGAACAGTTCTCTCTGGATCTAAACAGTTGGGTTCGGATGACCTCCCTGGCCTTACACTCCTCAACGTTTGAAGCCTTGCTCTGATTCTAGTTGATGCAGTCACAAGAATGGGGTGCTATGTACCTAGGGATATGATATATTAATAGATATGAATTGATGGAGATGCCAACATGTGGCACACATCCCCCTTAGTTGTGTGGGTCTAATATATTGGATCAAATAACTTGTGGAATTAATACTTTGGATAATGAGCCAGCTTACATTGGGATTAGGAGGTTACCCATCCCTTATTAGTTATAGAGGTCTATATAAAGCAGAGGAATATTTTGTAAAGGATATCAAGTTAAGTGTTGAGTCTTCTATTTGGTAGAAGAATATTGGAAGTGTCCCCCTCGAAGTGGAATTGTGGAGTTATTCTTCCTCAAGGAGTATTGTATGGTGTTGCCCTAGATAAGGTTATTATTCTATTTTTGCATATATTGAACATTTGGGCATCTTGGCCCACCAATATCTCTTGTATTACGTTGACCTACATTATATTCTCCATAATTCAATTATTTCAAGTGTAGATCATAACAAGTGGTATCAGAACTTCAATTTTGGCAATGTGTATGGGCAAAACCCTAATTTTAGAGAATTGCTTATATCTTGCAATCTATTGCGAATTTTTCTACAAAATTTTTACTGAAGTTGGAGAATAACTCAAGGACGCCATAGTATAAAAATTAAGATTTTATGATCATTTGGAAGCGAGATATTGTTATTTTAGGGTTTGTAATAAATTTGTCATATTGACCGCAATTTTAGGAATTTTGTTGTAAAATTTTTACTGAAGTGTTATCATCATTCAAGAAAAGCTACAGTAAACATTTTGGGGATTTTTGATCAATTTGGATTGAGTTATTGCAATTTTATGGTTTTTCATAAATGCACTCTATAGGCCAAAAAATTTGGAAATTTTGAACAATTTTTTTACTGAAGTTTTATGATCATATAAGGAAGCTACGGTAAAAAATTTGGGGTTATATGAGCGGTTTGGAGTGAGTTATTGCAAATATATTGGTTTTTCATAAACCCTAATTTGTGTGAATAATGGAGTTAAAACAAATCAAAAGAGGATGATATTGATGCTAGAGAATGGTGGCTCTTTTTTAAAGAATAATTTTCATCAATATTTTTGGAAAATAATTTTGTTAGGTTCATTCACGGGTCCTACTTGGCATTGGTGGGTTCAACTGGGTGAAGAACAACATAATTTTTCATGGGAAGAAATGAAATAGGTTTTCCTAGATCGATGGGGCATAGAAGAAAATGATGAAGAAGAAGAAAAAGATGAGGAAGAAAATAATGAAGATGATGGGAATGAGGGGCATAGAAGAGAATGATGATGAAAAAAAAAAAAAAAAAAGGAAGAAAATAATGAAGATGATGGTAATGAGGAAGACTATGTAGATGATGACGAAGAAAAAGAAGATGAACATATTGATGATAAGGAGGAGGCTACGAATGATGTAGAAAGAGAGGTAAGAGGATCATGATGAGGAAGAGGGTGAGATGGATTATAAGGGTTCAAATAGTTTAGCTCTAAAGAGAGATGTTTCCATATTTAAGTTTCATGGATACATTCAAAGGAAGAAGGTCATTGTGTCCATAAACCCTAGCAGTAAGTATAACTTCATCAATATGGATGTGGCTCAACATCTACAGGTTCAAACAAAGAATATCAGGGAGGCTCAAGTAAAGTAAGAAAATTCAAGTTTTTTGAAGATTTGAAGCTCACTATGGACAACTATGTTTTGCATTCATATTCTTTTGCTTTGGATATCAATGATTTGGATATGATTCTTGGATATCCTTGATTAGAGGCTTTGAGAATAATAACTATTAATGTACAGAAGCATTTCATGAAGTTTTGATTCAAGAAACAGAAAGTCAATTTACAAGATATCGTACTTGGAAAGGTACAAATAAAAGTCAAGGTAGAGCATGCAGATGAAGTTGAAGATGGTAAAGAAGAGCATAAGGAAGATTCAAACGAAGAAATAGTACAAGCAGAGAAGAACACTTCATCTACTCAAGAGACAAAGGAACTACCAAATGAAAAGGTGGAAGAGGTAGAAGAAAAGGTTGATAATGTCATCGTATCAGAAAAGGATACTAAGGTTGAGGCATATAGACAGACTTCTACATCATCATGAGACACAACAATCATGGAGGCATGTAAGGGAGCATCATGACAACGATCACTTTGGCTATACAGGGAATCACAGGAAAAAACAATATGGGTACACTTGGAAACCAAAGAATAACTAATATCGTCATGATGGAATTAGAATAGTGCAGCAAAATATGGAACATGAATCAATGGAGAAATCACTATGAATATGCATGGAAGCCTAAGGATAACTGCTATGGTCATGCATGGAATCAAAATAGTGCAGCTGAATATGGAACATGAAATCAAAGGAATCATTGTGCATGGACACGAAGGAGGTACATCTATGATCATGAATGGAATCAGAGTAGCAAAATGGAATATGGAAATAAGGTTGGCTAGCTATCACGTACCAAGATCACATACAGGTGGTTGGATGATCAAGCATGGAGACAAGTGTACAATGATTTGAAGCACACTCATTATTTGGTTTATTCTCATGTTTTGGAGATGAAACATGTCAAGGAGGGATGGCATGCTATATACCTAGGGATATGATCTATTAATGTATATGGGTTGATGGAGATGCCAACATGTGGCACACATCCCTCTTAGTTAGTTGTATGGGTCTAATATATTGGTCAAATGAGTAACTTGTGGAATTCGTACTTTGGGTAATGAGTCAGCCTACATTGGGATTAGGAGATCATCCATCCCTTATTAGTTATAGAGGTCTATATAAAGGAGAGGAATATCATTGTAAAGGATATCAAGTAAAGTGTGGAGCCTTCTATTTGGTAAAAGGATATTGGAAGTGTCCCCCTCGAAGTGGAATTGTGGAGTTATTCATTCCTCAAGGAGTATTTATGGTGTTGCCCTACCACAAGGGTATTATTCTAATTTTGCATATATTGAACATTTGGGCATCTTGGTCCACCAATATCTCTTGTGTTGCGTTGATCTACATTATATTCTGCATAATTCAATTATTACTAGTGTGGATAATAGCATAGGGTTTCCAATGAAGGAAAGCTCTAACCCAACACCAAGATAAACAACCACACGCACACTCAAATCAGAAAACACAAAGTTCAATTCTTATATTAATCTGAAACAAAGATCACATATATTTATTCCGTGTCATGAGCTACATGCTATGCTTGGATCTCAAGCTACAAAATGCAAGCTTCTCACTCTCTACACTAATGAGGTCTCTCAAACTTACATGCATACACTCAAGGCTACAACGACCTTTCTTCCTCATGAGCTCTCTCTTCAATTTAGTAAAATCCCCTCCAAGATCAAGAGCTTCTTTTGTGGCCAAAAAGCTTATAATTTTAAGTCCTGCATTTCCTTATATAGGCTCTCCCAAGTGCCACATGTCAAGAAAGATCCATGCAAGCTCTCACAAGCTGACACGTGTCCCCAAGGGTTGCTTGCCTCCCACACAAACATGGATGAGCAAAACACAACCCTAGAAGCCATCTCCAAAAATCTTGGAGTCAAAGATTCATCCCCTAAGTATCTCAAAGTCAACTTGATTTGTGTTGCACCAACTGCTCTGTGCACCAAATTTCCTCTACCTGTACACTCATATTTGTGTGTGCACGCCTCAAATCTTTTGTGCGAGACCCTGCTTTGATGCTAAGAGAGAGAACTATCGATTGCGCCATATTGTACTTGCACCAAGGACCTCTCTCCGTTTGTGCTACGCCTCATGCCCAAAAGCTCTACCTTCATTTCCCATGCATTGAATTTTGCACCTGACAACAACTGCACACTTGCACCTTGCACGCCAAGTTGGAACTTTATTCGCAAAAATGTACTTAGGTGATGCAAGATTACCCTTCACCTAGGATGCTCCTGCATCAACTTCCAAGTAGGTGTAAGTTGTCATGATTTTGATTGGCTTTCCTTTATAGAAAAACCATGCAAAGCCTACTCCCTAGGGCTGTGCTATGAGGGTCAATCCCCTCTTGTCCACTGCAATAACTAGTTCATAAAGCTAGGAAAATTCCAAGCTCCTAAACTTAAGGCACTAATGAGATCAAAAAGAGTGGAGTTTCCTCATCACAGTCATTAACTGAAAAAGGTGAGGACATGTACTTCTTGAGGCAGATAAAAAATATCCTAATTGGGTTCCATCCAGATCATAATCTTATCAAAAGAATGAAATACAACGAGAACTGTCAGGAATCTAGAACAACAAACATGCTCTGATCCCACTTGTCAGGATGCAAAACCGGAAACATACAATTGATTACCAAACTTCAAGCAACTTAATATGCGGAAATAAACCAGATTCACCAAGTAACTAAAATTCAGAATAACACAGCATATGAGAGACAATACACAACTTGTATTAACACTTTATACAGAAAAGAATACAATAAAGAAGATGCCACTTCTTCTCCACCACCTTACAGAGGTTTCCCACACCTCAAGTGAACAGTACTTCTTCTCCCCAAAGCTCTCCCTCTCACAGGTCACAACACCCAACTCAAATACAGAGTTGGTGTTCACCTCCCATGCTCCACGCACAACACAAGTGCTCCACGCACTCCACAAGCACTCCACGTGCTCCACAAGTACTCAAGGTACTTCAAGTAGATCTACCATGAATCTGCAACAGCCTGCAATTCAACAGACCATACTTATGGAAGGAACTTCCTTGCCTTCCTCTTGCTCTATCCGAGTACACACCTGTACTCCAAGTAGATCCTCCCTGATACTGCTCCCTGTTGTGTTGCTGTCAATATGACCTTGCACACCTGCAAATCAAACAATGGTTCTGCTCACCTGTGAACCTCGACCTTGCACACACATACACCTGCAGATCAACGATCTTACTTACCATGTAGATCTCCTATATAGGCCATGCAACTGTGACCAAGATCCTACACTCCTGAAGAACCCAGCTGGCTCTCCAATCCAGCACCAACACACCTGGTACTGTGACACTAGGAGGAACACACCATTGCTCTACCTCACACACAGAAGGAGCTTATAATTATGCTCTCTTACTCCCTAGCACACTTTTCCAATACAACCATGAGTCTATTATATAGATCTCATCCAAACAATAATTAGACATCTAATTACAATAATTAGATCCGCAGCTCTCAGTCTAAAATTAGATCTCTTCATGCAAACACTTGGTTCGTTAGCTAACTGCCCGTAAATAGCTCGCAATCGAACCACACAGGCGACCGACGCCGGTACCTGTCTGCCTGGGGGTTGCCAACGCCGGCCGATCTCTGACCGACGTCGGTTTCCTTCCTGCCCTTTCCTGCCGACGTCGGTTGGCCTGACCGACGCCGGTGTCTCTGACACTCAGCAACTCTCCTGCAACCTCCTCTGTATCTGCATCAGTGAAGCTTTTAGCTCCACAATCCTAACAATCTCCCACTTGGAGATAAACAGCTGCACTGTACCTGTACCTGTACTCCGTCTAATCTGTTTCCTGGTTTGTATCCCTCTTCAAGCTCCAACCTGAAGACAACCCACCACACAACCTGTGATGTACCTCCTGTCATCCGAGTACCCTGCCACATCCGAACCTACAACACCTGTAGTGAAGTCCTGACCCTGCATAGCAACACCTGCTGCTGGTCCCTCTCAGAAAACCTGAGAACCCACTTCCCCGAATTGGCTCCTAACTCTGACAGCTCCCACTGCATGGGAATACTCAGGTCTATACCAGACCTCATGTGATTTCGGACACTGTACCTGTCCAGCCCTTACTGTGCTCCGGTTCTGCATCCCGAACCTCGCCAACACCTGATTCACATCAGCTCCCACTCGAGACAAAATCAACATGTGATCTCCATGCCTCCCATGTCAAAGAATTTTGCTGCTCCAAACTCCTCATGACATGACACTGAACTAATCTTACCCTTAGCTCAGCAAAACCCTGTATGTACTAACCCTGCTAGCAAATATACCATCCACATACAGCAACAGAATGATGTCGCGACTCATCATCCATCTGGTAAGGCAAACCACAGTAGTTACCTGACACTGACTGAAGCCATGCTTCGTCCTCCACCTGTCAAACCTGATACCACTATCCTGCAGCTCCTCAAGACCATATCCCTGGTCTTCCGTCTCACGTATCCGTTCTCTCTATTCTTCTACTAAGGAATCCATTCGTCTCTGTGCTTTCATCCAGCTGACAAACCTACCAAGACTCCCGTCTGGTTCTGCATCATAATCCTGCCTAGCTCACACCTGTTTCCTGGATCCTTCCTGCTCTACAATCAGCAACAAGTATGAAGAAGAGGAACACGAATTTGAGGGCCTACTTACGCCTTCAGTCTTCCATATGGGTGTTTGAGACTCCTTGACAGCTTGCTGTCCACCCAAAATTCGTTACAGTGACCGACCTCAGTCACCCCACAGTCTGCATCCGATCGACGTCGGTTCCATGCGTCTGTACCTGACTACCAACCTGCCAGCGCTGGTGTCCCTGCTGCCGATGTCGGTCCTCCTGACCGACATCGGTCTTACATACTGCCGACGTCGGTCCCATGACCGACGTCGGTCTTACCCTGCCCGACATCGCCGGCTTCGGTCTGCACTTGACCGACATCGGCACCTGTCTGTTCGACGCCGGTTCCTCCTGACCGACGCCGGTACCTGTGTTCGCCTGTGAGTGATGACTTTTTTACCCGCGAGCTCCTTTGGATCAATCTCCATGTCCAAACTGCCCTGCTCAGATGTATCCAGCCTCATCCACTGAACTCTGTCCGCCATCTCCTCCAAGAACACCAAGGCTTTCCAGTTCTTAAGCCTGTCAAATATATCTGTCTTCCGCTTAAGAACATGCATCTCCTTCCTACTCATTGACCAAGCCTACGAAGCCACGTCTCCGCAATAGAAGAAGAATCAGTAATATAAACAAGTAGATAAAGAATACCTGTTTTCTTACCACCAGCTAATTCAAGTGCTACCACTGTGAGAGTTCTTGTGCATCTCTCATCACCCAATCTTTCTGAAGAAATTAGCCATATCTCCAAACCTGGGACCTGCATGACCTTCATCAACACCTGTGTGTTGGCCGCCTGCAATTTCAGCTTCATTTCCCCTTTGCCAATTCTTTGGCAAGGCTTACCAGCTCCTCTACCTGGGGCTGCATGGAAAGAGGCAACCGAATCTTGTATCCAAGATTCAACTTTATCCAAGAAACCTGCAAACACATCCTGTGCAACAACACCTGCTACATCTGTATCTTCAGTTTCTTCATGCTGATCTGTTACCAACCAACAATCTTCTTTTACCTGCTCTTTCTTTCCATCGGACCGTGAGTAACCGTCTGTGCTTTTCAACTCCTCCATTCTTAGCTTACTTTGATCTGCCGTTGCTCTACTCCCACTCAATCAGAAACCCCTGAGAGTGTCCTGTAACCAAAACACAACCTGCTTCCTGCAACCTTAGCTCTGATACCACTTGTCAGGAATCTAGAACAACAAACATGCTCTGATCCCACTTGTCAGGATGCAAAACCGGAAACATACAATTGATTACCAAACTTCAAGCAACTTAATATGCAGAAATAAACCAGATTCACCAAGTAACTAAAATTCAGAATAACACAGCATATGAGAGACAATACACAACTTGTATTAACACTTTATACAGAAAAGAATACAATAAAGAAGATGCCACTTTTTCTCCACCACCTTACAGAGGTTTCCCACACCTCAAGTGAACAGTACTTCTTCTCCCCAAAGCTCTCCCTCTCACAGGTCACAACACCCAACTCAAATACAGAGTTGGTGTTCACCTCCCATGCTCCACGCACAACACAAGTGCTCCACGCACTCCACAAGCACTCCACGTGCTCCACAAGTACTCAAGGTACTTCAAGTAGATCTACCATGAATCTGCAACAACCTGCAATTCAACAGACCATACTTATGGAAGGAACTTCCTTGCCTTCCTCTTGCTCTATCCGAGTACACACCTGTACTCCAAGTAGATCCTCCCTGATACTGCTCCCTGTTGTGTTGCTGTCAATATGACCTTGCACACCTGCAAATCAAACAATGGTTCTGCTCACCTGTGAACCTCGACCTTGCACACACATACACCTGCAGATCAACGATCTTACTTACCATGTAGATCTCCTATATAGGCCATGCAACTGTGACCAAGATCCTACACTCCTGAAGAACCCAGCTGGCTCTCCAATCCAGCACCAACACACCTGGTACTGTGGCACTAGGAGGAACGCACCATTGCTCTACCTCACACACAGAAGGAGCTTATAATTATGCTCTCTTACTCCCTAGCACACTTTTCCAATACAACCATGAGTCTATTATATAGATCTCATCCAAACAATAATTAGACATCTAATTACAATAATTAGATCCGCAGCTCTCAGTCTAAAATTAGATCTCTTCATGCAAACACTTGGTTCGTTAGCTAACTGCCCGTAAATAGCTCGCAGTCGAACCACACAGGCGACCGACGCCGGTACCTGTCTGCCTGGGGGTTGCCGACGCCGGCCGATCTCTGACCGACGTCGGTTTCCTTCCTGCCCTTTCCTGCCGACGTCGGTTGGCCTGACCGACGCCGGTGTCTCTGACACTCAGCAACTCTCCTGCAACCTCCTCTGTATCTGCATCAGTGAAGCTTTTAGCTCCACAATCCTAACAAGAACAAGATGAGTATTCTTTACACCTAATATGTTTTTGGTTACTAATTGCCTTCCTAGACCTTTTGTAGTAATTCAAAAATCAAAACATTCTCAAAATAAGCTAGAAAAAGAGCTTAATTCTTCAAATTTGCATAAACTACTCAGATGGCATCGATTTGGTAAGAGAACCAATATTAATGTTCAGGTGGAGAAAAATATCTGCCATGTCTTTTGATTATTTAATCCAAAAAAAATGGATTTATTCCCTAATGCAACAAAATGGAAGTATTATATGTTGAATGAAAAACCTAAGAGTCACTTGTTGGCTATGAAGATCAGAGTTCTGAAGGATCGTAAAAAAAGGATTAGCATTAGTGTTAATAAATAGATACTGCAGATATTCCTTCTGTTAGTCCCGCTGTTAGTTCCTTGCAGCAGATAATATCTAAAACCTACTAGAATAATTTAAATAACAGAAACTTCTATATGGGAGTATAGCAGCAAATATTTCTCTGTTTAATAGGAAGCTGACATGAATGTCATGTTTAATGGAAAGACTTGGATAATATGGGACAAAAAAGTAGACATTTGAATCATTCTTGATGTGGCAACTCTAAAACACTAAAATAATGTAAATATAATAGGAAGGGGTAAACCCAAAGCAGGTATTCCCTAACCATATTATAAGGTACAAATAAAAATAGCCATGTGAAGGGAAGACCCCTCAAAGAAACTGATGAAGACCAAAGCTGTAGACCAAGACTGAAAATCACCATTGTCACGCATCTGGATCAAATCTCAGAGAAGAACAACTGGTGGCATTATCATTTGCCGCCATCACAAGGCCAATATCGGATCATGTAATCTCCATATGAAAATTACCAGGGCTAATGGGAGGCAGGCCGGAAAAGCCTAGAAGAAATCAGGGTATATCTTTCAGTCCAAAAAGGAGAACAGTTTGCAAATTGTTATGGCCATATCTTTCTCGTTTTGTACTAAGGGCAATATGGATTGCTAGAGCCTAGGATCAAACTGGTCTTTAATGAGGGTATTCCTAGATTATATAAAACATTAGTTGTAAGCTATAAAATGGCATAGCGAGTTCTTCATTTCATTCTTTCCCAAAGTTAATAAGAAAGGCCAAAATCTGGAATAACAAGAAATATATGTGATCTGTTCTAACTTCTAAAAACAACAGCTATTTCTTAAAGGAAAATTAAACATCAAAAACAAGCTAAGGTAAGCATGTTATAGAAGGACTTTTAGACAAAGTCGAAGGTTTTCACTCAGGTTGAGAAGCATTATTTTTCGGAGAATACAGACTTCATCTATGTGCCTCCACTAAAGCAAGGATGGAATATATACAGAGAGACAGAAACCAGAAGACTGATAAGAATATTACGGGTGCAGATTTTCATTCCCCACGCATGATTGAAATCTAAAAAGATGAAAAATATTTTCCATGCCCAGTCTGCTCAAAAACTGTATTCAATGTTAACATATTTTTTGTTTTCCTGCATTTCGCAAAGTGGATTTTTTTTGTAGTAAAATGGCAGAAGAAATCAAAAGAGCCAATAGGCTCACTGTCAATGTCATTTGTTGTTACTATGTTAGTATAAATAGGCAAAAAATTGGCAGCAAGATTATCTGGCTGACGCACCATGCCCAATTTTAACATTTATGTAAATAGCACTGTATTTAATATAATTTCTCAATCATTTGCCTCTCCCAAAACAAAATAATGGAACAGAACACTGCATTTAATCACAAAAATCCAGAATAAATATGATGTTAGTTTCAAAGCACATTTTGGAGGACTTCCTAAGCTGTCTTGGCTGAATTGAGTAGTACTCTGGCTAGTTTAGGGATATGTTGCCCATATAAAACATGGGCTGCTATAAATACAATTCAAATTAGTTCCAGACCAGTTCTTGAGGTTTATCTTGTTTCTATTATTTTTAAATTTCTGGAAAACATTAAGAATTGCACAGAAAAAGTGACCAAGAGAACCGAAGTAAGCTCTGTCAATACTAATTACAAGGAAACATAAGAGTGCCAGACATAAGGGAGTCTATAAAAAAGATGTACGATTTAGAAAGCAGGGTATTTGTTAATAATATGTACATTTACATTGCAAAAATTACCTTAATTTTTAAACGTTCAGCCACCTCTGACTGCTCCTCATATTCATCCATGACCTGCATAACCCAAAAAAACATTGGAGAAAGTTTAAAATATATTTTCAAAATACAAAAATAAAAATTGTTAATAGTACAACAAAAAAAACATTTTTAAGTGTTTCTAAACAGTGATATTTGCATAATCTGAACTCAGAAAATATTTTAATTTGATATTATTAAAGATTTCAGATAAAGTCAAGATGTTTCTAGAATCCCTGTAGTGAGGAGTCAGATTTACTCATGACAATATTATCACAGCATGGGAGAGTATTGAATGGGCTCGTGAATTTGATCAAAAGGCTCGTTTTTTAAAAACAGATTTCAAGAAGGCTTGTGACAATATTGAATTGGAATTTGTTTTGAATATGTTGAATTGGCTGGGTTTTGGCTCTTTTTTCAATAAGTGGTGGCAACTCTCTTAATGCAGACGTATGCAAGAGTTGGTGTGGACAAAATTTCTTCAAAACCCATACATTTACAGAGATCCAGCCAACAGGACTGCCCTTCTGCTCCAAATCTATGTGATTGCAGTAGATGCTCTTGGATTTTTGTTTGAGACTGCTAGAGTAGAGGGGCATATATAAGATAACTTTTTAGCCAGAGGTAACCAACTAGTTAATACACATTATGTTGATGGTTCAGAGTTAACTCCTAAACCGACTCAACAATCAATTGAAGACAGCATTATCTATTTGGACACATTAGTTGAAGTTGGTACTGCAATGATAAGTGCGTGGTGAGCCTCAACCTTTTCTAAAAAAATGGAAACTTATCAAGTCGGGTGAAATCATTTGATATTTGGATACCCCCTTTGGTAAACAACTCCTTATTGTTGACCAGCAAGAATGGATTGTGTATAAATTAGAAAAAAGTTACAAGCTAGGAGTAGCCCTAATCTTTCTTCAGTGGGGAAAAGTACAATTGTGGATAAAATTCAGCAACACGACACATTTATTACTCCTGTCTTTTCCCCTCTCAGGTGAGTTATTAAAGGCTAGTAGAGAGGGTGCCAGAACCTTTCTTTGGGGCAAGCAAGGAATTCCTTTGTTGAATTGGGACCTTTGCATTCTTCCAACTTTCCAAGAGATCAAGTTGTCTAGGAATCCAAACATTAGTGCTCAAGGCACAGTCCTTAAATAAAATGGATAGTAAGATCAATAAATGGAGATGCTCCATGGCAGAATTTACTCTGCCACAGAATTGGAAATGCTCAACAAGGTTAGCGAATTAGTAGCCCCTTCCAACTTTGTGATATAATCGGTAATGCAAATGCATTTGTGCTTTGTGGGTCAAACCCTATTACGAGAATTTGGGTTTCAATTGATAGTTGATTATAGTCACTGCTATTATGAGGGGCAATGTGATGCTTGGGATCTAGCATCTACGCCTATACAGACATTTTATTCTCTGCATGGTTGGCTCAGCCTTTTACCTTTGTTTGCAGGCAAAAGATTAGCAATAAAGGTTTGGTTTGTTGGGGAGATCTGTGGAATCATAAGCTGCAAGAATGGCACACTTGGCAGGATTAAATCGATCTCAAAAGCTATCCAAGGCAGACTAACTAGTCTATCAAGAGCTTTGTAAAATGATTGTTAAAAAATCTCTTAATGTTTCAGCTTCAAGGAGCAGGTCCTTATTGGAGAAATTGGATATAGAGTAAGGGGATGTTTTTTTTAACTCTAAAAAATATTTATATGACGAAGCAAGATAAACCTCTGCTATTGCTCCACAGTTAAACAAGCGGCGGAGAGTCAGGGATCCTGATGAGTGATGGTAAAAACATTATCAATTTATTTGGAAAGCGCAATTTTCTTAAAACAAAGTCGTAGGGTGGCTTGTGCTTCACCAAGGCTTGGCAGCCAAATTGAGGTTCCGTAATATTGGTATATTAAGTTCTTTATCCATTCTATGTGGTAAAGAGGAATGAGTTGCCCATGTCTTCTAGAGAAGTATTTTTGGCAGGACCTTATGGACACGCTTACAGTGACTGAATTCCACTGTATTTTCATTCTCCCTCTTGCTTGGCAGGATCATCTTTTTGGGGACACTTGGATGATCAAAGATAGTGGCAAAGTTTATGGCATACATTAAGGTTATATGCCATTCATTTCCTTTTGAAGAAAATAGTGTAAGGCAACTTTCATGAAAGATTCCCACTCAGCTGATTGGAGCTGAGGTATTTTAAGTAGGATTTGACTGTGCTTGTAAAATCCAAATTTGGTTTTGTAAAAAGAATTGATTCTTTACCTCTTGGGGTTCAAGCTCATATGTTAGCTTTTATACAGAAATATTTCCCATGTAACTCCATTGTTTCGCTGGTGTAATATGATCCTTCTCAAAGTAATATAAGATGCATTTCTGAAACCAAAAGAAATTACATTGCACTTGGTACGTTAAGTGCTTAGATGATGAAATCATATAAAGAATGAGGGAATCACCTATGTGAGCCATAATATACCGAAGGTGAACTCTAGAACTAATGAAGCGCCTAAAACGAATCACTGACTCAATGGATCATCGAAAGTGCAATTACTAGTTTTAATAAATTCATCGTCCCAATGTAATCAGTACTGTAATTATGTTATTAGTTGTCGGCAAGTGGTTGCTCCCAACCATAATGTCCAGTCTGTTGGGTACAGAACTTTCATGCTACAAGAGGCCCATGCAAAGTCTCATGTCAACATTACACTGAACGTATTGTCTGCAGACCATCCAAGAGACTTATCTCATGTGAGCATCAACCCCATGCGATGATTTCCTTTTAATATGTCCACAAGAAAATACAATATCGTATCTCATTGTATATTTATTATATGATGTATGCTTGGGTCATGCGATGGAGTAAATTAACATGAATAGCCTGTGTATCCTCTTCCCTGACAACCCCAATGAACTTGGACCTGGGATACTTCAACAGTAATGACTGGGATAAAACAAAAAGGAGTGCAGACTGAAAAAATAACTAGGAAGAAATGCACGAATCGCAGACGACATAATCAAGTAATTAAGATTAATTTTAGAAAAGTAAAATCAAACATGAATTAAAAATAAAGTGCAATTTCTTTACCATAATAACAATGTTAGTGCAGATTGAAAAAATAACTAGGAAGAAATACACAAATTGCAGATGACATGATCAAGTAATTAAGATTAATTGTGGAAAAGTAAAAGCAAACACGAATTAAAAATAAAGCCCAATTTTTTTACCATAATAACTATGTTCTCCCACTCCCTTGAGATCAGACTTTTTCTAACATAAAATTCAAGCTAACAAATATTAACATTTATGCCATGCCATAGAAGACCAACTCTTACATTGTGTTTCAGGAAAATAACTGAAGCTTCCTCATCACCAGCTCCTTTGCATAGCTTCATGAAACCCTGCTCAATATACTTGCAACTACCACAAGCCGTCCTATAAAAATCCACCACCACTAGAGAATCTGTTTTCTTGGCTGCCTCAAAAATTTGATTCAATTCTGCATCATTCCTGAATTCTTTAACACAATCTACAGGACAAAGATCCTCATCATCCTCATTATCAGATAAATTCCCTTGACTTTCAGCCTTCATCTTCCTGTACTCTGCAGCATTAAGGGCTTGGCATATTTTACTTTTTACCTCGAAAGATATTTTCTTCTTTGTGATGCCATGGTTCTCAACACGTGCAAGACTCAGACATGACAACACATGAAAGGAACCAAACTGACGATACTTCCATGTGCTTATTGCAGTATTAAAAGACGTCCCATTCAGCAATGCATATTGACTCCTTATGCCACATACAACTATAGGGTTCTGGAAAACCTTGGTACCATTGAAATTTGGAGAGGATAAACATATGTTCATGTTTCTCGTACCCAACTGATCAAACAAAGAATGCAGATTGAATGTTTACTAGCTTTTAGGTACCAAAGGAGAGATATACTGGTTTCGTCTCGCAGAAGCACCTCTTGCCAATCTAGTCTGTAAGTTTTTGATAAAACAGAAAGCAAACTTGAACAATGAAAATTTGAATAAGCAGTATGAAACTAAGAAATTTATAGTGTCCAAACTAAGGTGATATTATGAAACACTTGTTCATACATAAGTGATATTATTAAACACTTGGTGATCATGACTCTTGAGTTACAGACATTTCCCATGACCAAAACGAGCCGAAAATATAAGCAACTTGTTTTCAGCAAGCTATCACACTAACATAGCAGGTGACCTGGCAGACTGTATCATAAAAATCACATCTGACTAGAGTAAACCTGCTGAAGCTTATAAAATAAGAAAGAGCAAGTTCGGCTAGTCAAATGATACAAATGAAAATGTTTAACATCTGATTGTCAAATAAAACTTTAGCTACCAACTCAGACATCATTCAAAACTTCAAAGGTCAGCAAGAATGCTCCAGTGAAAACAGTAAGGCCCTAATACTGGAGCTCGGAAATCAAGAGATGATGGAAACAACATGCAGTTGCAGCTAAATGCAAATTTAAAACAATTCAGGAACTAAAAAGAAGAAGATTTAGGAAGAAACAACAAATCCTTTGAAAATCCGCATCTGCTTTAGACTCCAAAAAATAATTTTAACAAGTCATACGTACAAGCAAAATTTGATAAAGAGATAACACGGAGTGACTGCAAAATGGTAAGTAAATCTCCAAATAACCATGTCCTTCTGTATGGCCTCAAGGGTTTGTATAACAATTTGCAATTAATAATTACAGGGTACAAATGTACAAAACAATGAAGAAATAACAAGGAGCCCTGCTCCAATAATGATGAAGGGAAACCCAACTTCTTGAATAAGGGTAGACTAATTGAAGAGGGTCTAATCTCCATCTCCAAAGGACAAAAGACAGTATCCTAAATGGGATCCATGGAAATAAGCAGTGCATTGATGATATCCCCGCATTTGATAAATTCATATAAAAATGCATAGGAAGTATCATCCCAATAACTTATGTCTTATTTAACACACTGCCAGGGAACCCCCCCAGAAGGCCCTCCTACAATGCTGCCTCCTTTCTTCACTGCTGGTTCTTGTCCTGGGATTACCCAATAACTTGAGCCTATTAATATTATATTAGTGCTGAATGAGCTTAAGTGGTAAATCATAGGAGCTTTCATTTTAACTGTTGAAATTGGGTTTCCAAAGAAACATATTTAATGTTGAAATTGAGTATCCCAAGAAAAACATGTTTAGTGTTGAAATTGGGTAATTGCCAACTTGGTTATCCCAACAAATATTCAGTGTTGAAATTAGGTAAAGTATAGCATCCAACTCTGCGTGCAGATTCTCTACCAAGAATGCCACGCCATTCAACTGAATTTTTTACAATTCTTATGATGATTGGATTCTGAGGCAGGGCATAACATCCAGAAACACAGATAACAAATAAAAAGAAACAAACATATTTAGTATTGAAATTACGTAAAATACGAAATCCAACTGTGGGTGGGCATTCTCTACCAAGAAACACCCGAGCCATTCAACTGAATTTTTTACCATTCTTATGATTATTGGCTACTGGGGTGGGGGCATAACGTTCAAAAACACAGATAACAAATAAAAAGAAACCACAATCCAAAGTATATTCAAACAGCCCAAAATGAGAAAACCCAAGATCTCCAAACAGCCAAGTCTATGTGTGTGTCTCTCTCTATGAGTGTGTCGTCGGGGCACAAAATGGTCCACAATTGAAAACATATCATCCATTAAAACCAACCCCACTCTGGCACACATGCTAAGCAATGAAAATGCATGTTTATCTCAATTCAATTTATCAAATTTTCGAATAGTACAAACGAAAATATATAGGAAATTATAACACAAATATTAAAACAGACCCCCAAAAAAAAAAAAAAAAAAAAAAAATTAATAAAAAAAATGAGGAAAAGGATCATTACCTAATATCTTTGCAATGCAGAAATGTTTGGCACCAAATCAATCCCAATTTGAGCTTCTGACATTTGTTTTTACGACAGACAATTGTTTGGTATTTGAGGCGAATCTTTGACCCGCAAGTAGAATTATATTATATGGACAACGGGTTATCCTTTTTAAAAGAGCAGTTCGAAAACTGCAGGTCAACAACCAAGGTATTTGCATCAAGTACGTACGTTAGCTTATTGCCGGACTCAATATGTTAATTACGAGGTTAGTCATAAGCAAGTTCAAAAACCAGTGGTATTTGCATAAGTACGTTACAAACATTTATGGCGCCGATATTTTTTTGAGAAAAAATTATGGTTTGAGAAAAATTTATGGCGCTGATACTTCGCTGGGGAAAAACAAAGAAATAAAATGAATGAAATGATTTTAATTATCTTCGGAAGACTAAATGAAATTGATTATAAGATATAGATATTAACATTTGATTTTATAAGATATATTAGTTTTGTATATTTGATAAATATTAATTATGGTTTAATTTTTCAATTTACGATTTTTTTTTTGTGGAAAGTTTTATACATTTTGATGATACAAATCTGTATAAAACTTGATTTCTATTTTGTATAGAGTTATAGATCCCACCCCACAAGACACTAGCATCCAGATTATGACACTAGCATCAATACTAACATGTCAACTTTGACATTAATATCTCTACCTTCCAAATAATCAAATTACAAATCTCTCGATATGTACATGTCGACTTGTTTTTCTTCTTTAATCCTCTCGTGAGATCATTTCAAAAGGTACGGTATAAATGCAAATCAAAAGTCATTCACTATGAACCAAAAATAAAATCTAAGTAGGAAACTCTCAAACTCACACTACACTACCAAAAATCATTTGCACAATTGAACTATATTATCCTTCTTTTTTCAGATTTCTAAATCAGTCATATGAATAGTCTTATTACAAGTCTTAAGTATTCAAAGAGAATCCCATAAATAATATTTATCAAATTACAAGCTAGATCACTATATGCATTCGTATATAGCATATTACACAATTATTCACACACAAATCCACATAAAAGGATAACTACATCGGTTTGAGTCCCTTTTCCAAATATATGGTTATGTAGGGAGTGTTCATTGACAAGGGATCTTTGTTAGGATTTAGTCCAAGAACAATTAATAAACATTGAAGGCAAAACTAAAAGAATGTAAAAATGAACAAGATTATTTCAATGGAGAGCAAACCACAAATGAGATAAAAAATTTGATAAATGAAAAAAATCGTCGAACAGTGAAAAAATGCCACAATTTATTAGAAGCTTATAAATAATGAACTTCAAGTACTATAGTATGAAGAAGTTAAGAGAGAGAGAATGAATTTAGACCAAAGAGCATCACAAGGATGTAAGAACAAGACTTAGAACAACAAAAATGAGTTGTGTGATTAGAGTGTTAAGCAATGAGAGAGGTGAGCTCTTAATATAGAGCTAAGAGAAGAATTATATGCACAAGCTTAGGCATGGGTGACAAGTGACCTTAATCCCCTTACAACTAAGGAAGATGTGTGTGTCATGTCGGGAGAGAGAGAGTTATATGAATTAGATCTAAATCCAACAAGTGGATTAGGGAGGTGAGTGACACCTCATAATGATAAGAATAAATTTTATTTATAAATACAATAAATACACACAAATTATACTTAGGATAAGCCTAATAGACTATAGGAAGGACTCAAATTGAGGTTAATTCTACAACACTCCCCTTTAAACTTAAATTTGGGATTACAAAAGTGAAGAAGAACGTTTTACAAATAAAGAAGGGAGTTGAAATTACATAAGACTCCCTTTTAATAGAAACTTCCTTCAAGAGGAATTACAAAAGTTTAGATAGAAGAAAAAGAAGGTGCTGCCAAAATTCACAAAGACAAAAGTGTGATCACCAAAAATCTTCAAGAATCTGCTTTAGACAAGGTGGTCAATCCACTATAAAACAAAAACCAAACAAAAAGAATAATGATCCACAAACCTGTAAAACAAGCAAGCTAACACCAATCTTTCAATTTAAGTAACCAATATGTCAAAAAATACAATATACATACATAAAGTTATAAAAGTAGATATAAAAAGTAAATTTGAGCAAAGACAACTTCCATTATAAAGTGTGTTAACCTACACGAAAAGAAGTTGGCTACAAAAACTTTAAATAATACATATATCATTTGCAACAAAAAACAAATAATGCATACAACATTTGAGTTAATCAAAACGGAGATAAAGAAGATGTATCACTTGCAAAAGATATTCAGCGTGATATATTAGAATAATTGTTGCAAGAAGACATATCAAAGTATTTAGAAGATTTATTTTTTTACGAATCCAAACAGTTCTACTTTTAGAGGTAAGAAATTTTGTCATTTTTCAATAATGTAAAGTATCGTGCGTAGATTTATCACAAGATTTGCAAGGATGTAACTTCCAACATTTATATATGTGATGTCCATGTTTTTCACAATGCACACAAAGTTTAACAGTTTTAACCAAAACATGAGCATTAGAAACAATATAATCAAAAAAAATTGCATTATAAGTCATTTGATGTAGAAAACAATAAGATGTCAAATTTTTATTAGAAACATTATAACCAAGACCTTTAGATTTTTATTTGGTTTAAGCAAAAGAGGTTCAAGAATACTTGTTTCTCATTTATCAAGTTGACCACCTGCATAACCCATAGAGTGCATGATTTTTAAACCAGAATTAGTAGAATAAGTGTGCACATGAGTTTGAGTGTGTTTAGAAGCACAAGTAAATTCATCATCATTAAAGCTATTAGCATTAACAAAAGACGTAAATTTATCATTTAGTGTGTCAATAGACAATTGCATTTTCTCTGCATGAGTATTAAAGAAAGTTTGCAAAACAATAATAGTCTCATTTTAACAAGCAATTTTATGTTTAAGAGCAATAATCTCATCATTTTTTAAATCATTTTGATCTGTAAGTTTTTTAAAAGCTAAAAACATAACTAGTTTGAAAGTCATAGTAACAAGATCGAAGCTTTCAAAAGATAATAATTCTTACAAAAAGAGAATTTGCTTGTAAAATCTAGACTATAAGACAACTAGTAATGATTAAAAGTGAGCTTACAAAGTTGATATTTAGATCAATTAACTTGTAAATTTAAACTTACACCAAAAATTGTAGCATTTTTCAAATTGATTTGATGTGAAGCATGTTTAAATGTTTAAATATCATTTAAAGAAAATTTGAGAGATGAATAATATCATCAAATGTTAAAGCATTAATTTACTCAAAAAACTAAAACAAAGTTAAATTAAACAAAATGAGTTATTTTGAAATTACACCTCAAGGCATAAAAACCAATATATTTAACATAACTCATTTAACAATTTGGAAAAAGCAGAGAATTTAACTTGATTATAAATGTAAGTCCACAAAAATTATCAAAGTGCTTTGTTAATGTCTCTTTGATTAATTACCAAAAAAAAAACTTAAAGTTTATGAACAATTTTTTGTAATTTTTTTTTTTGATGAAATATATCTATATATTACCTTAACAGAAATATACAAATAATTCACAAAAAAATAAGGTGGTATGAGAGCACACCATGAAACACTGGGCAAAGCCTAGGAGCAAAGTATCATATTCAGGCAGTGCCTAAAAGCTAGTCATAAAAAAGATATAAGAAAGAAAACTATCAAGCAGCAAGAGCATGGCCCAAAGGCGGAGGATTTATATCATTCAGACCCTAGCCTAAACTTGGCAAGTCATTGCCATTTGGAATAGGCTCCTAACCAGTAGCTTGGGTCATGTTTGTTTCATCACCAACTTGCGTTCAGTGGGCAAAATAGCCAAAGAGAGCTTGGGAAACTTGTACAGCATGTCTACACGGCCTTTAGGTGGTGGTCCCCAAGCATCTAGGCACAGAGGAGGAGGATGAGTGCTCTAGGCATGAAACAACTATGATGATGCCCACCATGAGGCGACCGAGGCACTCTGTCATCCAATTTGGGATCCCTGGGTAGAGAAGGTAAAGCCTGAGCCATAGTACAAGGAACATCTCCCTAGTGAGATAGGAGGTCCTAGAGATACCCAAGCTCCATAGTCACTTTATTGGCTTAGACTTGTATTTGTAAAAAAATATTGGAGATAATAGAAGATTTGTGTAAAACATAAATATTACAATCAGAAGAAACATAATTGAATATATAATTTTTTTTTTAAACCTAGAAGAGAATCTCCACTCTAAAAGTATGTCAGACTTGTGTGAATTTAAATGGCATCACAAGTTTGTCTCCAAGGAGGATATGCTGCCAAAGGAAGAATTCAAGCTAGAAGGGCCTGAAAAGATCATGGATCCAGGACTAGACCCTTTACACTTTAGAATAATACTATAAGAGATGAGGAATCATCTCAAGGTGCCCACATAAGGGGTAAGTAGGCAATTGGACTCTAAGTTGAATGAGCATTCTGCCAATAGGTAAGCATTGATGTAGTATACACCAAGCAAAATGAGCAAGTTTGGGATCCATACAAGCCCCCCAAATAGTGTTGAAGTGAAATCTCCATGTTTTCACAGATGAGTGCAACCTCCAATGGTTGTTAAGCTTGTCAACCATGGGAAAATGTGGGGTGAGCCACTTATAGCCAAGTTGAGGAGTGTAATTGTAGAAAGGGATTTCAACATACCATTTCTAGTCCTTCCACCATGGTCTAGTGGATTCTATTAAGATTTTATGGAGCACGGAGGCTGGGACAACATTGAGGATTTCCTGGTAAGATTATTGGTCTACATTTACAAGCTAGAATTTAGCTTCACATCCTCCTAGGGTAGCGAAGAACAACAACATCTGTAGAAGATATCCTGGATAGAGTGGACTCCTCTATGGTAAACCTTGAGGGCATTGATCCAGGAGACTTCTACAAGAGGAACCCCATTTCAAAAAAATATGGGAGACCACCAAAGAGAGTGAGAATTAGTAGAGAGCCCGTTAAAAAAACTAGAGCCATTCCAGAGGATCCATGGCTTGATCTTTTCCCAAGTTTTCTAGATGCTTTAGCCACGAAGGACCCAATGATTTGAATGAGAGACTGGATGAAGAGTAAATTGGGGAAGCCAAGCTCTTTCTAGGATTTCTTGCCCTTAGGTAAGCCTAAGGAAATACAGTGTCTGAATAACACCTTCCAAGCTTCTAAGCCCTCAATAGCCCTCACAATCCATTTAGCATATAAGGAAGATCCTTGCCAAACTATGTCGATAAGTCCCATCCCTCCAACTTCATGTAGGAGGCAACAATATTCCCAGGCCATCCTATGGAAACCTTTACCTTGTGAGGAATTGGCCCAAAGGAAGTCTCTAAAAAATTTCTCCAAATTCTAGTAAGATTTTTTTGAAGGAGTCCACAATGATGAGTAATACACATGGGTGGATGCAAAGATTTTTTAGCAGATTTAAAATTTTCTTACTAATGAAAGAGACTTGGTCACTTAGTAATCTAGCTTCTTAACAACTCTGTCAACAACATACTGCCACAACAAAGGTGGTGAAGTATCGAAAGCAAAGGGGGTGCCAATAAATTTAATAATTTCATCATGTTGGATCCACTTCCAACCAAATTTAGCTACCCATGGAGGCAGAGGGATGTATGACTATCTATAGTAATGATTTTTTTGCCATTGGATGCTGGAGCCAGAGGCTAAACAAAAGGTGTCAAGGCACTGAAGGGCATTGTCCATGTTGGCTTCATCTTCAATGAGGGTAAGGAAGGAGTCATCAACAAAATGGCCATTATGCAATTGCATGTCTTCATGTGGGTTTGTTGCATCAGATAGGAGATAAATTCCCTTAATAAGGATGCTAGATTGGGCTTTGCTAAGAAGATATCCAAAAAACTCAACTGCAAGCACATATAGGGCTAGGGTTGAGGGGCATCCTTGGCAGATAGAATGGTATAGGCCAAATTGCTAAGAGGTGACTCCATTAATGAAGAGAACAACTGAGGCATCTGAATGGTTTGAATGAAAATGGGCCCGAAGCCTAGAGAGCAAAGCATGGCTAGGATAAAAGGCCATTCTATGTGATCATAAGCTTTTTCCAAGTTAATTTTGATGAAAAAAGCTTATTGCTTAGACCGTCTAGCCCAGTCCATTCCTTCCTAGATGGAAATAATGTTATCCAAGATGTAGCAACTTTTGATGAAGCCCATTTATTCTAGACACACAATGAGAGGCAACATATTGCATAGTTGGATTGCCAGAGCCTTGGCTATGATTTTATAGGAAACATTTAGGAGGGTGATGGATCACTAGTTATAGATCAACTTTGGGTTTCCTTGCTTAGGTATGAATTTGATATTTTCTTTATTTATATTTTTACCTAGATAATGTGCACGAAATGCTTCTTGGTGGACCTTGTGAAATTTATTACCTACAAGATCCCAAAGAGTTTTGTAGAACTCATAAAGGAATCCATCAATGCTATGGGCTTTATCATTAGCCATGTGAGACACTACTTCATGTAAATCATCTACAGTGGATGGGTTGTCACAAATCACCTATTGAGCAAGAGTGAGTTTGTAGGGCACAACTGAAAGACATTGTTGAAGGGCAATTTTATGTTCAGCCAAGGAGGATTGAGCTTTGAGCACTTGCTAATAATGGTGAACAAATGTTTGCACTATCTATGAAGTCTTTGTGAGTTTGTTACCAGCCTCAGTAATGACTTGAATTTGTTGCTTCGAGTTTTGGCTCGTAATATTTGAAAGAATTCCTTACAAGCTTTGTCCCCAATCTTAAGCCAATGAACCTTAGCTTTGACTTAGGCTTCCTGGGCATTGTAGTTGTCTACAATATGAATGTGATTCCTTAAAGACACAACTCTCACCTGTAAGATCTCATTGAAAGGATATATTTTTAGAGCTAGGGCCATGTGGCTCAGCTCTGAGGAAGTAGCAGCGTAGGAGTGTCTCTAAATTTTGACAAGTTGATCACCATAGATCCATAAAAATTGGGAGGTCCTTCAGATTGCATCATCCCACCAGAGAATCCAATTAGATTTTTAGGAAGGACGTGGGTCTAAATTCTAGACTCTCCTAATGTGTGCCATCATGGGTCCATGTTTGAGTAGAGAGGTATTAAAGAAAAATTAAGTTTTGTGGACCTTGGGCTTCATGAATTGCCAAGTCACACGAAACTAAATGGGGGAGTAGTAAGAAAGCCCAAAATTTGGTAGCACCTACACTAGAGGGAAGAGGTCATTATCAAAAGATAAGTACGACTAGGTAGACATCATTTCCCTATCAAGATGCTTCAAAATTCAAGCAAGGCTTCCTCTGAAATTACTATAGGTTTACCAAACTCCATCTATAGGGTGGCACGATGTATTAGGGTCATAAAGGCCCCATTTAGTGCACATGTAAAACCAAGCCTCCCTTTTTTCATTTACCCACCTCATAGGCAAGTGGCCAATTTTGTCCTCGGGAGCTGTCACCATATTAAAGTCATCACATAATACCCAATCGGCATCGGGAAGATCATCTGCTACCCACCACCATAAATGGGTACGCTCCAAAACGTCATTTGAGGCATAAATATTAATAAATCCAAAAGAATGGCTTTCAATACTAAAAATATCTCATACTAATCGATTGGTGGGGTCCATGTTAGATTGCACTAAATGAGGTCATTACCTTGGAGAAATGAATGTGATCACCCCTCCACATCCCATGGCATGGTTACTATGTAGAATGATGCTATCATGTTAGATGGAATTACTAACAACCGTTAATAAAAAATATACCACCTTGACTTCCTACTAGTAGAGAATATCCATCTCGAGAAACTTCCTTTTGAAATCATGCACAACAAATTTGTGTTTTGGGTCTATAAGACCCCAGATATTTCATGAAAAGTAATTCATATATGACAGGAGTCAAGGGACATGTCCTTTGAGTCCAACCCTTCTAGGGCATCATATCGATTCTGCAAAAAGTGCCCACTATTGGCACTTAAGAACTCATATTGCTTCCTGAAATTAGGGTTAGCCATAAACTCTCCTTTTTCTACCTCATCATTCCCTTGAGGAGGGCTATAAGATCATTTGGGCAGATCCCATCGACTAGGAAGTGGAAGAGTGGTGCCCTATGGGTGTGAAATTTGAGAGAGTTGGGCACAAAGGCCTCGAAACCTTGAGACAAGATGTTAGCAGCTAAAGGGGTGTTAAACACCTTAGGTTTTTCAACCATTTTTGGGGCTTCAATCAGCACAGGTTGTTTTTTAATAGGTGCCTATTCCTATGGGCCATTACTCAAAGATGGCTTCTCACCTTTGGGGGCAAAGATCATGTTAGTTGCTTTGGTATGCAAGTTCTTCTTCCCTACTATGGTCCATCCATCTTCAGTTAGTTTTTTACTAGCCTCAGGAGAGGACTTGGGTGGTGAAGATGAGCGGTTAAATGTATTATTATGAGCCAATTGAAGAAGACAATCTTGTATCTTATGGTTTGTGGCTTAGTAACAAAAGTAAGTATTAGGCAAGTTGATATACAAGACTCGCTAAGAGTGCCTTACATCCCTGACTTGGATTTTCACACACTCCTTGAGGTCTCGAGATAGGTTTACTTCTACACAAACTCTTTTTTATGGTCTAGTAAAGTATAACCAGTTTTGTTCATGACAAACCACATGACCTATGAAGGATGCTATTTGGTGAATAAAGTGTCAACATGGAAATTCAACCCTAAATGAGACTTTAAGAGCAGAGTGATTTGAGACCACAAAGTCTCATGTCCAAGGGGAAAGGACCATGAGTGAGTTCCTGATATACCAAGTGGCAGACTTATGGAGGATTCCTCTGACATGGGACGGGTCAGAGAAGCAGAAGAAGAAAAACCCTTAGTTATATTCTAGATGCTCTCTAGCTTGATGCCATAAGATGCCTAGTGAGTTTGAACCTAGGACCGTAGCATACTTTCAAAGGGGATTCTCCCAATAAAATAACCTATTAAAAAAATTGTTCTAATCATTGACATGCAAAATTAAATTTGGAAATAGGCAGTATAACATCCAGTTTTGAAACATTACCTCATGATAAAATTTTGGAACAAACTTCATCGGGTGCTTGTAAAGGTCCATTGTTCGGTGCTCTTCCATTCTTCTTCATAGCTAAAACAACCAAGATAGAATAGGAGGAGGACATTATAAAGACTAGCCTCGCTCAAAGGTGAGAAACCTTAAACAATAATTAATGCTAAGTCCCATAGGCAACTAAAGCCACGGTAGGACACAAGGCAAGTCATGCAGAAAAATAAGGGCCGGCTCAATGACATGCATAGAGAAAACCCTAGCAGAGCGAAAGGCAAAAAAAAAATCAAGGATTTTTTTTTTCGAAATAAGCGTTTAAATTTCCATAAAATATCAAAAAAAATTGTGAAAGAAAGATTTATACATGAGAACTTAAATGTAAACCTTATATTTTAATTAGTTTGAGAAAGAAAAAAAAATCTTTTTGAATTAGAAAAAGGTTTTGAAAAAGAAAAAAATTATTTTTGAATTTGAAAAAGATTTAAATTTATTTTAAGTTATTTTTTTTGAAAAATTAATAAAAGACTTGATTTTGAAATTCAATATTTTTTTTAAAAAACACGTATTAAAATCATATATAGCCTAAAAAATAAAGTGAGGAGAATGCTAAAAAAAATTAACCACATTTTAAAAAAACTTGTGAGTACATTTTCGATGATATCTTAAAAAATACGAACTGGGTTTTATTGAAATTTATAAAACATAATCTTAGATGATTGATTAACAAAACTCAGAAAAAAATTAGAAAATAATATCTCCATTAAAAAGTTATGGCCTCTTTTTTAGATGGGTTTTAGAGAAAAAAAGTCTCAAAAAAGTAAAAAAAACTTAATTAGAATTCCCAATGTAGTGGAAAATAAACCGAAAGAAGCATGAAAAAAAATCCTTTAGAAACCTAAAAAAATAGGCTATTAGACAAACAAAATATCCTCTTAATACATTTAAAAATAGAGATAAGAAATAAGCAAATAATGATTAAAAAATAGAATATTAGAAGAACAAAAATCTTATTTTCTACATTCAAATTTGTAAATTTCTTAAGAATCAATGTTAGAACCCATAGTGCTTCAATACGATATTAGGATTTAATTCAAGAATGATTAATAAATATTGAAGGCAAAACCAAAAGAGTGCAAAAATGAACAAGATTATCTCAATGGAGAGCAAACTATAAATGAGATAAGAGATTTGATAAGTAGAAAAAATAGTCAAATGGTGAAAAAACCCCACAATCTATTAGAAGCTTGCAAATAATGAACTCCAAGTATAATAACATGAAGATGCAAGAGAGAGAATGGATTTAGACCAAAGAGCATTTCAAGGATGCAAGAGCAAGACTTAGAACAACAAGAATGAGTTATGTGATTAGAGTGTTGAATAATGAGAGAGGTGAGCTCTTAATATAGAGCTAGGAGAGAAGAGGAGTTAAATGCACAAGCTTAGTTATGAGTGACAAGTGGCCCTAATCCTCTTACAAGTGGGGAGGATGTGTGTGTCATGCAGAAGGAGAGAGAGTTACATACAAGTAACTCTAAATCTAACAAATGGATTAGAGAGGTGAGTGACACCTCATAAAGATAGGAATAAAATGTATTTATAAATACACATACAAATTAGATTTATGATAAACCTAATGGACTATAAAAAGGACCCAAATTAAGGTTAATTCTCTAATAGTATTTGAGGTCAGCTTGAATTCACTTAAACCCACAAACCCTTATTTTACAAGGTGATATGCCTTAATCGAAGGACCTAGGGTTTTGAGCAAAAGACTGATTCTAGGACCATATATGCACAATCTAAACTGATAACCTTTAAGGTGATAGTGAACCCTAATAAATGTAGGTGGTTGTTCTAGGAAAGAGTCCATATCTTGAACTAGACAGAAGTGTTAAAACCAAGATAGAAGCATCGACAATAATATCCATATCTTAACAATAGTGTCTAGGTTGGCAGAGAGCAAATTTCTAGAATTTGACAAATTAAGGCAAAACATCACTTTGCCTTATTCTAAACACATCTCTTGTATATATGCATCATTAAATAAGCTAATTAGTGTTTCTCTTTCATATTATAACTTTTAGAATATTGTTTGGTACTGTACTTGTCTATATTTAGCATATTCTTAGATTTAGTATATTTATTAGAATATTATAAATATGAATTCATTTAATTGCCTGCTTTTAGAATAGTTTACTTCATAGTTGATTAGGTTATACTCTCTAATCCTTAACCTATCAAAAAATAGTTAAAAATTTAGTGAACCCGACGTGAAAATCTAAGCAAGCACTTCTCAAGCTTACATTACATTACTAAAAATCATTTGCACAACTAAGTTATGTTGCCTTATTCTTTCATATTTCTAAATCAATGATAGGAACAATTATATTACAAGCTTGAAGCCTTCTAATAGCATTCTGTAAGCAATATTTATCAAGTTAAAAGCAAGATCACTACATGCAATCGCATATAGCATATTATATATTTATTCACACATAAACCCATGTAAAGAGGAGAATTATATCAGTTTGAGGCCCTCTGTCGAGCATATGGATATGTAGGTAACACTCATTAACAAAGGGGTATTTGAGGTGAACTTGATTTCACTTGAGTCCACTAACCCCTGTTTTACAATGTGACATGCCTTAGTCAGAGGACCTAAGGTTTTGAGCAAAATATTGATTTTGAGAACATGTGTGTGTGTGTGTGTGTGTGATATGAACTTACAACCTAAATGATAACAATTAACCCTAATAGGTGCATGTGGTATTTTTATAAAGAGTAAGTATCTTGAATCAAATAGAAGTGTCGAAACCAAGACAAAGACATTGATGGTAGTGCCCAGATCTCAATGGTAGTGTCTAGACCATCAGAGAGCAAATTTTCAGAATTAAACAATTCAAGGTGGAACATCAATCTTCCTTATTTTGTACCTATATCTATTAGATCTACCTGTGTATCATTTAATATGCTAAGTATTATTTCTCCTTCATATTATAACATTCAAAATATTGTTTGACATTGTACTTGTTTTATGTAACCTATTCTCAGATTCAATATATTTATTAGAATATTATAAATCTGAATTCAGTTAATTGTTATGCTTTAATAATAGTTTACTCTATAGTTGATTAGGCTATTCCCCTTAATCCTTAACTTACCAAAAAAGTTTAAACATTTGGTGAACCCAGCCTCTAAATATTTTTGCACAACCCTAGCTTGCTATAGGGTTTTTAGTCTTATAGGGTTTCAAATTTAATTTTGATTTCCTTATCATGTTGGAATATTTGCTAGCATTCGTATATATCTATTTTCATGTTCTCATCTTAGCCTTTGCAACATTTAAAATTGATAAAAAGAAACCTCTTCCTCCTTCTAACCCTCATGAGGGTGATAACTAATTACCATCTAGCCATCTCCATGCTATCACTACTCCAAGGGGTAAGGTAGCACATCCTATAGGACCAAAAGAAGGTAACCAACATATAATTCCTCTACCCCCTCCATCTCCCATATCTTTTCTATATAGTGTGTGTATGCGTATTCAATCTGAAGTACCTAGGGTTTGTGTTTGTGAAGCCTTCAAGGATAAAATCATCATTATGAGTAAGTTAATAAAATAGTTGCAAACACAAAATCAATGTTTCAATTCAAATATCACATTATTGAAAAATCATGTCACATATGTTAAGAATCCAAAATGTGTTAGTGTTTGTAATTCATTTGTATTTTCATCTAAGAATGTTGTGCCCAACAAGGTCTCATATCAAATTAATAATCTAAAAGATAATCTTTTTTACAATTAATGATTATAAAAATATGCAAAAGGCTAATAAAAGTTCAAGTGATATTTTATGGAAAAGGCTTAGAAATAAGCTGATCAAACTACCTCCTCTACTTCATCTAAGAAGATCAAAATACTATTATGCATATCATAGAATGCATGAGCATCATATAGATTATTGTTTGGCTTTAAAAAAGAAAATATAAAGTATAATTGATAGTGGTGATCATATAATAGATACATCAATCAAGCAACCCACTCACTTTATGCATACATCATCTACAACATGAGTGAAAAAAGAACCAGTATGTGTACAAAAGGATAATTCAAAGCAAAAACTATTGAAATTAAAAAAAATAGAGCAAGAAAATATTCGAAAGGCACAATTAGAACAAGAAAATATTCAAAAGGTGCAATTAGAGTAAGTAATGTTACAAAAAGATCAAGATGAAAAAGTAAAATTACAAAAATAATGTAATGTCCCTTTTTTAGATTCAAATAATATTATTATTAAAATAAAAAATATTTTTAAATATTTTAAGTAATAATAATATGTTTGAGTTGTCAAAAGTGACTTATGTCGGCAACTTCTTTCTAAATTGATTTATAATAAAGATGAGAGACTTTTTAATTGATGTAAGTCAGCCCTTGGTTAAAGTTTATTATTGAGTTGCTCTTTGAATAATTGTTTTTTCCTCCAGTTTGGGGTGCCCACCTTAGAGGAGGAATTGGAGGGAAAAGGGGTAGAAAGGGAGATGGGGAGATTTAATTTTTGGATCTATCTATTATCTTTGAATTAATTTGTAATTGTTGAGCATGATCACTTACAATGAAGCTTGTAAGGATGGAAACCCTCACTAGTTTCAGTATTTGGAGATGGAACCCCTCAAATACTCAGTTGAAGGCCTCATTAAGAGGTCACACTTGCACTGAAATTTCATCCTTAGTCGTTTGGGTCATTTGTAGATGGTGGAAAATTTGTTAGGATAGTTAGGGGTGCATCGAGTCCCCTTAGACAATTTTAAAAGGACAATGACTTTGTTTTGGTGGATTTAGAGGCCAAACATAGGGTTTGGAGGATGTTGAAGGGTGGTTATAATAGGGGATCAACCCTATAAGGTCAGTGCAGTCATTTTCTAGCCACGTGGAGTGTGGAAATTTGTTTGGGGTAGGTTAGACATCAATTTTGCATTATGTGATGAACAAAATATTCAGTTTCTTCCATCATTAATTTGGTAATATGTTACAATAATTTTCAGCCCTAATTTTATAGAAAAAAATAGACTTATGAACTCAAATACTTTTTTATATATATTCTACAATGTATGAGGTTTTATTGAATGTTGAAAATTCATTTTTAGTACATATATATCTATTTTTAAAATTATAAAAAATTTAGATAGGGTCTATAATGATTTATAGATTTATTAAAATTGGGCTAGAAAGGGACATTACAGTGGTATCAAAGCCATTTCTTGCCCAAATGTGGGATTTGAGTTGTCTGCAATGGATTGGAGACCTAAGTTCTTACCAAAGGAAGAATACATAGATTTTATCCAAGAGGTGTGGATATGAATACAGAAAGAGTAGCAAAAATCTAAAGATCATCGTAAAGAAATCAATAGAAAATCAAGACAAGAAGTATAGACAAAAAGCCAAGATATTAAGAAACAACTTATGAAGCAATTTTATATCAGTTATAGATCCTTATATTCATTTAGAAGAATGTAAAAGAATGATCTTATTTAGGAGGCATGGTTGGAAGAATAGTGTGATAGAGATGAGGTCAAATTTTTTGTTTTTGATGAATATGATAAGAAAACTACTATATACATGTTTTATAATACCTTTGAATAATTATTGGTGGTATACATAAGAAATAGAAATAGAAGTTTGAAGAAGAAATATGGAAATCCAAAACAAAGGATCCCAAGGAATAGATTAGGAAGCAAGAGAATTTAGATCTGAAAGAACTTAGTGAGTAGCCCATAAAGGAATTCACCATACAAGTGGAAAGCAAAGGTTCTTCAATAGAAATAGCCCTAGAATTTCCAATCAAACTTCCAAGAATTGCAAGGGTGGTTGTGTCAAGGCAAACTTCTCAAAGGATCCTATTAATAAATCATAAAAAAGAAAATCATGTTTCAGATTTGTTATTTCATAATATGTCATTTCAGATTTCTTGCCATCATAAATAATAGGCTAAGAAGGATAAAATAATAAAGTAGAACCTTTGTCTCAAAATACATTTTGCATAATGGAATGGAATCTGGGTGATATTTTAAAATCTATAAAGGATAGAATTTCTGATTTCAATATCATTGTTGTTGATAATTTTTATAACCCATACAAATGGACAAGAAAAAAATAAGAATTAACCTCAAAGGAGCATAAGGAAAATATTATGAGAGATAATAAGATTCAATATTTGAAGCACAAGGGTAAAATATCTCAGTTATTAGCCACAGATCAATAATTGCAACAACAACAAATTCATTATCAACAAGGTATGATTCATGCTTGGGAATCACATAAAGGTATACACGAATAATCAATTGTTGTTTATCAAGTTGTGTTGAATGGTTTTAACCTATACAAGGTCCATGGTATGCTAGATAACACAACAACAACTTTATCTTCCTATACGAATTTTAATTCAGTTGTTAATATACCTTTAAACATGGGTATGATATTCTCCATATCTAATGAGTTGTATTTTTGTAACAAATTGTTTTTGCATCATCATGATCCGATAATTCTAGTCAAAGGTTAAGAAGGTAAGCCATTAAGTTGTCCATGTATCCTAAGATGGAGTTCCAAAGATATTTTTAGACATGAACAAGGTAAACATCATGTGGATATTTAGATTTTTTAGAATAAGTGTATAGTGATGTTTAGACATTATGATAGCATATGGGACTCAAGCAAAATTTTGAATGATGAAGCGGATATAAGCTTTGAGTCTATTATGGCATTCTTTATCTCTGGCAATTGGTTATAAAGGGATAACACATCATGAATAGTTATGCTCCAAACCTTCCACTTAAAGGCTAACATCATCACCATTTCCACTTATTACATAACAATATTTACAACCATACAAATGATTCCAATTGTAGGGTTGCATGCTTTTCTATTTGTTATTGCTAATGAAGTATTTCCAATCATTGTTTGGTTATTTTTAGCTCCTATCTCACTAACATTGATGATTTTTTCCAAGTATTCTATGTATTGTAGTTGTTATACCAATATTATATTATTGAGTTCCAGGATTTCTAAGTTTGAACTATTTTCATCAATCACATACATACACAGTACAAGTTCTTTGTCTTTGCAAATGATTGAGTATATACTCAAATGTCATGGAGAAAGCACCATTTTCTAATACACCAAGGAAAATCCTAATGAAATATGGTGGTAGAAATTGCTTATTCCTCATCAATATTTGGGGGGCATGATCATGAAATTCATCACAAGTCCTCATCAGAGTCAAAACAACAATACTACTATCATTCATGAGCTCATTTGGGACAGGGAGACTAAAAAAAATGCACAAAATATTATCAACAAGATATGAATAAAACATGGGGTGATAACATCCTACCATTAAAGGGTATAGAAAACACCTTTGGGATGACAATAACTTTAATTTTTAGTGTTGTTTTTATCACCATTATTAGCCACCACATCACTTCATTGATTCTCATACAAGTGGGTTTACAAGTGCCTTCAATCAAGGGAAGGAATTATTTTTAGTTTGAAGCTGCTTGGGGGATATTTTTAGTCCTTGCATGGCTATTCTCAGCCCTTACATTGACCAATTAAACAAATGAGGGTGAACCCCTTGTTGGCAGCCTAAGGTATGATAGTGATGATCATATTTTAGATTTATTGCTTCTTCCTATGTCATTAAATTTTTTTTGTCATCATGTGTAGCATGTTAACAATGGTGACAAGATAAAGAACACATTAAATAACAAGGGCACATAGATCCTTTCATATAATTTCAAAATGGTGTGTGCATAAAAGAGTGTGATCCAAGTGATCATTTGAGCTATAAGGATGATCACTCCTTGAGACCAAGTCCTACACTTGAAGACAAGGCTATGGAGAAAGTCACCATTATCGAGGTAACGAGATACTGGATGTGGGAAGGTGGTAATCACAATAGACATTATTTCATTATTGTTCAAGTTCCTTTGACTCAACATAGCATGGTTTTGTTGGAGTCAATCTACATACAAATTTTCCACCCTTGGATGTGGGAAGGAGAAGCCAAGGAAGATAAGAGTCTTCAAAATGGCTTCACCATTGTAGATTGTAGAGTTGTTGTTATCCACATTTCCATCTTGCTCAACATTTTTTTGGCAATCATACTAATGGTTCCTAGAAAAAAATTGAGTGTTTTTAGTTTATTATTGTTGTTGAAGTATTTCCAGTTAGTGTGTGGTTATTTCTAGCCTCTAGGTTACTATCATTGATGTATTTTATGAAGTATTTTCACTATGGCATTTGTTGTACCATTATTTTATCTATTACTAGTGATAGTTTTAGCCCACTTTACCCTTTTATAACAACCATAAAAGGATTTTCAATCACATGGTGGAAGAATTTACATCTTATTATCAATGTTGCGTCATGTATAACTAGTGCAAATTGGTTTCTTGACACTACAAATCTGATCCTAAGGGAGAAAATGCAATGTTGTAGTCATGCTTTTGGGCAACATGAAAGGAACTTGTGGAGTTAAAATTAATAATGATAATTGCATCAAATTCAATAATGTTGTCTTACATTTCAATTTCAATTTTTTTGAGGCAATAATAAGGAAGAGTTTATTTAGAACATGGGATTGCCAATTCCCAAGGATGAAGTGGGCTCTAGGTATTATAGAGATGGTCGTTTGGTAAGAGCTCAAGCAGTTAAGCTTGTATTTGCTTGAGGGCAAGCAAACTTTGGAAGGGTGGACTGTAACATATCTTTTTTAGATTGAGATAATATTATTACTAAAATAAAAAGTATTTTTAAATACTCTAGGTAAAAATAATAATATGTTTGAGTTGCCAAAAGTGACATATGTCGGCAACTTCTTTCTAAATTGAGTTATAATAAAGAATGGGGACTTTTTAATTAATGTAAGTCAGCCCTTGGTTATATTCTATTATTGATTTGCTTTTTGAATAATTGTTTTTCCCTCTCTTTTGGAGTACCCACCTTGAAGGAGGAATTGGAGAGAAAAGGGGTATAAAGGGAGATAGGGAGATCTAATTTTGGGATCTATCTATTATCTTTGAATTAGTTTATAATTAATGAACACGATCACTTGAAATGCAACTTATATGGATGAAAACCCTCATTAGTTTCAGTATTTTGGGATAGAACCCCTTGAATACTCAGTTGGGGGCCTCATTTAAAGGTCACACTTGCACTAAAATTTCATCTTTAGTCATTTGGGTCACTTATAGATGGTGGCAAACCTACTAGGGTAGTTGGGGGTGTAGTGAATCACCTTGGATAGTTTTGGAAGGGTAATGACCTTGTTTGGGTGGCCTTAGAGGCTAGATGTAGTGTTTGGAAGATGTTAAAGGGTAATTATAGTAGGGGATTGGCCCTATAAGGTCAACATAGTCATTTTCCAGCCACTAGGAGTGTGGCAATTTGTTTGGGGTAGGTCAGACATCCATTTTACATTGTGTGATCAACATAATATTTAGTTTCTTCCATAATTAATTTGGTAATATTTTATAATAATTTTCAAACCTAATTTTATTTAAAAAAAATAGGCTTATGGACTCAAATAATTTTTTTTCTATATTTTGCTATTTATGAAGGTTTATTGAATATTGGAAATTCATCTTTAGTACATAAATATTTATTTTCATAATTCTATAATTTTTAGTTAAGGTTTGTAATGATTTATATATTTTGTAAAATTGGTCTAGAAAGTGACATTACAATGGTATCAAAGCCATATCTTGGCCAAAGGTGGACTATGAGTTATCTACAATGGATTGGTGACCTAAGCTTTTACCAAAGTAAGAGTAGGTATAAAGGGAGACAGGGAGATCTAATTTTGGGATCTATTTATTATCTTTGAATTAATTTATAATTGATGAGTACGATCTCTTGAAATGCATCTTGTGAGGATAAAAACCCTCATTAGTTTCAATATTTGGGGATAGAACCCTTTGAATACTTAGTTGGGGGCCTCATTCAGAGGTCACACTTGCACTAAAATTTCATCTTCAGTCATTTGGGTAACTTATAGATTGTGGTGAACCTGCTAGGACAGTTGTGTAAGGTGGTTGGGGGTGTAGTGAATCACCTTAGATAGTTTTGGAAGGGTAGTAACCTTGTTTAGGTGGCCTTAGAGGCTAAATATAGTGTTTGGAGGATGTTAAAGGGTAGTTGCAGTAGGAGATTGGCCCTATAAGGTCAATGTAGTCATTTTTCAGCCACTTGGAGTGTGTCAATTTGTTTGGGGTAGGTTAGACATCCATTTTACATTATGTGATTGATAATGTAATTTAGTTTCTTCCATAATTAATTTGGTAATATTTTATAATAATTTTCAAACCTGATTTTATTGAAAAAATTTAGACTTTTTTAATATATTTTGTTATTTATGATGGTTTATTAAATGTTGAAAATTCATCTTTAGTACATAAATATTTATTTTCATAATTCTATAATTTTTAGATAAGGTTTGCAATGATTTCTAGATTTAGTAAAATTAGTCTGGAAAGAGACATTACAGTGATATCAAAGCCATATCTTGGCCAAAGGTGGGATATGAGTTATCTACAATGGATTGGTGACCTAATATTTTACCAAAGGAAGAATACATAGATCATATCCAAGAGGTGTGGATGAAAATATAGAAAGAGCAACAAAAAGTTAAGGATCATCTTGAATAAATTAGTAGAAAATCAAGACAAGAAGTATAGACAAAAAGCCAAGATGTTAAGAATCAACTTATGAAGTAGTTTTCTATCAGCTATAAAGCCCTAGATTCATTTAAAAGAATGCAAAATAATGATCTTGTTCAAGAGGCATGGTTGGAAGAGCAATGTGATAGAGATGAGGTCAAATAATTTAATTTTGATGAATATTGTTAGGTTGTGGAGCTAAAAGCTTCACTGATGCAGACATGGAGAAGGTCGCAGAAGGGTTACAGAGTGTTACTATCATCGACATTGGTCAGGCCAACCGACGTCGGTAGGGAGGAGACAGGAAGGCAACCGACGTTGGTCAGTAGTCAGCTGACGTCAGCACCCCCTAGGCAGACAGGGACCGATGTCGATCACCTGTGTGGTTCGAGTTGCAAGTATATTACGGGCAGTTAGTTGAAAAAATAAGTGTTTGCATGTTGAGAGCCAATTTTAGACTAAGAGCTGCGGATCTAATTATTGTAATTAGGTGTCTAATTATTGTTTACATGAGATCTATTTAAGAGACTCATTGGTTGTATTGTAAACTTGTGCTAGAGAGTAAGAGAGCAATATTATAAGCTCTTTCTGTGTGTGAGGTGAGCAATGGTGTGTTCCTCCTAGTGCCACAGTACCAAGTGTGGGTGCTGGATTGGAGAATCAACAGGGTTCTTCATGTATGTATGATCCTAGTCATCAGGTGAGTATGGCTACTTTAAGAGATCTACATGGGTAAGTAAGATCATTGATTTGCAGGTTATGTGTATGCAAGGTCAAGGTTCACAGGTGTGCAGAACCAGATTGATTTGCAGGTGTGCAAGATCAGAGAAGACAACAACACAATAGGGAGTAGAATCAGGAGAGATCTACTTGGAGTACGTTGAGTACTTGTGGAGTGCGTGGAGCACTTGTGGAGGGCTTGGAGCACAGGTGTAAGGTGAACACCAACTCTGTGTTTGAGTTGGGTGTTGGGACCTAAGGGAGAAAGCTTTGAGGGAAGATTTACTGTTTATGCCCTAAAGGTGTGTAAGGAAGAAGAACTGTGGCAGCCTTCTTTGTTGTATTTCCTTCTGAAAGAGTTTTAATACAAGTTGTGTATTGTCTCTCATATCATGTGTTATTTTTGGATTCTAATTACTTATTGATTCTGATTAATTTTCGCATATTAAGTTGCTTGGTAATCAATTGTGTGCTTCTGGTATTTATATCCCAACACGTGGTATCAGAGCTAAGGTTGTAGGGAGCAGGTTCCATGTTTGGTTATAGGTCACTCTCAGGGGTTTCTGATTGAGTTGGATTAGAGCAATGGCAGATCAAAGTAAGCTAAGAATGGAGGAGTTGAAAAGCACAGATGGTCACTTACGGTCCTATGGAAAGAAAGAGCAGGTAAAAGAATATTGTTGGTTGGTAGTAGATCAGCATGAAGGAACTGAAGATGCAGATGTTGCAGGGGTTGTTGCACAGGATGCTTTGGGAGGTTTCTTGGATAAAGTTGAATCTTGGATAATAGATTCTGTTGCCTCTTTCCATGCAACCTCAGGGAGAGGAGCTGGTGAGCCTTGTCAAAGAATTGGCAAAGGGGAAGTGAAGTTGAAATCGCAGGCGGCCAACACACGGGTGTTGAAAGAGGTCATGCAGGTCCCAGGTTTGGAGATGTGGCTAATTTCTTCAGAAAATTTGGGTGATAAGAGATGCACAAGAACTCTCACAGTGGATGCACTTGAATTAGCTAGTGGAAAGAAAACAAGTACTCTTTATCTACTTATTTATATTACTAATTCTTCTTCTGTTGCAGAGACGTGGCTTCATAAGCTTGGTCACATGAACAGGAAGGAGATGCATGTTCTTAAGTAGAAGATAGATATATTTGACAGGCTTAAGAATTGGAAATCCTTGGTGTTTATGGAGGAGATGGTAGACAAAGACCAGTGGATGGGGTTGGATACTTCTGAGCAGGGCAGTTTGGACATGGGTTTTGATTCAAAGGAGCTCATGGGTAAAAAGTCATCACTCACAGAAAAACACAGGTATCAACATTGATAGTAAAACCAACATCGGCAGTAGGTAAGACTGACGTCGGTCAGGAGGACCGACATTGGCAGAAGGAGGACACCGACGTCGGTAGGGTTGGTAGTCAGGACAGGCGCAAGAATCGACGTCGATTGGATGCAGACTGTGTGGTGACCGAGGTCGGTCACTATAACAGACTTTGGGTGGACAACAAGTTCTCAAGGAGTCTCAAACACAAATATAGAGGACTGAAGATGGTAAGTAAGCCTCAAATTCATTATTCCTCTTCTTTATACTAGTTGCTGATTGTAGAGCAGGAAGGATCCAGGAAACAGTGGGAGCATGGCAGGAATATGATGCAAAACCAAGTAGGAGATTTGGTAGGGTTGGCAACAGGTATGAAAGCACAGAGATGAATGGATACCTTAGTTGAAGAATAGAGAGAACAGACACGTGAGATGGAAGGTCAGGTCATATGGTCTTGAGGAGCTGCAGGACAGTGGTACAGGTTTGACAGGTGAAGGATAAAGCATGGCTTCAGTCAATGTCAGGGTAACTACTATGGTTTGTCTTACCAGGTGGATGACGAGTCATGACATCATTCTGTTGCTGTATGTGGATGGTATGTTTGCTAGCTGGATTGTACATACAGGGTTTTGTTGAGCTAAGGGTAAGATTAGTTCAGTGGTTTGCTATGAAGAATTTGGAGCAGCAAAATTCTTTGGCATGAGAGACATGGAGATCACAGGTTGATTTTGTCTCTAGTAGGAGCTGATGTGAATCAGGTGTTGGCGAGGTTCATTATGCAAGATGTAGAATCAGAGCACACCAAGGGCTAGACAGTTCAGTGTTCGAAATCACATGAGGTCTGGTATAGACTTGAGTTTGCCCAAGCAGTGGGTGTTGTCAGAGAGTTAGGAGCCAATTCAGAGAAGTGGATTCTCAAGGATGTGAGAGGGACCAGCAGTAGGGATTCATGCTATTCAGGGTAAGGACTTCACTACATGGGTTTGTAGGTTTAGATGTGGCAGGGTACTCGAATGATAGGAGGTACACCACAGGTTGTGTGGTGGGTTGTCTTTAGGATTGATCTTAAAGAGGGATACAAGTTAAGAAATAGATTAGACGGGGTACAGGTATAGGTACAGTGCAGCTGTTTATCTCCAAGTGGGAGATTGTTAGGTTATGGAGCTAAAAGCTTCATTGATGCAGACATGGAGGAGGTTTTAAAAGGGTTGCAGAGTGTTACTGTCACCGGCGTCGATCAGGCCAACTGATGTCGGCAGGGAGGAGACAGGAAGGAAACTGACGTCGGTCAGTAGTCGGCCGACGTCAACAACCCCTAGGCAGATAAGGACCGATGTCGGTCACCTGTGTGGTTTGAGCTGTGAGTATATTATGAGCACTTAGTTGACAAACCAAGTGTTTGCATGTTGAGAGCCAATTTTAGACTAAGAGCTGCGGATCTAATTATTGTAATTCGGTGTCTAATTATTGTAATTAGGTGTCTAATTATTGTTTGCATGAGATTTATTTAATAGACTCATTAGTTGTATTGTAAACTTGTGCTAGAGAGTAAGAGAGCAATATTATAAGCTCTTTCTGTGTGTGAGGTGAGCAATGGTGTGTTTCTCCTAGTGCCACAGTACCAAGTATGGGTGCTGGATTGGAGAATCAGTAGGGTTCTTCATGTATATATGATCTTGGTCATCAGGTGAGTATGGCTACTTTAAGAGATCTACATGGATAAGTAAGATCATTGATTTGCAAGTGTATGTGTGTGCAAGGTCAAGGTTTATAGGTGTGTAGAACCAGATTGATTTGTAGGTGTGCAAAATCAGAGAGGAGAGCAACACAACAGGGAGCAGAATCAAGAGAGATCTACTTGGAGTATGTTGAGCACTTGTGGAGTGCGTGGAGCACTTGTGGAGTGCGTGGAGCACTTGTGGAGTGCGTGGAGCACAGGTGTAAGGTGAACACCAACTCTGTGTTTGAGTTGGGTGTTGAGACCTAAGGGAGAGAGCTTTGAGAGAAGATTTACTGTTTATGCCCTAGAGGTGTGGGAGCCCTATAAGTGTGTAAGGAAGAACTGTGGCAGTCTTCTTTGTTTGTATTTCCTTCTAAAAGAGTTTTAATACAAGTTGTGTATTGTCTCTCATATTATGTGTTATTTCTAGATTCTAGTTACTTGTTGATTCTGGTTAATTTCTACATATTAAGTTGCTTGGTAATCAATTGTGTGCTTTCGGTATTTATATCCCAACACGTGGTATCAGAGCTAAGGTTGTAGGGAGCAGGTTTCATGTTTGGTTACAGGTCACTCTCAGGGGTTTCTGATTGAGTGGGAGTAGAGCAATGGCAGATCAAAGTAAGCTAAGAATGGAGGAGTTGAAAAGCATAGATGGTCACTTACGGTCCTATAGAAAGAAAGAGCAGGTAAAAGAATATTGTTGGTTGGTAGCAGATCAACATGAAGGAATTGAAGATGCAGATGTTGCAGGGGTTGTTGCACAGGATGCTTTGGGAGGTTTCTTGGATAAAGTTGAATCTTGGATAATAGATTCTGTTGCCTCTTTCCATTCAGCCCTAGAGAGAGGAGCTGGTGAGCCTTGCCAAAGAATTGGCAAAGGAGAAGTGAAGCTGAAATGGCAGGCGGCCAACACACAGGTGTTGAAGAAAGTCATGCAGGTCCCAGGTTTAGAGATGTGGCTAATTTCTTCAGAAAAGTTGGGTGATGAGAGATGCACAAGAAATCTCATAGCGGATGCACTTAAATTAGCTGGTGGTAAGAAAATAGGTACTCTTTATCTTCTTGTTTATATTATTGATTCTTCTTCTGTTGTGGAGATGTGGCTTTGTAGACTTGGTCACATGAGCAAGAAGGAGATGCATGTTCTTAAGCGAAAGAGAGATATATTTTATAGGCTTAAGAATTGGAAAGCCTTGGTGTTTATGGAGGAGATGGCAGACAGAGACCAGTGGATGGGGCTGGATACTTCTGAGCAGGGTAGTTTGGACATAGGTTTTGATTCAAAGAAGCTCGCGGGTAAAAAGTCATCACTCACAGGAAAACACAGGTACCGGCCTCGGTAGTAGAACTGACATCAGCAGTAGGTAAGACCGACATCGGTCAGGAGGACCGACTTCGATAGAAGGAGGACACCGATGTCGGTAGGTTTGGTAGTTAGGACAGGCGCAGGAACCGACGTCAATTGGATGCAGACTGTGTGGTGACCGAGGTCGATCACTGTAACAGATTTTGGGTGGACAGCAAGCTGTTAATGAGTCTCAAACACCCATATAGAGGACTGAAGATGGTAAGTAAGCCTCAAATTCGTTGTTCCTCTTCTTTATACTAGTTGCTGATTGCAGAGCAGGAAAGATCCAGAAAATAGTGGGAGCATGGCAAGAATATAATGTAAAACCAAGTAGGAGATTTGATAGGGTTGCCAGCAGGTATGAAAGCATAGAGACGAATGTATACCTTAGTTGAAGAATAGAGAGAACAGACACGTGAGATGGAAGGCCAGGTCATATGGTCTTGAGGAGTTGCAGGACAGTGGTACAAGTTTGACAGGTGGAGGACGAAGCATGGCTTCAGTCAATGTCAGGGTAACTACTGTTGTTTGTCTTACCAGGTGGATGATGAGTCATGACATCATTCTATTGCTATATGTGGATGGTATGTTTGCTAGCAGGATTGTACATATAGGGTTTTGTTGAGCTAAGGGTAAGATTAGTTTAGTGGTTTGCTATGAAGAATTTGGAGTAGCGAAATTCTTTGGCATGGGAGACACGGAGATCACAAGTTGATTTTGTCTCCAGTGGGAGCTGATGTGAATCAGGTGTTGGCAAGGTTCATTACGTAAGATTCAAAATCAAAGCACACCAAGGGCTGGATAGTTCAGTGTTTGAAATCACATGAGGTCTGGTATAGACTTGAGTTTCCTCAAGTAGTGGGTGTTGTCAGAGAGTTAGGAGCCAATTCAGAGAAGTGGATTCTCAGGGATGTGAGAGGGACCAGCAGTAGGGATTCATGCTATTCAGGGTCAAGACTTCACTACATGGGTTTGTAGGTTCAGATGTGGTAGGGTACTCGGATGACAGGAGGTACACCATAGGTTGTGTGGTGGGTTGTCTTTAGGATTGATCTTGAAGAGGGATACAAGCCAAAAAACATATTAAATGGGGTACAGGTAAAGGTACAATATAACTATTTATCTCCAAGTGGGAGATCGTTAGGTTGTGGAGCTAAAAGCTTTACTGATGCAGACATGGAGGAGGTTGCAGAAGGGTTGCGGAGTGTTACTGTCGCCAGCGTCGGTCAGGCCAACCGACATTAGTAGGGAGGAGACAGAAAGGAAACTGACGTCGATTAGTAGTCGGCTAATGTCGACACCCCCCAGGCAGACAGGGACCGACGTCATTCACTTGTGTGGTTCAAGCTGTGAGTATATTACAGGCAGTTAGTTGATGAACCAAGTGTTTTCATGTTGAGAGCCAATTTTAGACTAAGAGCTGCAGATCTAATTATTATAATTAGGTGTCTAATTATTGTTTGCATGAGATCTATTTAAGAGACTCATTCGTTGTATTGTAAACTTGTGCTAGAGAGTAAGAGAGCAATATTATAAGCTCCTTTTGTGTGTGAGGTGAGCAATGGTGTGTTCCTCCTAGTGCCACAGTACCAAGTGTGGGTGCTGGATTGGAGAATCAACATGGTTCTTCATGTATGTATGATCTTGGTCATCAGGTGAGCATGGCTACTTTAGGATATCTACATGGGTAAGTAAGATCATTGATTTGTAGGTGTATGTGTGTGCAAGGTCAAGGTTCACAGGTGTGTAGAACTATATTGATTTACAAGTGTGCAAAATCAGAGAGGACAGCAACACAACAGGGAGCAAAATCAGGAGAGATCTACTTGAAGTATGTTGAGTACTTGTGGAGTGCGTGGAGCACAGGTGTAAGGTGAATACCAACTCTATGTTTGAGTTGGGTGTTGGGACCTAAGGGAGAGAGCTTTGAGGGAAGATTTACTGTTTATGCCCTAGAGGTGTGGGAGCCCTAGAGGTGTGTAAGGAAGAAGAACTATGGCAGCCTTCTTTGTTGTATTTCCTTTTGAAAGAGTTTTAATACAAGTTGTGTATTGTCTCTCATATCATGTGTTATTTTTGGATTCTAGTTACTTGTTGATTCTAGTTAATTTTTGCATATTAAGTTGCTTGGTAATCAATTGTGTGCTTCTAGTATTTATATCCCAACACGTGGTATCAGAGCTAAGGTTGCAAGGAGTAGGTTTCATGTTTGGTTGCAAGTCACTCTCAGGGGTTTCTGATTGAGTGGGAGTAGAGCAATGGCAGATCAAAGTAAGCTAAGAATGGAGGAGTTGAAAAGCACAGATGGTCACTTACGATCCTATGGAAAAAAGAGCAGGTAAAAGAATATTGTTGGTTGGTAGCAGATCAGCATGAAGGAACTGAAGATGCAGATGTTGCAGGGGTTATTGGACAGGATGCTTTGGGAGGTTTCTTGGATAAAGTTGACTCTTAGATAATAGATTCTGTTGCCTCTTTCCATTCAGCCCCAGGGAGAGGAGCTGGTGAGCCTTGTCAAAGAATTGGCAAAGGGGAAGTGAAGCTGAAATCACAGGCGGCCAACACATGGGTGTTGAAAGAGGTCATGCAGGTCCCAAGTTTGAAGATGTGGCTAATTTCTTTAGAAAAGTTAGGTGATGAGAGATGCACAAGAAATCTCACAACAGATGCACTTGAATTAGCTGGTGGTAAAAAAATAAGTACTCTTTATCTACTTATTTATATTACTGATTCTTCTTCTGTTGTAGAGACGTGGCTTCGTAGGCTTGGTCACATGAGCAGGAAGGAGATGAATGTTTTTAAGCAAAAGATAGATATATTTGACAAGCTTAAGAACTGGAAAGCCTTCATGTTTATGGAAGAGATGGTGGACAGAGACCAGTGGATGGGGCTGGATAGTTTTGAGCAGGGCAATTTGGACATGAGTTTTGATTCAAAGGAGCTCGCAGGTAAAAAGTCATCACTCATAGGAAAACACAGATACCAGTGTCGGCAGTAAAATTGATGTTGGTAGTAGGTAAGACCAACATCGGTCAGGAAACCGACGTCGACAGAAGGAGGACACCGACGTCGATAGGGTTGGTAGTCAAGACAGGCACAAGAACTGACGTCAATTAGATGCAGATTGTGTGGTGACCGAGGTCGATCACTGTAACAGATTTTGGGTGGACAACAAGTTGTTACAGAGTCTCAAACGCCCATATGGAGGACTAAAGATGGTAAGTAAGCCTCAAATTCGTTGTTCCTCTTCTTTATACTAGATGCTGATTGCAGAGCAGAAAAGATTCAAGAAACAGTGGGAGCATGGCAGGAATATGATGCAGAACCAAGCAGGAGATTTGGTAGGGTTGCCAGAAGGTATGAAATCACAGAGATGAATGGATACCTTAGTTGAAGAATAGAGAGAATAGACACGTGAGACAGAAGGCCAAGTCATATGGTCTTGAGGAGCTGCAAGATAGTGGTACAGGTTTGACAGGTGGAGGATGAAACATGGCTTCAGTAAATGTCAGGGTAACTACTGTGGTTTGTCTTACTCGGTGGATGATGAGTTATGACATCATTCTATTGCTTTATGTGGATGGTATGTTTGCTAGCAAGATTGTACATACAGGGTTTTGTTGAGCTAAGGGTAAGATTAGTTTAGTGGTTTGCTATGAAGAATTTGGAGCAACGAAATTCTTTGGCATGGGAGACATGGAGATCACAGGTTGATTTTGTCTCTAGTGGGAGCTGATGTGAATCAGGTGTTGGTGAGGTTCATTACGTAGGATGCAAAATCAAAGCACACCAAGGGCTGGACAGTTCAGTGTCCGAATTCACATGAGGTCTGTTATAGACCTGAGTTTGCCCAAGCAGTGGGTGTTGTCAGAGAGTTAGGAGCCAATTCAGAGAAGTGGATTCTCAGGGATGTGAGCGGGACCAGCAACAAGGATTCATGCTATTCAGGGTCAGGACTTCACTACATGGGTTTGTAGGTTCGGATGTGGCAGGGTACTCAGATAACAGGAGGTACACCATAGGTTGTGTGGTGGGTTGTCTTTAGGATTGATCTTGAAGAGGGATACAAGCCAAGAAATAGATTAGACAGGGTATAGGTATAGGTATAGTGAAGTTGTTTATCTCCAAGTGGGAGACTGTTAGGTTATGGAGCTAAAAGCTTCACTGATGCAGACATGGAGGAGGTTGCAAAAAGGTTACAGAGTGTTACTGTCACCGGCATCGATCAGGCCAATCGATGTCAGCAGGGAGGAGACAGGAAGGAAACTGACGTCAGTCAGTAGTCGGCCGACGTCAGTACCCCCTAGGCAGACAGAGACCAACATCGATCACCTGTGTGGTTCGAGCTGCGAGTATATTATGGGCAGTTAGTTGACGAACCAAGTGTTTGCATGTTGAGAGCCAATTTTAGACTAAGAGCTGCGGATCTAATTATTGTAATTAGGTGTCTAATTATTGTTTGCATGAGATCTATTTAAGAGACTCATTGGTTGTATTGTAAACTTGTGCTAGAGAGTAAGAGAGCAATATTATAAGCTCCTTCTGTGTGTGAGGTGAGCAATGGTGTGTTCCTCCTAGTGCCATAGTACCAAGTGTGGGTGCTAGATTGGAGAATCAACAGGGTTCTTCATGTATGTATGATCTTGGTCATCAGGAGAGCATGGCTACTTTAGGAGATCTACATGGGTAAGTAAGATCATTAATTTGTAGGTGTATGTGTGTGCATTGTCAAAGTTCACAGGTGTGCAGAACCAGATTGATTTGCAGGTGTGTAAGATCAGAGAGGACAGCAACACAACAGGGAGCAAAATTAGGAGAGATCTACTTGGAGTACATTGAGTATTTGTGGAGTGCATGGAACACTTGTGGAGTGCGTGGAACACATGTGTAAGGTGAATAACAACTCTGTGTATGAGTTGGGTGTTGGGACCTAAGGGAGAGAGCTTTGAGGGAAGATTTACTATTTATGCCCTAGAGGTGTGGGAGCCCTAGAGGTGTGTAAGGAAGAAGAACTGTGGCAGCCTTCTTTATTGTATTTCCTTCTGAAAGAGTTTTAATACAAGTTGTGTATTGTCTCTCATATCGTGTGTTATTTTTGGATTCTAGTTACTTGTTGATTCTGGTTAATTTTTGCATATTAAGTTGCTTGGTAATCAATTGTGTGCTTCCGATATTTATATCCCAACACGTGGTATTAGAGCTAAGGTTGCAGGGAGCAGGTTTTGTGTTTGGTTACAGGTCACTCTCAGAGGTTTCTGATTGAGTGGGAGTAGAGCAATGGCAGATCAAAGTAAGCTAAGAATGGAGGAGTTGAAAAACACATATGGTCACTTATGGTCCTATGGAAAGAAAGAGCAGGTAAAAGAATATTGTTGGTTGGTAGCAGATCAGCATGAAGGAACTGAAGATGTAGATGTTGCAGGGGTTGTTGCATAGGATGCTTTGGGAGGTTTCTTGAAAAAAGTTGAATCTTGGATAATAGATTCTGTTGCCTCTTTCCATTCAGCCCCAGGGAGAGGAGCTGGTGAGCCTTGTCAAAGAATTGGCAAAGGGGAAGTGAAGCTGAAATCGCAGGTGGCCAACACATGGGTGTTGAAGGAGGTCATGCAGGTCTCAAGTTTGGAGATGTGGCTAATTTCTTTAGAAAATTTGGGTGATGAGAGATGCACAAGAACTCTCACAGTGGATGCACTTGAATTAGCTGGTGGTAAGAAAATAGGTACTCTTTATCTACTTATTTATATTACTGATTCTTCTTCTGTTGCGGAGACGTGGCTTCATAGGCTTAGTCACATGAGCAGGAAGGAGATACATGTTCTTAAGCTGAAGATAGATATATTTGACAGGCTTAAGAACTGGAAATCCTTGGTGTTTATGGAGGAAATGGTAGACAAAGACCAGTGGATGGGGCTGGATACTTCTGAGTAGGGCAGTTTGGACATGGGTTTTGATTCAAAGGAGCTCACGGGTAAAAAGTCATCACTCACAGGAAAACACAGGTACCAGCATCAGCAATAAAACTAACATCGGTAGTAGGTAAGATTGACGTCGATCAGGAGGACCGACATCGACAGAAGGAGGACACAGATGTCAGCAGGGTTGGTAGTTAGGACAGGCGCAAGAACCGACGTCGATTGGATGCAGACTGTGTGGTGACCAAGGTCAGTCATTGTAACAGATTTTGGGTAGACAACAAGCTATTAAAGAGTCTCAAATGCCCATATGGAGGACTGAAGATGGTAATTAAGCCTCAAATTCGTTGTTTCTCTTCTTTATACTAGTTGCTGATTGCAGAGCAGGAAGGATCCAGGAAACAGTGGGAGCATGGTAGGAATATGATGCAGAACCAAACAAGAGATTTGGTAGGGGTGCCAGCAGGTATGAAAGCATAGAGATGAATGGATACCTTAGTTGAAGAATAGAGAGAACAGACACGTGAGACGGAAGGCCAGGTCATATGGTCTTGAGGAGCTACAGGACAGTGGTACATGTTTGATAGGTGGAGGACGAAGCATGGCTTCAGTCAATGTCAGGGTAACTACTGTGGTTTGTCTTACCAAGTGGATGATGAGTCATGACATCATTCTGTTGCTATATGTGGATGGTATGTTTGCTAGTAGGATTGTACATACATGGTTTTACTGAGATAAGGGTAAGATTAGTTCAGTGATTTGCTATGAAGAATTTGGAGCAGTTAAATTCTTTGGCATGGGAGACATGGAGATCACAGGTTGATTTTGTCTCCAGTGGGAGCTGATGTGAATCAGGTGTTGGCGAGGTTCATTATGCAGGATGCAGAATCAGAGCACACCAAGGGCTGGACAGTTTAGTGTCTGAAATCACATGAGGTCTGGTATAGACCTGAGTTTGCCTAAGCAGTGAGTGTTGTCAGAGAGTGAAGAGCCAATTCAGAGAAGTGGATTCTCAAGGATGTGAGAGGGACCAGTAGTAAGAATTCATGCTATTCAGGGTCAGGACTTCACTACATGGATTTGTAGGTTTGAATGTCGCAGGGTACTCAGATGACAGGAGGTACACCACAGGTTGTGTGGTGGGTTGTCTTCAGGATTGATCTTGAAGAGGGATACAAGCCATGAAATAGATTAGACATGGTACAGGTACAGGTACAATGCAATTGTTTATCTCCAAGAGGGAGATTGTTAGGTTGTGGAGCTAAAAGCTTCACTAATGTAGACATGGAGGAGGTTGCAGAAGGGTTGTAGAGTGTTACTATCGCCGGCATCAGTCAAGCCAACCGATGTTGACAGGGAGGAGATAGGAAAGAAACCAACGTTGGTCAGTAGTCGGCTGATGTCGGCACCCCCCAGGCAGACAGGGACCGACGTCGGTCACTTGTATGGTTCGAGCTATAAGTATATTATGGACAGTTAGTTGACGAACCAATTGTTTGCATGTTGAGAGCCAATTTTAGACTAAGAGCTGTGGATCTAATTATTGTAATTAGGTGTCTAATTATTGTTTGCATGAGATCTATTTAAGAGACTCATTGGTTGTATTGTAAACTTGTGCTAGAGAGTAAGAGAGCAATATTATAAGCTCCTTCTGTGTGTGAGGTGAGCAATGTGTGTTCCTCTTAGTGCCACATTACCAAGTGTGGGTGCTGGATTGGAGAATCAACAGGGTTCTTCATGTATGTATGATCTTGGTCATCAGGTGAACATGGCTACTTTAAGAGATCTACATGGGTAAGTAAGATCATTGATTTGCAGGTGTATGTGTGTGCAAGGTCAAGGTTCACAGGTGTGCAGAACCAGATTGATTTGTAAGTGTGTAAGATCAGAGAGGACAGCAACACAACAGAGAGCAGAATCAGGAGAGATCTACTTGGAGTACGTTGAGTACTTGTGAAGTGCGTGGAGCACTTATGGAGTGCATGAAGCACAGGTGTCAGGTGAATACCAACTCTGTATTTGAGTTGGGTGTTGGGACCTAAGGGAGAGAGCTTTGAGGGAAGATTTACTGTTTATGCCCTAGAGGTGTGTAAGGAAGAAGAACTGTGGCAGCCTTCTTTGTTGTATTTCCTTCTGAAAGAGTTTTAATACAAGTTGTGTATTGTCTCTCATATCATGTGTTATTTCTATATTCTAGTTACTTGTTGATTCTAGTTAATTTCCACATATTAAGTTGCTTGGTAATCAATTGTGTGCTTTCGATATTTATATCCCAACACGTGGTATCAGATCTAAGGTTGCAGGGAGCAGGTTTCGTGTTTGGTTACAAGTCACTCTCAAGGGTTTTTGATTGAGTGGGAGTAGAGCAATGGCAGATCAAAGTAAGCTAAGAATGGAGGATTTGAAAAGCATAGATGGTCACTTACCGTCCTATGGAAGGAAAGAGCAGGTAAAAGAATATTGTTGGTTGGTAGCAGATCAGCATGAAAAAACTGAAGATGCAGATGTTGCAGGGGTTGTTGCACAAGATGCTTTGGGAGGTTTCTTGGATAAAGTTGAATCTTGGATAATAGATTCTATTGCCTCTTTCCATGTAGCCCCAGGGAGAGGAGCTGGTGTGCCTTGTCAAAGAATTGGCAAAAGGGAAGTGAAGCTGAAATCGCAAGCGGCCAACACACGGGTGTTGAAGGAGGTCATGCAGGTCCCAGGTTTGGAGATGTGGCTAATTTATTTAGAAAATTTGGGTGATGAGAGATGCACAAGAAGTCTCACAGTGGATGCACTTGAATTAACTGGTGGTAAGAAAATAGGTACTCTTTATCTACTTGTTTATATTACTAATTTTTCTTCTGTTGCGGAGACGTGGCTTCGTAAGCTTGGTCACATGAGCAGGAAGGAGATGCATGTTCTTAAGCGAAAGACAGATATATTTGATAGGCTTAAGAACTAAAAAGCCTTGGTGTTTATGGAGGAGATGGTGGACAGAGACCAGTGGATGGGGCTGGATACTTCTGAGCAGGGCAGTTTGGACATGGGTTTTGATTCAAAAGAGCTCGCGGGTAAAAAGTCATCACTCACAGGTATCGGTGTCGGTAGTAAAACTGACATCAGCAGTAGGTAAGACCAACATTGGTCAGGAGGACCGACATCGGCAGAAGGAGGACACCGACGTCGATAGGGTTGGTAGTCAGGACAGGCGCAGGAACCAACATCGATTGGATGTAGACTGTGTGGTGACCAAGGTCGGTCACTGTAATGGATTTTGGGTGGATAACAAGTTGTCAAGGAATCTCAGATGCCCATATGGAGGACTGAAGATGGTAAGTAAGCCTCAAATTTGTTGTTCCTCTTCTTTATACTAGTTGCTGATTACAGAGCAGGAAGGATCTAGGAAATAGTGGGAGCATGGCAGGAATATGATGCAGAACCAAGCAAGAGATTTGGTAGAGTTGCCAATAGGTATGAAAGCACAGAGATGAATGGATACCTTAGTTCAAGAATAGAGAGAACAGACACGTGAGACGAAAGGCCAGGTCATATGGTCTTGAGGAGCTACAGGACAGTGGTATAGGTTTGATAGGTGGAGGACGAAGCATGGCTTCAATCAATGTCAGGGTAACTACTATGATTTGTCTTACCAGGTGGATGATGAGTCATGACATCATTCTATTGCTGTATGTGGATGGTATGTTTGCTAGCAAGATTGTACATATATAGTTTTGCTGAGCTAAGGGTAAGATTAGTTCAGTGGTTTGCTATGAAGAATTTGGAGCAGCAAAATTCTTTGGCATGGGAGACATGGAGATCACAGGTTGATTTTGTCTCTAGTGGGAGCTGATGTGAATCGGGTGTTGGCAAGGTTCATTATGCAGGATGCAGAATCAGAGCACACCAAGGGTTGGACAGTTCAGTGTCCGAAATCACATGAGGTCTGGTATAGACCTGAGTTTGCCCAAGCAGTGGGTGTTGTCAGAGAGTTAGGAGCCAATTCAGAGAAGTGGATTCTCAAGGATGTGAGAGGGACCAGCAGTAGGGATTCATGCTATTCAGGGTTAGGACTTCACTACATGGGTTTGTAGGTTCGGATGTGGCAGGGTACTCGGATGACAGGAGGTACACCACAGGTTGTGTGGTGGGTTGTCTTCAGGATTGATCTTGAAGAGGGATACAAGTCAGGAAATAGATTAGATGGGGTATAGGTACAGGTACAGGTATAGTGCAGCTATTTATCTCTAAGTTGGAGATTGTTAGGTTGTGGAGCTAAAAGATTCACTGATGCAGACATGGAGGAGGCTGCAGAAGGGTTGCGGAGTGTTACTGTCGCCGGCATTGGTCAGGCCAACTGATGTCGACAGGGAGGAGACAGGAAGGAAACTGACATCGGTTAGTAGTCAGCCAACGTCGGCACCCCCCAGGCAGACAGGGACTGACATCGGTCACTTGTGTGTTTCGAGCTGCGAGTATATTACGGGCAGTTAGTTGACAAACCAAGTGTTTGCATGTTGAGAGCCAATTTTAGACTAAGAGTTGCGGATCTAATTATTGTAATTAGGTGTCTAATTATTGTTTGCATGAGATCTATTTAAGAGACTCATTGGTTGTATTGTAAACTTGTGCTAGAGAGTAAGAGAGCAATATTATAAGCTCCTTCTGTGTGTGAGGTGAGCAATGGTGTGTTCCTCCTAGTGCCACAGTACCAAGTGTGGGTGCTGGATTGGAGAATTAGCTAGGTTCTTCATGTATGTATGATCTTGGTCATCAGGTGAGCATGGCTACTTTAGGAGATCTACATGGGTAAGTAAGATCATTGATTTGCAGGTGTATGTGTGTGCAAGGTCAAGGTTCACAGGTGTGCATAACTAGATTGATTTGTAGGTGTGCAAGATCAAAGAGGACAGCAACACAACAAGGAGCAAAATCATGAGAGATCTACTTGGAGTACGTTGAGTACTTGTGGAGTGCGTGGACCACTTGTGGAGTGCGTGGAACATAGGTGTAAGGTGAACACCAACTCTGTGTTTGAGTTGGGTGTTGGGACCTAAGGGAGAGAGCTTTGAGGGAAGATTTACTGTTTATGCCCTAGAGGTGTGGGAGCCCTAGAGGTGTGTAAGGAAGAAGAACTGTGGCAGCCTTCTTTGTTGTATTTCCTTCTAAAAGAGTTTTAATACAAGTTGTGTATTGTCTCTCATATCATGTGTTATTTCTGGATTCTAGTTACTTGTTGATTCTGATTAATTTCCGCATATTAAGTTGCTTGGTAATCAATTGTGTGCTTCTGGTATTTATATCCCAACATATATGATAAGAAGGTTAATGTATACACATTTTATAATACATTTGAATAATTCTTGAAGGTATATACAAAAAAATAGAAATAGAAATTTGAAGAAAGATGAAAGGTAAAACTTCAAAATGATCCCAAGGAAGAAATCATGAAGTAAGATAATTTAGATCTGAAAGTTAGTGAGCATCCCATAAAGGAATCCACCATGCAAGTGGAAAGTGAAGGTTCTTCAATAGAAACAACCCTAGAAGTTCCTATCAATATTTCAAGCATTACAATGGTGGTTGTGTCAAAGCAATTTGGTCAAAGGCTCTTATTGATAAATAATAAAAAAAAAATCATGTTTCACATTTGTTGTTTCATAATATGCCATTTTAGATTTCTTGCCATTATTGACATCAGGCTAAGAAGGATAAAAGAATAAAGGTAGAGCCTTTGGCTTGAAATACATTTTGCATAATGGTATGAAATCTAGGTGATATTTTTAAATCTATAAAGGATAAAATTTATTATTTCAATATCATTGTTGTTGATAATTTCACTAACCCATACAAATGGATAAGAAAAAAAATTGAAGAGGAGCATAAGGAAAATATTATGAAAGACAATAGAATTCAATGGTTGAAGCACAAAGGTCAAATATCTTAGTTGTGAGTCATAGGTCAATAGCTACAATAGAAATACATTCAATATCAACAAAGTATGATTCATGTTTGGGAACCACATAAAGGTATGATCGAATAATCAATTATTATTTTGTAAGTTGGGTTGAATGGTTATCCCCTATATAAGGTCCATGGCATGCTAGATAGGGCAATAACAACTTTCTCTTCATATATGCATTTTAATTCAGTTGCTAATATACCTTTCAACATGGGCATGAGTTGTATTTGTGTAACAGATTATGTTTACATCATCATGATTTGACAATTGTAGTCAAAGGTCAAGAAAGTAAGTAACTACATGACCCATGTATTCTAAGATGGAGTTCCAAAGATATTTCTAGATGTGAATAATGTAAACATCACGTGGATATTTATATTTTTTAGAATAAGTGTATAGTGGTGTTTAGATATTATGATGGCATATGAGATTTGGGCAAAATTTTGAATGACAAAGTGTATAGAAGTTTTGAATCTAATCTAGCATTATTTGTCTTTGGTAATTGGTTAGAAAAGGAGAACACATTGGGAATAGCCATGTTCTAAACCTTCCACTTAAAGGCTAATATTATCACCATTTCCAACTATTGCATAACAACATTTACTTCCATACAAATGCTTCCAATTATAGGATTGCATGCCTTCCTATTTTTTGTTTCTAATGAAGTATTTCCAATTATTGTTTGGTTGTTTTAGCTCCCATCTCACTAACATTGATGATTTTTTCAAGTATTATCTATTTTGTAGTTTTTATACCAATATGATACTACTAAGTTTCATGAATTCTAAGTTGGAACTGTTGCCATCAATCACATACAATCATAATATGTTCCTTTGTCTTTAAAAAAGATTGATTATATACTCAAATGTCATGGAGAAAGCACCATTTACCAATACACCAAAGAGAAGACTAATGAAAGATGGTGGAAACCATTACTTATTCCTCATCAAGATTAGGAGGACATGATCATGAACTTCATCACAAGTCATTATAAGAGTAAAAACAATAGTACTACTATCATTCATGAGCTCATTTGGGATAGGGTGAATCCAACTGATTACATAAAATATTGTCAAAAAGATATGAATAAATCATGGGGTGATAACATCCTACCATCAAAGGGTAGAGGGAATGCCTTTGGGATGATAAAAAGTCTAATTTTTAGTGTTTTTGTTATCACCATTATCAACCACCACATTACTTCATTGATTCTCATATAGGTGGGTTTACAAGCGCCTTCACTCAAGGGACATAATTATTTTTAGTTTGAGGCTGCTCAAGTGATATTTTCAACCCTTGCATGGTTGTTCTCAACCTTTACATTTCCCAATTTAGCAAAGGAGGGTGAACCTCTTGTTGGTAGCCTAAGGTATGATAATGATGATCATATTTTATATTTGTTGTTTCCTCCTATGTTGCTATAAATTTTTTATCATCATGTGTATCATGTTAAAAATGGTGATAAGATGAAGAAAACATTGAGTAGAAAGGGGCACACAGATCCTTTTATATAAGTTTCAAATGGTGTGTACATAAAAGAGTGGGATTCAAGTGATCATTTGAGATACAAGGATGATTACTCTTTTGAACTAAGTCCTACACTTGAAGAAAAAGCTATGGAGGAAGTCACCATTGCCAGGGTAGCAATATAATGGATGTGGGATGGTGGTAAGCATAATGGACATTATTTTGTTGTTGTTCAAGGTCCTTTGACTTAACATAACCTAGTTTTATTAGAGTCAAGCTACATATAGATTTTCCACCCTTGAATGTGTGAAGGAGAAGTCAAGGAAGATAAGAGTCTTCAAAATGGGTTCACCATTCTAGATTGTAGACTTGTTGTTATCTACATTTCCAGCTTGCCCAACATTTTGTTGGCAACCATACCAGTGGTTCCTAGTAGAAAGTTGCATGTTTTTTAGTTTGTCATTGTTGTTGAAGTATTTCTAGTTAGAGTATGGTTATTTATAGCCTCTAGATTATTTTCATTGATGTCTTTTATGAAAATTTTTCAATATAACATCTATTGTACCATTATTTCATCTACTACTAGTGACAATTCCAGCCCCTTTTACCCTTTTATGATAGCCATAAAAGGATTTTTAGTTAATGGTGGAAGAATTTCTAGCCTAATATCAATGTTAAGGCAAGTACATCTAGTGCAAACTGGTTTCCATCCACTACAAGTCTGATTTTGATGGAAAAAATGGAATGTTGCAATCATGCTTTGGGCAACATGGATGGAACCCATGGATTTCAAAGTAATCATGGCAATCACACCAACTTCAAGAGTGTTGTCTTAAAATTTAGTTTCAGATTTACTGAGGTAATAATAAGAAAGAGTTTATTTAGAACATGGGATTGCAAGTTCCCAAGGATGAAGTGGGGTCAAAGTATTATAGAGATGGTAGTTAGAGAAGAGCTCAAGCAATTGAGCTCACATTTGCTTTACGAATTTTTTTTGGGAAGGGTAGATTGTAATGTCCCATTTTTAGATTAAGATATTAATATGATTAAAATAAAAAGTATTTTAAAATACTTTAAGTAAAAATAATAATATGTTTGAGTTTCCAAAAGTGATTTATGTCGGCATCTTCATTTTAAATTGAGTTATAATAAAGAGGGATGACTTTTTAATTGATGTAAGTCAGCGCTTGGTTAGATTCTATTATTGAGTTGATTTTTGAATAATTTTTTTCCCTCCCTTTTAGAGTGCTCACCTTGGAGGAGGAATTAGAGGGAAAAGGGGTATAAAGGGAGATAGGGAGATATAATTTTGTGATAATTCTATTATCTTTTAATTAATTACTAATTGCCCAACATGATCACTTGAAACATAACTTTTGAGGATGGGAACCCTAATTAGTGTCAGTATTTTGGAGAATAAACCCCCTAAATACTCAATTGGGGGCCTCATTTAGAGGTCACAATTAAACTAAAATTTCAGCTTCAGTCATTTGCATCACTTGTAGATGGCGGTGAACTTGTTAGGGTAGTTGTGTAGGGTAGTTGGGGGTGTAATGAATCACCTTTGATTATTTTGGAAGGGCAATGGCCTTGTTTGGATAGCATTAGAGGCCAAATGTATGGTTTGGAGGATGTTGAAGGGTGGTTTCAGTAGGGGATTAGACCTTTAAGGTCAGCGTAGTCATTTTCTAACCACTTGGAGTGTGGCAATTTGTTTGGGGTATATCAAACATTAATTTTTCAATATGTGATGAACAAAATATTCAATTTCTTCCATCATTAATTTGGTAATATTTTATAATAATTTTTAGACCTAATTTTATTGAAAAAATAAACTTATGGACTCAAATAATCTTTTTTAGTATTTTATTATTTATGAGGGTTTATTGAGTGTTGGAAATTGATTTTAGTACATAAATATATATTTTTAAAATTCTAGAATTTTTAGTTAGGGTTTGCAATGATTTACAAATTTATTAAAATTGGTCTGGAAAGGGACATTACAAGACACAATATGAAAATGAACAATTACAAAAGAAATGCATTGCAAAGATAACGTTACAAAAAGATAAATTGACAAATCAAATTTAAGGTAAGCAAACAAGCACGCTTAAAGCAAAGTTTCTAACAAAAGAGGTGAAAAAGCAAGTCACGTAAAAAAGCTAAAGTTTCAACTATGATTACAAAGAGGGAAATTACAAGTCCCTCCTCATATCAAAAGCTTTTCATTATCATTGCTCACATGGATGGAAAACAATTTACAAATATCAAGGTTATAGACTATCAAGATATAAGTTTTTGTTCTATGTCATTTCTTAGCTCTCTGGAAATAAGTATCAACACTTGGATCAAAATATTATATCTCCAAAAAAATTGAGAACAATAAATTTATGAGTTTCTTTTGATTTAAAAGAGTGTTATCTTACTTTTTTTATTATTTCAAATCCAAGTGCATATAATGTTGTGTTTGGAGGAGTATAGTTAAAATAAATAGGAGCAATGATTGGTAGAAATAAAGGTTGCATTGCATTTGATCATGAATACAAATTCATTCACATGAAAAAAGAGGGCACATCTTTAAACAAAGACCGCATAAAGGAAAATATATCTCAAACAAAGATAAAAAGTATAATCTTAGTAAAAGAACATGATACACTTTATGATTCTACTATACACACATGACACATTTAGTTGAATAAATAGTATTTATTTACCACTCCTCACATTTTTTGTCCTAATCTTGGGATAATTTGATATCTTGTGCATTTTCAAACACTTTAAAATCAAACACAAAATAATTCAAATAAAACACAAATACAAAAATATTTAGCATTCACATGTTTACTAGCTTTTGCATATATGTTGTTTACTTTGTGTTAGTAGATAACATCTCATTTCCTTTCCATACACATATTTTTCATGGGTAATTGAGTGCAATCAGGCATACACTAGATACATGATACATGAGCATATAGATGTTGGATCTTTCCTTTACCAACGTGACAAACTATGTTAGGGGCATCTACTTCATTGATCATGATTGATACAGGTTACATTATTTTATGATCACTTTACATTATCATGATTGAGCTTATATACTAATGCTTACATATGTTTACTTTCATGCTTACACCTTACACAATATGCTAGATATGCTATGTTACATGACATTTTGCTAACATATATATGCATGGACTAGTATGATATGCTTATATTTTACTTATTCATCTTATCACATGGATTACTTGAGTGTACTTATTATTTGATACCTTATTTTAATTGTGTAACATTTGAACACGTTCCTTTTTTGTTGGCCACAGTGCCATTGAGTGTTATTTATTTGGTGTGTGGACATTTAAACATGTCCTCCGCTTGAGTGTTTGGCATTGGAACATGTCCCTTGTTTAGTCTCCTTAAACCCCTTTTACACTGACATTGAGTGCTCTTGCATGTGTGATTGATTTTTTGTTAAACTTGTGCATTTTATTCTAGACATTGCCATGATCCATATCTTGCATCTTAGGGATTGTTGTGATTAGATATTATGATCTTCACTGATATATCTACATATAAATTATACCACTATATATTTGATTACTACATGATTGATACATATATGACATGGTTATTTTATCTTTTTGACATAAGGTGACTACCATATTGCATACCCCTTACATCAAAAGAGGGCATGTTATAGATACATGAGTCCATAAACATACAATTAGCAGAATTAATATATTTTACATGATTCATATATACACTTGGGACAGAGTCTTATGCATTTGGCACTGATTTTCATAAATTTTAGATAAAGTTTTTCAAATTTGAGACATATATTATATATAATTTATAGAGTAAAGTTTACATTTTGATAGACACTTTAGTTTTAAACACATTAGAGGTGCACTACCATACAAATGCACCAAATCACAAATACATATTCATATTATACATCAGTTATAACATATTTGATGGGGGACACAAATAAAGTTCATTCCTTATTTAATTACACATTGATGCATCAACCTTTCCAAGATGCACCGATTAAGCTTTCACCTATCTACAATAATTGTATCCATTAAGTAGTTCAATTGAGACTTAGTAACTTTGATGGATTTGGTACCACTCCCTTTTTTAGTTTGAGATGGTTACACCATTTGACCTTGGCTAGATTGGCTAGATTATATATCCACTTAAGTTATACAGTTAAGACTCAATGCTCTCAATGACCTTGGCACAACTCACCCTTGTACTAAATTGGGGGATGATAACCCTCTAATTCTCATCTTCATGTCTCCAAGGTTCATTTTTGAACCTCTATTTAATGATTCAATGAGGAAGCATCATCGCCAAAGAAAAGTACCAAGGGGCAACATGGTTGCATCAATGCACATGTGTATTCCTTCCTTGCTTTCTTTACTTTCATGACTTTCAATTATTTAATTTTTAGATTATATGCACTAATTATAATTTAAAATTATATTTATTGTATTTAATGCATAAACAACAAATTCAAATAGGGTTCAAGCAAAGATAATATGTGGTGTACATGCCATGATATGCATTTCTTTCCTTTAACTTGGTAATTTCATCCTTATGCATTACTAAATTATAGGAAGTGTAAATATATATAATAAAATCTAATTTTATATGACATGTTAGTCATGTAAACTTTAAAAATACCAATCATGGTTCAACCTTTTAGTTTATAACCTTTTCTACAACTGAAAGGCTCGCGTTCACCATCTCACTATACCTAATTACTTATCTTATAATCTGACCCTAACATTTTGATGATACATATCACCTATAGCCATAGTTTACATAAAACATAATTTCCATCTTGTATAGATAGTTATATATCCTCAACAACTTTTTACCCTATAGGACACTAGCATTTATACTAGGACACCAACATCAATGTTAGTGTCCCAAATTTGACGCTAGTATCCCTACCTTCTAAATGATCAAATTGAAAATTTATTGATATGTACAAGTTGACCTATTTGTCTTATTTAATCCTCATGTGAGATCATTTCAAAAGGTGTGGTATAAATATGAATCAAAATTCACTCATTATGAACTAAAAAAAGGATCTAAGCAAGCACCTCTCAAGCTCACACTACACTACTAAAAGTCATTTCAACAACTGAGTTATATTGCCCTATTCTTCCTTATTTCCAAATTAATCATAGGAAAATTTTTAGTACAAGTCTAAAGTATTCAAAGAATAGATCACGAGTAATATTTTTCAAGTTACAAGATAGGTCACTATATGTACTCACATATAACACATTACATAATTTTCCACACACAAACCTGCATAAGGGGAGAAATACATTAGTCTGAGGCCTTCTTTAGAGTTTATGGCTATGTAGGCAACATTAATTTCAATAAGGGTATTTGAAGTCAACTTGACTTCACTTAATCCCACTAATCACTATTTTTCAAAGAGACATGCCCTAATCTAAGGACCTAGGGTTTTGATCAAAAGACCAATTTTGATAACATGTGTGTGTGTGATCTGAACTAAAAACCTATAAGATGATAATGAACCCTAACTAGATAGAAGCATTGAAACTAGGATATAAACATTGATGATAATATCTATATCTCAATGTTAGTGTTCAGACTGGTAGAGAGCAAATTTACTAAATATGACAATCAAGGTAGAATATTAGTCTACCTTCTTCTGCACATGTACATGTCAGATTTCCCTGTGTATCATTGAATAAACTAAGTATTATTTATCTTTCATTACAACTTTTAGAATATTGTTTGGCATTGTACTTGTCTATATTTAGCATACATTTAGATTTAGTATAATTATCATAATATTGTAAATTTGAATTCATTTAATTTACCTACTTTTAGAACAACTTACTCCATAGTTATTTAAGTTATTCCCCAAAACCCTTAACTTATCAAAAAAGAGTTAAACACACATATTGTTTTAATAATTAAAATTACATGTCAATGATATCCTTTAAAAGGTTGCTCCTTCTCATAGATATTTGAGTTAACACCTCCTCTATCCTTTTTTTCTATTTTCCTCAAATGGCTCTACCATGGATCCAACTCTTAATGTTTACTCATGTTTGGCTTAGATGTCCATATACTTTAGACATTTAGGGATGAAATGGTCCTTTGTTTTGACCACCCTTTTATTTCATAAAACACAAACCCTCTCTTCTCATTATTCCTTAGGTGTCATCAGTCAACCTATCTCACATTTGAGCTTATAAGAACTAGTCTTTAGTTGAATAATGAGGATATTTTCCCTCCATTTAACTTTCAAACCCCATAAATTCTAATTCACAATGCTAATAATCTAAGTTGAACTCTATAATATATAGTATTGATGCTTGCTACTTTTTTTCTTTTGCCACATCACTCTTCTAAAATATTCATTGACATATTTTTTTATTTCTTTGTTAAGGTTTGGGCATTAATTTAGGTTGTTATCTCATTTACTCATCCATTTATGGTTATATTTCATCCACATGTTCTTCTATTTGTGAAAATCTATCTCTTGTGGCCTTAGGCCACCTACTAGTCTTCATATTTTCTATTTTTTTCAAGAACATAGTAGCCTAGTCATATCAGTTGCCTCTAATAGGAAAGTTCCTATTTCAGCAAGGATAATCTGATAGGAAACTAAATCCTTAATTCTAAAACTATTTATGATTAAATGCTTTTGGATATTTTCAATTTGCCTACATCTTAAACTCGTTATTCCATTATCCCATACTTCGTATCCATAGAACACTATTGGTGTAATAAGTAACCTAAATAGGTGCTTGTGATCTTCCAATCCCACAACTCATCATTCCTACACTTCTTTTTAAGTGCATAAAAAAATCTTCAACTTATTTCTATTCTTTTCATCTTACATGTATCCCAACTAAGCTTGTTGTGAAAGTCAAGGTTGAGGTACTTATATGTTGATGCCACTTCAAGAGACTCTCATACAAACTAAAAGTTGAGATGTTGCTTCTTCCTTTTCACTGAGAAAATCATAATTTTGGTTTTTTTGATGTTCACTTGCATCCCTACTTATTTATAAAAGAGTTTTAGTACTTGTAGGGCATCTATTAGTTCTTGGGTTTTCTTTGCCATTAAAATTAGATCATTAGCATAATTAAGAATTTCACCACATATTTAGCCAAGTGGACCCATTTCCCTACAAATTTTTTTATCTAGTCTTATAGCATATCAATGTATAGCCTAAATAAATTATAGGATAGAGGACAACCTTGTTTGATGCCCATATCACTTTTAAAACACTCAGACAACACTATCTACATTTTAATTTTAACCTTAATTTATTTATACAATATGTGAATCTCTACCATTTAGTGCATTGGGACCCCTCGTTCCTCCATTATTCTCTATTCTTTTCTCCTTGGCACTATGTCAAATACCTTTTTAAAGTCTATAAACCAATAATATGCATCCCTTTTTTTATCCCAAAACTTTTCAACTAGGTGTCTAAGCGTGACATAATGATTGATAGTTTAGTGTTTAGGTTTAAACCCTAATTTCCTCTTTTATCTCTTTCCTTTTTCTTCCACCCAACTGCTAAACCTATGCTCTATCATACTCCCAAATAACTTTATAATAAGATAATAGACCGTGATAGTTTGAGGGATTATTTACGTCTCCACTTTTAAACAAAGTATGGTTAGGCTAGTTGTCTACTGTATTGAGAAGCCATTTTGGATGACTTCATTGAAAATTTATTTTATTTGAGATGCTAATATATCTACTCCTCATTTTATATGCTCCATATTAAGGTTGTCTTTACCTCGAGCTTTACCCATTGCTAGCTTTTTAATCCCTTGTATGATGTTTTCAGTAATTTCTTCATTAATAATGATTTTGAGAGGTGCATCTTGTTCATTTTGATACTCAAAAAACTAATTTGAATAACCCAACCACTGACTTATTGTTATGGTGTTATTTCTATAGTATTTTTTCCTTATGGAGAGGGAAAGTTGATCAAGTAACTAGTGATTGGTCTTGAGGGTGCAAAGTACGTCTTGAGGGATGTGATTGTCTATTTTGTAAAATGGAAGTTTATTTGATATGGTAAGAGTACATTGGGAGCAATATTTTTAATATTTATATACATTTAATTTAGAGTGGGTGATTGAATGATATAAAAAAATTAAGTCAGTAGTCACCCAATCTAAAAACTACCACATAATTAGGTCATTTTAAAGATGAGGTTCATATCTACCAATAAAGTAGTTCTAATGTACACATACACAAATAAGTGTCAATCATCATACTTAACTATTTATATCCCTCATCCATAATAGTTGCATGGTTATTTGAAAATATAATGCAAAAAAATATATCTTGCAATAAAAAAAAGTTATTACAATTTGTATATAATTTTAATTTTTGTCTTAGGTTTTCATTGCATTCCATGGGACCTCATTTATTTCATATGTTTTATTAAATAATTATTGAAAATTTTCCTACAATGCATAATTTCAATTTTGCCCAAAGATGTTATATCAACTAGTTTTGTTTTTGGTCTTGGATATTCATTGCATTCTATGGGATTGCATTTCTTTCATACATTTTTTCAAACTATTATTATAGTTTGTCAAATAATACACAATTTTGATTTTAATTTGATAATTGTATACAAAATAGTTTTATTATTTTTATCTTTGATTCACATTTACAATGAATAAGTAGTTGTCCATTATGAACATTTTGAGTAGGCATCCGCGGACTAAAAAAAATGTATGCCACCCTTCTATCATAATTGTTATCAATGTAGGATTTAAACCAATGTAGACTTTTTATTAATATATTTGACATTTTATTTTTACAAATTTTATCTAACTTAAACCATTAATTATTAATTGTAGGAAATGATGGATTTGATTAGCCACACATCTAATAGAGATAATCCATTCATATATGGTTCATTTTACTAGGAGAGATGAAATGAAGAGTGTTTTGTGGAGATTTACTACCCATATAACTACTATAGTTCCATGTGAATAATTCAACACTTACTTCATATGTCATAATTTAATATTAGAGCTACATAA